>OX246745.1:2742856-3083976 GCA_945910005.1 Isoperla grammatica
GGGTCCCCATGAACAAATTTGGAGACAACGGGACAGATCCCTAAAAAACGGGACTATCCAGTTAGATTTAAAAAAAAAGCGAACGAATGATGAATACCCTACGACAGTTACCCTACACCCCCAGGGCCGAGGTGGGATAGCCCTGTCCGTGGTAGTACAGCCGCACGATCAGAGAGCGCGTTGCAGCCCTTCCACTGCCGTCCACCGCGGGGGTTTCAAACCTGCAACCAAAAGCATTTCGCCATAAGATTCTGATTCATGGATTCCATTAGTGATGGTGATAATGATGATAATACTTAGGTTTAACGCCCCATATTTTTGTAAATTTGGCTAATCGAAACGACGAGTGGGCGATATATGAAGATGAAGATGAAAAAACGTATCATGTGCGAATCAGATCCATTGCACATCGCGGGGGTCGTCATAAGGGGAGTCCATCAGGGAAGGGCAGGGCCAAGTGGGAGGAACAATCTTCAGTGGGACAGTGGGGGAGTAAGGGGGAAGGGACAGGATCTCTTTTCGTCGCCTCTTACGACTAGCAGAGTCACTCTGGGCCTAATCTTCCCCGGGCCCAGACGGGGCTGTGCTTGTGTTACTTACTTTGTGCTCTAACCGAGGACGAAGAACATCTCTCGTACACTTGTATTTCTCTTCCCTGATGTGACTGAGGACGACCGTAACTCTGGCTAAAGAGGATATGATGCCCAATTCAGCCATCTGCTTCAATTCTATCCATTCAGTAAGAATAAAAATAACTTTTCGAAGGACAATTAAAGTACACAATTAATTAGGTAGTTAAAAACTAATACGTCATATTATTGAGATTGTAGTATTGATTTGAAATAAGTAAATTCAATTTATTTAGCTGTCGCCACTGGATGTTGGAAACTATTGCACATCTTATTTACTTGTGAACAATTTCAAATGTCAGTATGTAGATGTGGCTATAACCATATCTCATGTTGATTGGCATTATGTATTCATTCTATTATCTAGGTGTACGCGTAGTGGATTCATAACACATAGTTACCATTAATTGAAATTAGTAACTGAGTTACCTGGGCTAGCTGGAAAGTTCTCCCCCCCCCCCCCCCCCACTAAAAATAGCATTGCGACGTCCCTGACCACGTGTTATGTGCTTCGTTGCCATGAGGGGTCCAGTCACCATTTGCATAGATACTAGTTCCATGCAGACAAACGGGTAAACTGTTCAATTAACGGTTTTTATCGAAGTATTGAGAACTCTTTACAAAAAAGTGATCCCTACACAGAATTTGGTTTTGTATCTGCTATCAAATAAATTTAGATACTGTCAAATATTATTCTTACGGTTGTCGTTTCAATAATTATTAACCAAAATATGGGAAAGTTTTTAAATTCATTATTTAGCTTATACAAAACTAACCAAATTTGCATAGGAATCACTTTCAGTATATCTTGAAGCGTTCTCAAGGTATGAATGATGTACCGTAAACTTTGCGTGGTTTTAACATTGCGAGCTAATGTAGTAATGACAGTTGAATGTATTCAAACTTGAGATGTAAACATGGGATCGGGATATAATGTAAACAACGTAAACGAAACGTTTCAAGTTGAGATAACTAAGGCATTTTTATTAAAAGATGATACACTGTTTAAAATTGCAGTGCCAGGATATCTACTTATTTCGCAGGATCTCTAGGGAATATAATAATCATTAATAGCCACTTGTACAACCATACAACCACACAGGAAACATCTGTTACACGTACACTATATAATATCCAATATTTAACAATAATATTAAACAACAACCATAATATATGCATGTTTATGAAAACAGTTGAACAATGTTTTTACCTTACATTTAGACATTGCAGTATCATTGAAAGATTTCATACTACAAAATCCTGTTTATTTCCTTTCTAAAACATTAACGTGAAACAAAACATTCCACACTATCAAATACAACATTTCTATTTCACAGTTGTTTAACAGAGATGAATAATTTGAACTATCGGAATTCTAGGAAGCTACAAGCACAATTAGAACTCAATATAAACTATTCTTTTGTCAAGAACAGCACACTTTTATTATTGACTAACTTTCATTGCATTATGAATTGGATCCACCAGCAGCCAAATATCACATTAGCTTCTAATATCAGCCATTTCCCGAACAAATGTTATTCCAAGGGTGTATTATTATAAAAGAAAACATAACGAAAGAACTGTAATTACTACTGTGGATGTAAACATTGTTACAAAATGTGCAAGCTCTTTGTTAACCAATTTTTAATTCGTTAAGGTCATGTAGTTCGAATAAATAATAGATGTCCAGCTTACACATAATATCTGCCAACTTTTTATTTATTTCTAAAATGGTATTGTTTCATAACTCACAAACCCATATAGGATGCAAAAACTATCCGTAATCTGAATACAATTATGTATAAGTAAAAAACTTGACTTTGTGAAACTTATACATCCAAGGACCCTCAATGTTCGCCCTACGAATATTATTGATTCTTTCTTTTAATATGTAGACAAACAACTTGTTTTATTTTCTCTCTTATATTCCATCAAAACAACTCAATGTTTCACCATGGCCGCAAGGATCGAGAATTAGATGACCAGGACTTTCTATCTCTTAATCTACTATATTCCAGTCTTTCGACGTTCCAATTTCTTGACATTTTAGCAGTAAAAGAGTATAAGTAAAAGATGGACTGCCCAACATTACAGTCGAGGTCTACTAGCGATAACTTCCAGTAATTCTTTAAGATGCTTATTGTAAGAAATAACTCACATCCTTGATTATAATGATGCATTGGATGAATTTGTAACACAATTGTGTGAGCAACTTTCTTAAATGCCTTAATTAATCTCTTGTGTGTGTTGATATTCCTTCACATTGAAAACACATCAATTGTATAGTTTATCATTTATTGATGTGATTAACAATTACAAACGATTCCATTGCGTTTATATTTACCGTGTGATCTACCCAAGTCTCTGTATACGGCAGGGCTTTCTGTACTAAGAACTAGTTACCAAGTAAAGCTCAGCCTGTTGTTTGCGATGAAAATGAGCTAATGTTTCAAGTTCATTCAACAAGTATCTTGAGCACATGTTACAAATGTGTTAGTGAACATTTACAGACTCGACACTGCCAGTTATACAATGGGTTTAGCCCACCCAATAATAACTAACCAAAAACATTAGCTAAACAATAAAATGCAGGGTTAGTTAGAAAAAGCTAATGGCTCATTCCTTTTACCAAGACATGCCTCATATTGTAGAATTATACTGTGAAGCCTGGGAGTAAAAGGAGTATATTGTAACCTATCTCATTGATTATTCCCAACTGTCATTAAAGTTGTTCAAGCACATCCTTAAAATATGCCAAACAATGTAGAAATAAGAGACGTATTTCACTTCGTCGTTCAGTGGATGTAAACACTGAAATGGCTACGCTTGAACATTTGCCACAGCAGAAGGTCTTCTTGGGCTAAGGTACAAACTAACATTGTCGGTTATATCCTGACATAAAGATAGACAGTGTTACTGGCACACATTACTTCATTAATGACCAAAGCAATCGAAGGTGTCCAACTTACAAGCACGTCCTATTACACCAAAGTGAAACTCCTTCAAGTTTCTCGCAACTCAACTAACTCCTATCTTGTAGGCACCTGTTCGACTAACAACGTATCTGAAATCGAACATCATCACATTCACTCGAAAACTGACTGACATTAACATCACCCTAATATGAGATATTAAACCCCTGTTGGCATAGAGAACAAGACAATCACATTGTATTTGCAAACTAGCCCCAACGTAAATAGTCTCATACTTATCTACGGTCCCTTTTAAAACCAACAGATTCGTGGCGTTCTTTTATACACACCTCTTTACTCACGCCAGATGTGTCAGTCATTTCTAGGTAAACAGCCGAAGGTTGTAAATTATCCCAGATGGACATGTTTAAAGCAAATGGTAGGAGCTAGAGTTAAGATGATACTACTGGACTCCGCTATTTCGTAAGCATTAGAATACTTACGTTGGGGCAACTTTAAAACAGTCTAAATTCAAGCATCATGTGCAAGGGATCCGATATTTGTCAGGGGGGGAGGGAGGGGGGTTGGGGGTAACAGGTAATTTATTGATTGTTATATTTAGTGTAAACAACACATTAATTATGGTGATCATCACAGTAGGTGATTTTAAATGGGGTTTAATTAATACAAACATAAATTTCAATAAATATTTATTTGTTTTAAGATTTGATTAAATTTTGAGTGTTTATTTTCTTATTCTCGAGTTCAGTCTGTGAGTTAACTTCTTAACAAGAGTTACCAAGCAGATCATTTGGTCAAGATTATAAAACATCTGTGATGCACATTTATGGCACTGATTTCATTTAGAATCCCATCTTCTGAATGTGACACCGGATTTGCTATTTTTCTCATTCATAAAATCTATCAATAAGCAATAACTTCTCATAGGAAAACCACCGATAGAAGTGACTCAACCTCAGCTGTAACGCTGGCTAATTCGGTACCTAGGTCCCCGGCAATCTTGAACTGTTCACCCCAGTTTCCTTCATTCACAAGACAAATACTGGGACTGAATCCAAACGGGTTGAACTGTTCTTAATAACTATTTGCTTAACAGGGCATCCGGGATATCATTAATCATTATGAGTTTATGGAATGGTCATTAAATCAGTGTTTAATAATAATATACTAATATAGAAATGATGATTTATGTTTTTATGTAAAGCAGTATGGTTGGTTCTTAATAACAGAAATAAAAGTAATAAGTTATGGTTTAGGTTTTCCCATATTATAATAGTGTGATATAGTCGTGATAAAGAGAAGCTGGGTTCCTAGGCTTGATAAAAATGGCTTATAGACGGTCAGCTACGCACTTTAGTGGTCTCACTCGGCCGGACCAACCGAGAGTAGGCTAAAAAAATTCGTAATTTTTACCTGATTACAGCAAAGGCAATCCGGAAATCGAAATCGGTAGCTTTCACTTTTTATAGCAAAAAAACGGCAAAAAACGGTAAATTCATTAAGTCAAGACCAATTGAGTGATTGCGCTGGGAAAGGTGTCAAAAAATTCGATATTTTTTAGAAATAAAGAAACAATAATGCGAAAATGGAAATCTGCAGGGTTTAGCGTTGAGATCCTAAAAAACGGTAAAAAATGGCACAATTTATTATTTAGACTAACTGACCAGTAATAATGAAAGAGGTAGGCTAATTTGATATTTTAAGCATAATGTAAAAGAAATAATGGGAAACTTAATATATGTCCCTTTAAACATTACCGGTGGATGAAAAAGGGTACCAGAAAGGCACCGCTGTCTTTTAGATCGCTTGACTGATCCTAAAGGGCAAAAATGGTCATAAATGGGAGAGGGGGGGGGGGGGGGTTGGTTACAAGATTATTAGTGCTATTATTTTCGCAAACATAGAATAAACCCAAATACAGTTGGAAACGGCCATAAAAGATAAGTCTCAAATTGTTGGTATTATTTCAAGTGCTTGAAGAACGGCAAGAAAGTCACATTTAATTAAATGGACATTCTATTTGCAGGGAAAAATAATTTGGTAGGAAGAAAAATGTATCATTTGACATGATTATGAACGCCGTTGGTCAATATTTATATCAGTTTTATTTACACGAAAACGAAAAAATCAAAATAGGCTTATTGTTTCCAATTATTTAAAATATCAAATACAAGGGAAAAATATATGGACGGCATGTGTTCCATCAATCTAACTCCGTAAGTTCTAGACGGTTTGTGTAGTGTAGTGTGTAAAACACCAGTGTTCGGCATTTATATTTCTATGGCCTGGCCATGTGTATGTGCATGTAAACTTGCTGAAAAAGTAATTGTAAACCTACGAGTACGAAGCAACAAATTATGTAGATGTTAGATCATGATATTATATTATTATACAAGTAAATGAAACACCAATGTAAATACAATTTATTAAAACACACATGTACGTGAGATGACGTTAACAACAAATACAAGTTGTACCTTATTGTGCCCAACTTCGCTATAAACATAGAAATACATCAGTGACTTTGGAGCACATAGCACACTCAATAAATTCAAAGATGTTCTGAAATCATCCTTGTTGATTCTGATATTTGCCCGCAGGTGCTCGCACTGTCCAACCACTGATTCACATATTTTATAATTATTTAAATATCTATCTTTATAGTTGGTTATCGCTCACTCGTCAATGGGGTTCGGAGGCTATAGGGCTGGCTCAGTCGCTTTAAATTAAAATCCCTCACTGAAAATCAGTCATGCTACTGAGTGGATAGACTCAAAATATGAAGTTTTCATTCATTACTTAAAATATGTTATCCTCTTCGCCTCCTTGTTAAATATTTTCCGTGCTTTGAGAATCACTAGAACAGAAACACTTTCACATAGTCGCATTGGTAACGCAAACACTATATTTCATTTAAATATATTATATCAAGTTAAGTGTAATGAGGGTTTAAATATTATGTATGTATACTTTGGAAATCGGGGTCACTATTCTTATTGCAGTAGTTTCCTCTTTTAGGTACTGGATGCAAGGTCTCTTCTTGCACCTCTTTGCATTGGTATTCACAGAAATACAAGTCTGTATCTAAGCTTCAAATCACTGCACTGACACTTGGCTGTGGAACAGTGTTTGCATTTGCACGATTTCAATTCTAACACTTCTTCAGGGGCTGGTTTTGTCACAAGCCATCGGATAGCACTACTGAAGCATTTTCCAGGCACCAGCCATACTCAAATGGGAGTGGGATACTTTAAGATTGAGAGGTGAGAGAATTGAGAGAATTTGTTACCTAGCGTTATCATTCTACTGGTCTTGTATATCTACATAACACATTTCTTGCTGAAAGCCAAATACTTTTGATTTCTACCTTCACAATATTTGTTTAGTATACTGCTTTAAGTATGACATATGTGTTGTCATCTCTTCCATGCAATGTAAGCGGTTACTTGGAGTTAATCGGTAACTTAAACTAAATATTAAATAGTCCATTTATGCCCCCCCCCCCTTTTTTTTCCGTAATGCCCATTGCCCAACGCTATTATTTAAAAATTCTGGATAGCATTTTCTTCACGATCTCTTAAGATTTAAATTTTTGCCGCCCTTACTAGCATTATCATTAATTGGTAATGTAGTTCATAAATTGCCCTTTTTTGCCGTTATTTGTATGTAAAAAGTGAAAGCTAGCGATTTCAATTTCCGCATTGTCTTTAATGCAATCAGGTAATAATTATGATTTTTTTAGCCCACTCCCGGCGTGTCTGGCCGAGTAAGACCGTTGTCTTGAATTTTTGAACAAAGGGGACAGGCTGCTTGTATTCCTTTTTTATAACTTTTTGTTCTAAAGACCAAGCAAAGCACTGCTGATTTTGATGGTCGCTTTATTTGTTCTGAATTCGTTCTAAAATATCGAGTTCGTGCCACCAGTCTAACTATAAGTGTAATCAACCGATAGGTCTTCTATATGATACATTGGTGCCCTTTTTTGCCGTTTCTTGGTTTTAAAGGCAATGATTATTATTTCTAACTTCACATTATTTGTTATTGGCTACATTCAGTTTGAAATTCCAAGTTGTTTGACTCCTCTCCCAGTGTTATCGGTCAACTGGTCTTCTAACTGAAATGTGTGCCGTTTTTGCCGTTTTTATGCTCTCAGTGCCAAACGGTAGCGATTTCCATTTTCCAATTACTATTTATTAACTTTACATAAAATAACAAATTGTTAGACACCTATTTCAGCGTTATTAGTCAACTAGTCTTGTAGTATTTAAATAATTATTTTGTGCCGTTTGTTGGCGTTTTTTGGCTATAAAAAGTAAAAGCTACCGATTTCGATTTCCAGATTGTCTTTGTTGTAATCAGGGAAAAATTACGAATTTTTTTAGCCTACTCTCGGCTGGTCCGGCCGAGTGAGACCATTCTGTTGAATTTGGGGGGACAGCTGACCGTCTATTACTTTGAAAAAGGTAAGGACACAATTGAGTTAATCGGTGTTTACAAAATAATATTTTCGGTGACAGTGTAAGCTACCCTATACAGCCACTTGATTGTAAACTGTTAACTGTCATTGCAAAACTTCATTACTTTGTTAAAAAGTAAATTATTTGTAAGCTGCTACTAAAAGAGATATGCAAGCAATCAGATTGTGTCACTGTCAAGTTATATTATGATCTGAAATACAATTAATACACGTAATATTTTGCACTACAGAATGTACACAATTATTTAAGAACAGTACTTTTATAGGCGTGTATTAACAAATACTGTTTAGAAAACCTTCTCTGTGCGTTACGTGATTCTCATTCGTTTTATTTTAGTTTTACTTCATAAATTTGAAAATGTGATGAGACCGTTAATGCGTTAAGCCACTCATAATCATTTAATCGAGTGGGCTACAATGAATTCCAGAAAAGTTCCTAAACCCAAGCAATACATCATTAGTAAAAATATTTAGCCACGTTCTCCGTTGTTATTACGACTAACTGGGTCATTCTTTTATTTACAATTTTAACATATTACATTTTAATAACAAACACACGGTAACGTTAATAAAACATTTAACAGTGTATAAACAAATGGTAGATTCTGTGATTACAATTTGAATCTATCATTGTTGCAATTTTATTGTTCTAAGTAGTTAACAAACATGTGTAACTCTTAACTAAGCTTATATTTACAAAATATCGACATCTTTTAACGTGCCATGTGTATCTCATCCACAGTGATGGACATTTATTTGCTTTACAATCGTATGGTACAAGTTGTTGGGCGTTCAAGCTTTTAGCTATATATAGCTGAGACATTTAGCAACGCTCCACTTCCATGAAGCACATAAAGAAAGAAGGCTCATCGTTTGGTTACCATATAGGTAGGTACCTCCTGCACAATGAATACAGATCGATCCAAGAGTTCCTGATGCAACATTACCTCTGTATATTAGACTCACCCACTCCTCACTCAATACGACCACAGTGTTTAGGTAAACAAAAGTACACCGTAGCCAGCCAGCCAAACAAAATAATCGTATTGAACGTCAGGTTACGTACACAATCGAATTGTTAGATAAACTATCATTTTCTCTGCCGGCCAACGAAAATAGTTAAAAGCAAACATTAGGGGCAGCGGCTTTGCGGCCCTACTGCAATAACACACCGATCTCAGACGAAGCCTGAACAGAAATGTTCCGATATTAGAGATTTGAGTCTCATTTGTCTATTGTTAGAAGCCTGCAAGGTATGCGTTTGCTTGTGGGTATGGGTGTTCGTTTGAGTATGTGTGTCGTATGCGTATGGATGCTATTTTAGTGATTAACTTTTAGCAATCGACATGGGTATGTCATATTATTTATTTGTATTTGTATCAATATTATGTGTCATAATATTGAAACTATTTGTTTAAACTTCAAGCATGTCTGGTGTGTAAAGTGCACAGCTAATCCGTTGTATACACCATCTGTATATTCGCTACCATTATTCAAATAGATACGTTAGAATATAATAGAATATCAAAGAATCACCACTGTTAAAAGAGAAAAATGTAACGGTTGGATCGGGAAGAGAATGTATGAACATTCTCGTATGAACGCAAACTCTAATGTTGTGCTGATCGCATACATACATAGTTTGTTACCTTTATGATAGACAAACGATAAATCCCTATAATGTCCTTGTATTGATTCTATATTCGCATTGACCATAACTGTCTCACGATAAAAACAAACTAACTTTAATGATAAAAATCGTTGGATTTAAGATTAAGTAGAAAACCAACAGCACTGACTGTCACACTGTAAATGCAGATGATATTTTGACTTTGTCTCATTTCTGCCAAATTCGAATAATGGTTACGATACGGTAATGATATGAAGATGACGTCATCAATGTAGAGGCTAGGAATCTACCACGGCCACCACGCTACTGTAACATCAACCCCCGGTATTACTGGACTGGGTTTGCACAGCTTCAAAGCAAGCTCACACCCATCGCAATAGCTTCCACAGCGCAGACATTTTATGCGTTATAATAATAGCAAGCAGAAGGAAGGTGATGGACTGTAATGTTCACACCCGTTTTCCCCACCTGGCACTAAAACCTCGATAATCCGGTAACATACCGATTGCTCTTGAGTCTTGCCACTTGAGTTAGGGGAAGCAAGATAAACTAAGGCATACGTATTGAACTGTGCATCCGCTACAATGCATAAAATACATGTTTTGATGCAGTTTTAGGGCATAATTTCATCAAGTTTCAAGTTTAAAAATTATTCTTCCGAAATTTGATTTCAACGTGCTGGATTCTTGAGGCAACGCATGTTTTGGTTTTTGTGCATTGAGTGTATTATAAAACTAGGAAAGAAGGCCTGAAATTCTCATTTGTCAGTTTAGTGTAGATAATATAATAAAATATCTTACTTAATGAATCAGGAAAAAGCATAGGCCTAATTCATTTCAATTCTTTTGATAACATATCCTTGATTGTGTATGAAAACCTAAATCAAACATAATTTCGTAGGTGAAAGTTTTAGTGTAAAGTACCCTTTTAAAAACAATCATTTAATTGTAAATAATATTTATTTGCTAAGTAAATTTCATAATCCAATGCTTACTTAACAATTGGTTCAAGTTCTTTGATTTTGCTACCCCAAGCCCGCAGTACATTATGGCCAAAATCCTGTTCTTGAACAGTAACATTCTTCAAATATGTTTTATCATGTAGGTCTAACGTGCGTAACTTTCTAAGGGGTTTTATTTCATTAAGAAAATTGAGTCATTTGTATTATCAGAATTTTAAAATTTGTATAAAATCGCTTAAATGCATATGGAAATATTTATCTTAGAAAACTCTCCTAGTTTAAGTCGTTTATCTAAGATTAAAGAACAATAACAAATTTGGAAGATACATTAAGAAGGTACTCGAATATTGAGTTTGAAAAAAAACTCCATTACTTTCGTATTGATGCATGAGTTTAGTAGGTTTAATAATGTAGAAAACAAATTATTTGTATCTGTCAACATGTTAACTTGGCTTTAAATATTTCATAATAAAACAGCTCAAATGCTGTCAAAAATTACAACAAAACGTGTTTTATTAATTCTGTTTAGAAGTTAGCCATATTCATTGAATAACCAGCATTATGCTGCACACTTTCTAAGTGAAAGCCCATGATTAATTGAAAGCCACGTCGCGTATGAAACCTAACCGTAATGTGTAATCTCACTATCTTTATTTCATACCGTACGTGTTGTTATCCAAATTGAATAAGACGTTTAAAATAAATATTCAGTCGATTCACTGAATTTTAAATGCAATTCAATTCCTTTCGGTTAAGAATTCTTAAATGAATAAGTTATCGTTAAAGAGTGAAACCTCTAATTGTAAGAAGGATATGTGTGCTACAAACAATGTGTTCTTATGTTCCACATCTTGGAAGTCGTAGCAATTTGGCTTGATAGCTTCTTAAGTAGGGTGGAAACTTTCGCCTCCCCCCGCCCCCCCCCATTCTCACAATTTTCTAAAACAACTGACCTTTATAGAAGTAAAATTCGATTTCCAGCCTCGAAGTACGATCTATAAAATGTGTTGCCATAAAAGGCACAAAATTTATTTTATGTTTATTCTAGAAATTTCTTTATAAAGTGATTTGAAATGCTCAAATCAATTCTCAGTTAATTTGGTTCTTAAAACCCGATAAGATTCAACAGCTTTCGTTATTTTCGTAACTTACTATTGTTATTGAGTATCGGTTGCAGGGTACGTGGTATATCAATGAGCAAGTAAGTAAATGTATTGGCCTGCTTGTGCGATGTTTCAAGTGAATGAATTATAAAATCCCCTCCTCGTATGATGCGCAGCGCTGCTAATCAGGAGGTGTTGATTGGCCAGTGGGGCTCGGAGAAGTGGTCACAGATGAGTTGGAGTAGTCATCAAGGTCATCTCGGTTGAGATTCATCAGCTGCTCGTTTTCCTTGCGAACTGGAAGAAGAATCAGAATACTCCAGTCACTTCAGGTAATGTTGCGGTTGTGCCCAGTGAGGCAAGGGGTGGCACATACAGGGAAAGTGTGACCTATGGTAGGAGGGGAGTTATGCGGTAATGTTGCGGTTGTGCCCAGTGAGGCAAGGGGAGGCACATACAGGGATAGTGTGACCTACGGTAGGAGGGGAGTTATGCGGTAATGTTGCGGTTGTGCCCAGTGAGGCAAGGGGTGGCACATACAGGGATAGTGTGACCTATGGTAGGAGGGGAGTTATGCGGTAATGTTGCGGTTGTGCCCAGTGAGGCAAGGGGTGGCACATACAGGGATAGTGTGACCTATGGTAGGAGGGGAGTTATGCGGTAATGTTGCGGTTGTGCCCAGTGAGGCAAGGGGTGGCCCATACAGGGATAGTGTGACCTATGGTAGGAGGGGAGTTATGCGGTAATGTTGCGGTTGTGCCCAGTGAGGCAAGGGGTGGCACATACAGGGATAGTGTGACCTATGGTAGGAGGGGAGTTATGCGGTAATGTTGCGGTTGTGCCCAGTGAGGCAAGGGGTGGCCCATACAGGGATAGTGTGACCTATGGTAGGAGGGGAGTTATGCGGTAATGTTGCGGTTGTGCCCAGTGAGGCAAGGGGTGGCACATACAGGGATAGTGTGACCTATGGTAGGAGGGGAGTTATGCGGTAATGTTGCGGTTGTGCCCAGTGAGGCAAGGGGTGGCACATACAGGGATAGTGTGACCTATGGTAGGAGGGGAGTTATGCGGTAATGTTGCGGTTGTGCCCAGTGAGGCAAGGGGTGGCCCATACAGGGATAGTGTGACCTATGGTAGGAGGGGAGTTACGCCCTTACGCCAATATGTTGCAGTTGTGCCCAGTGAGGCAAGGGGTGGCACATACAGGGATAGTGCGACCATCGGCTGTGTTTCTGAACATAGATTGAAGTGTATGGTAAACAATAAGCTGTTACAACCGGCATGCACACTTTGAGTGCTGAGGGTACTGTTGTTGCTACATTATTGTCATGTTTCTACCATTATGTATTGTGTGTAACAGTTACCTGCGTGCGTCTACTTGTGTATATGTGTGTGTATATGGGTGCCTGCTTGTGTGTCTGTACGTGTGAGTACGTACATTGTCTGTACGTACATTATTGTCATGTTTCTACCATTATGTATTGTGTGTACCAGTTACCTGCGTGCGTCTACTTGTGTATATGTGTGTGTATATGTGTGCCTGCCTGTGTGTCTGTACGTGTGAGAGAGGGAGTGTGTGTGTGTGTGTGTAAGGGTGTGTGTGTGAGAGAGAGAGAGAGAGAGAGAGAGAGAGAGAGAGAGAGAGAGAGAGAGAGAGAGAGAGAGAGAGTCGGAAGAGTTATGTGTGTCTGCAGATTTATTGATCTTGGTAACTATTAGTGTCCGAAAATGGTTCCAATGCCCTTTGTTGTCTTTCTACTCATATTATGTTTTATTTATGTATTATTAATATGTATTTATATTTATAATGATGTATTAACTGTGAGTCTTTGACTTACTGACTTATGTTTTTCAATTTATTGTATTGTATTATATTGCACTTGTGGGGCAGTAGCCCCGTTGCTAATAAAGAATACTACTACTACTACTACTATGGTAGGAGGGGAGTTATGCGGTAATGTTGCGGTTGTGCCCAGTGAGGCGAGGGGTGGCAAATACCGGGATAGTGTGACCTATGGTAGGAGGGGAGTTACGCCCTTACGCCAATATGTTGCGGTTGTGCCCAGTGAGGCGAGGGGAGGCACATACAGGGATAGTGTGACCTATGGTAGGAGGGGAGTTATGCGGTAATGTTGCGGTTGTGCTCAGTGAGGCAAGGGGTGGCACATACAGGGAAAGTGTGACCTATGGTAGGAGGGGAGTTTTGCGGTAATGTTGCGGTTGTGCCCAGTGAGGCAAGGGGTGGCACATACAGGGATAGTAAGACCTATGGTAGGAGGGGAGTTATGCGGTAATGTTGCGGTTGTGCCCAGTGAGGCAAGGGGAGGCACATACAGGGATAGTGTGACCTATGGTAGGATGGGAGTTATGCGGTAATGTTGCGGTTGTGCCCAGTGAGGCAAGGGGTGGCACATACAGGGATAGTAAGACCTATGGTAGGAGGGAAGTTATGCGGTAATGTTGCGGTTGTGCCCAGTGAGGCAAGGGGTGGCACATACAGGGATAGTGTGACCTATGGTAGGAGGGGAGTTATGCGGGCATGTTGCGGTTGTGCCCAGTGAGGCAAGGGGAGGCACATACAGGGATAGTGTGACCTATGGTAGGAGGGGAGTTATGCGGTAATGTTGCGGTTGTGCCCAGTGAGGCAAGGGGTGGCACATACAGGGATAGTGTGACCTATGGTAGGAGGGGAGTTATGCGGTAATGTTGCGGTTGTGCTCAGTGAGGCAAGGGGTGGTACATACAGGGAAAGTGTGACCTATGGTAGGAGGGGAGTTATGCGGTAATGTTGCGGTTGTGCCCAGTGAGGCAAGGGGAGGCACATACAGGGATAGTGTGACCTATGGTAGGAGGGGAGTTATGCGGTAATGTTGCGGTTGTGCCCAGTGAGGCAAGGGGAGGCACATACAGGGATAGTGTGACCTATGGTAGGAGGGGAGTTATGCGGTAATGTTGCGGTTGTGCTCAGTTAGGCAAGGGGTGGTACATACAGGGATAGTGCGACGTATGCTAGGAGGGGAGTGACGCCCTTACGCCAATACTTTGACAGACCTGGATTCAAGGTATCTTAGTATTTACTGAGCTCAGCTGGTGCCTTTCTGCTTATATGAACTGCTTGCTTTTGTTTATCATTCCATGGCAATCATGTATCATTCTAAACAAAATTAATTATCCTTCTAATCGAGATCAGAAAATGTTTTGCGCTTAAGGGTAAAAGGGTTGTGGGTAGCCGTAAAGAGTGTCTGAGATGTACGACGTCGTAAGAACTGCTCCTGGTACCTTTGCCCGAATGCAGTAGACCTATGTTTTAGTTTTTTTTATCGTTTTGTGCACTTTCTTATTGCATTATTAGTTATTTTTTGTATTATTCTTCTGGGGATCGAGTTCCCTTTATTAAATTTTATTAAATCATATGGACAGCATTTTTGTAAGGTTCTTTAAATTGTTAACAAACTCCCGTAATTGTATTTGAATTGCAAAAGACACAATCTAGAGCTGCAATGAACTACGTTACAGCATTCTCATCTCGCGGGACCTGTTTATAAATTTAACGGGGTTCATCAGATTTGCATACTTGGTGTGGATCTAATCCCATTGCAGAGAGATGGGAGTATTTCCCAGCATTTTAAACATATGCATAAAATCCTTTCATGTCCTGACTTCATGGCTACGTCCGTCCGTCAGTCCATCTAGATTCTGTGTGCTAAAGTTATTTCTATTAGCTATGCTTTCAGACAGATATTTCCTTTGTGTGACATGGAGTTTTTACGGCTATGATAACTAAACTAGAGTCAGGTTCTGTTACAAATCGCTACTTTATGTGTGACATTACGTCATTTTCGAATGACAGCAAGACAAACTTCCGTAATAATCCCATAATCTGTGGTATGTCACGCAGGCTGGATTATATATGTTAAAGAAGATTAATTAGAAGGAATGAAATAACATATATACTCTGGTTATCTTACAAATCGCTACTATGTGTAACAGTACGTAATTTATAATGACAGACCGTCAAATTTCCGTAATTATCTCAAAGTCTGTGGTATGTCACGCAGGTTTCTTTATATATACATAAAACAGATGTAATTGAGATTATTTGAAAGGAATCAAATTAAATAAATATACTCAGGTTCTCTTACAAATCGATACTATGTGTGACAAAACTAAATTTTCGACATTACGTAATTTATAATGTCAGCCCGTCAAACTTCCGTAATTTTCTAAAATCTGTGGTATGTCACGCAGGTTTGTTTATATATACTTAAAACAGATGTAATTGAGACTATTTGAAAGGAATCGAAGTAAATAAATATACTCAGGTTCTCTTACAAATCGATAGTATGTTTGAAAATACGTAATTTACGAATGACAGCCGCTGGTTCTTACGTAATTATCTCAAAATCTGTAGTATGTCACGCAGATTTGTTCATATATGTTTAAAGAAGGTGTATTTGAGATTAACTATAATGAATCAAATTTAATGAATATATACTCAGACGAGACTTTTACATTTATTCGTACAATAGTACAAAACTGAAAGATATACGTACACAAGAGATAATATAACTTTAGTGTTTTAATAGTTAATCCAAATAATAGTTATTAGAGGTTTTGTAATAAGATTCCTAGACAATTTACTAATTCTCATTTTAAGAGTAAGGTGGTATATAAAGTGTTGAGATATGTTTAAATGTAGTGTAATTTATTATTTTCTTTGAATGTGGTTTCGAAACAACGAAACAGTATCTTGTATCTTGTATCTTGTATGTGCTTTAAATGTCTGATGAATAATACATTAAATATATCATGTTGCAAATTCAGTCCAGGTTCGAGTTTTAATAGGGTAGAAAGTAATAAAAACAATGCGCTTTGTGTCCCCAGCATATGAAGATACATTCGTGTATTTTAATATATGCAAATGAAGTTCCACGGGACATATTTCAGTATTTAGTGACGGCATATTTTGATAATGACTTGAACAAAATGTCGCGAATGAAAGAATCTTATGATAGTCACTGTCTCACTCCTGTGCCGTAGCAGAGAACCTATAATATATTTCAGTAGGCTAATGTACGGCTCAATTATCTGTTATTTAGGAATTCTTTTTGAAAGAAAAACTATAAATAACCTCCTCACATTGAAAATCTCGGAGATTTTTTAAATAGGTCTACATTTATTTTATATTGCCAAACCCTTTTGCAAACCTTATGCGGGTGTTACACGGAGAAGTAAGAAAAGTAAAAAGCAGAAAGTGAAGAGTAGAGATAGCGTGTAGCTTACGGGAAAATAACAAAAGTGAGAAGTTCTCTCCAAAGTAGGACAATGTTGAACAAGTGAAAAGTGAAAAGTGAAAGTGAAAAGTGCCGTAAGCTACACGCTATCTCTACTCTTCACTTTCTGCTTTTTACTTTTCTTACTTCTCCGTGTAACACCCGCTTTAGTTCTTTGTGTGATGGTTGACCGTACTGTCAACATTTGTTTTTCTTTCAGATCTGTGAAATCTAGAAAAGGCACCGTTGAATCTATGAAAGCAAATGTAGAATCAAAAAGCATCATTCACATATTAAAAATGTGGTCCGCAGCTTTCGGCGTTTCCGTGTGAATGAATCAGCTTGAGTGTTTCAGAGAGCTCGTCCAATTAGACGGAGCGGTAATTATAACACGAGGAATTGCACGTGTGCTTTTTTGCCGGTTTGACATCTGCTGGATTCCCTCTATTAATCTTATAAAAATTGAAAAGTTATGCTTTCATGTTGTTGTCAAGACATTGATTTTGCAGGATGAAAACTGAATGAATTCTTCCGTGAGGTTAACTACGAAAATCATAAAAAACCAACAACTTAATTATTCTCTTACTTTGCTCTCTACAATAATTTGTGCAACAGTTCTTTTTATGGACAAAGGAACTTCAGTCAAAAAAATCTTGTTTTATATAATTGTTGAGATGGTGCCATGAATGTCGTTAATGGTTAATTTTGTTATATAAAATATGTATTTTCTAATTGATTAGTACGCTGGACTCCTGTGGCCATCCAATGTTTATTGATCAGCCATCAGTTTTCGTCAACAATAGTTGATTTTCTTTCTATATGTTACTTTTTAGTGTTCAAAACATGTAGTTGCCAGACGTATGAGAAATGGTCATCATACGTAAAAAAACAAAGGCAGTCAGAGAAGTTTCAGGTTCCATAACAAATCGGCTGCCCTCTTGATCAACGAAGCCTCTTTCCTTCGGATAAGTGCCAAGCATGTTTCCAACTATTTTGGGTGTGTAAACACTAAACAGTAGAACTCCGCTAGAAAGAGTTTCGTTCTCGTTGAAAAATTCACATATTTATAAAAAAAAAACTTGTGTTACAATAATTACGAGTTTGTAACAAATGGGAAACGAAGATATTATTTTTTGAAGCGTACATTTCGTAAAACAAACTTCTATTTAAATAAATTTCATGTCCTATATTTTATAACCTCTTTCAACCAAATTCTCGGTTATTTACAGTAACACCGAATAAGAACGATCACTCCGGAGTGAAGGGTAATGTCATCAACATCATAAGAGACCCACTTATATGACGTAAAGTGGAAGACAATGTCATCAACATCATAAGAGGCCCACTTATATGACGTAAAGTGGAAGACAATGTTATCAATATCATAAGAGACCCACTTATATGACGTAAAGTGGCAGACAATGTCATCAACATCATAAGAGGCCCACTTATATGACGTAAAGTGGAAGACAATGTTATCAACATCATAAGAGGCCCACTTATATGGCGTAAAGTGGAAGACAATGTCATCAACATAATAAGAGACCCACTTATATGGCGTAAAGTGGAAGACAATGTTATCAACATCATAAGAGGCCCACTTATATGGCGTTAAGTGTTCTTGGTCTACTTCATGTTCTTGTTAGAATCACACTGAATGTTAGAATTCCCCTTATGTAAGTAGAAAGTATTCTGGTTAGTATCAAATTGAATGTTAGAGGTCTTCATTCTTGTTAGCGTCAGATTGAATGTTAAAGGTTATCTAGTGGGTACGGACTACGGACTAGGGACTACGGACTGCGGACTGCGGACTGCGGACTGCAGACCGCAGCGCTCGCCTCACGCACTCACCCCAGGGAGCTGAGCTGTGGTTGTCTGCCAGTGGATGCCGGTGAAACGTGCTGTGCGTCAACGTGACTATCACCACTAAAACACTGCACGCCACTAAGAACAGGAAGGTACACACTACTATCAACACCACAGTCCTCCGACGTCGTTCCTTGGCCGGCAAGTCTTTGTGGGGCAGCTCGAACCTCTCGGAGAGGGTGGAAACCTTCCTCGTGTTCTTGCGCGGTGTCCCGCAGAAGCGCACACTGTTCTGTCTCTCCAGACCCGCGGGCGCCCGACGTTGGCTCCCAGAACGACCCTTCTGGCTGCGGAACGACCCCCCCATCACGACCACATCTCTATCGGGGGGATATCGTGAACCCTCCCGCACACTGCAAGTCCTTCGCAACGACCTCTTCCTAGACGGCAGTTCCGACAACCTCTTGACTGACGTCTGTCGTTGCAACACTGGGGAAACCCTAATGTCTGCTCGTCTTGAGTAGCCCCTGTGAGGTCTGCGCGCCAACACCTCTGGAGACGGTTCTAACACAAACACGTACGGGTTCTTCTGATCCGACAACACCGCATCGTCCATATAGAAGGCCACTCTGTTGGCGAGACTGTCCTCCAGGAATGTCCTCCTCGGTACAGACGACCTCCCGCCATCGAGATCACAACCATTGCCACAAGAATCGGATGACATTGGGTCGAGAGAACTGAGCGTGTTCTCCTCCGCCTGTGGATCACGTCCTGGTTACAGTAGCGTCATGCAGCACGCTGTCACTCCCCCCCTCCCCCCTACTCCCGTGACGTAAGAACCAACGCCCACCGGCGCGGGAGCAGCTCATTTCAGCATGGTGGACGTGTGTCTTGCGGAAACATCCAAACATAACAATAACGCTCGCAGAAGAGAGGATACCGAGGCCGAGTGAACAGCTAAGATGGGATCACGCAACATCTGTACCGGTGTTAAGTGAGTGATATATGTCCTCACATCTTGGTCTCATTCAAAGCTCGAAGCTGTTGTCTCACACGGGCGAACATTTCTCAACGTTTTACCGAAATAGAATGAACTAGCAACAGTGCTTGCAAATAGCAACCACCGTTGAACAAGGCTCTCTTGTGAGCAGAGTAACATGCTACTCAGCTGCTCCAGTCAGAGCTGCTCCAACACACGATCACACCTCGACACGTGAGGGTTCTAGTAGTAGTACAGAGGTGTCACTCGTGGAACGCTCTTCCGCTTGAGGTTCGCATGGCTCGAACGGCACCTTTTTCATCTTTTTTTCTTTAAAAGTACATTTTTAACAATACTTTTTTTAAACGTATTTTTCAAATATCTTTTTGTGCTACTATTCTTTACTTCAATGCCTCTGAAAATCTGTTCTCTATTTTGTAACGTTGAGGCTAGCAGGGCCTGTATGTGTAATCATGCAAAATGGCTTACACTAAGGTATTGATTTCGTGTTAGTTGACTTGCAAGTTGAGGAATGTGAATGTTGTCTGCCCACCAAAGGAATGCGAGCCTAATGGCACCGTGTGAATGGCGAGTGGGATCTGACGGCAGACATTATTGCCAAAAGTACTGAAGACTGACCCAGTCAGTTCCCGTCAACCTCCCACGAAGTCTCAGGATAAGAGGGATTTAATTCAGACACTTAATTACAAACAGCTCAAGACTCCAGACTTTGCCTCATTTCAAGAACATTTATATTCTTTTAAGAGAAGACGAAACAAAAGATGTTACGTTACTATTACGCCCATGGAGCGAGCTGGGTAGGAACTAGTTATCTTCTGACCGATCTGCGCAAATACTTAGCGTATGACACCTAAGGACGTGGGTTCGAGTCCCGCGTCTAAACCATCTACCACCCCTCATGGTCTCGGACACAAACTCATAATTGCAGAATATCATAGAGAATACAAACATGCAAACACATAAGAATAAGAATCATCCTTATACCCTGGATGTGGCATATTTTTGGGTCTATCCTATATTGCATAAACAACGTAGGCTTATCTGTAGTGGATTTTGCGCTCCTACGTATGAAGTGGGGGGGGGGGGGGGGAGTGCATGATATACAGCCCCTGTTAACCATTATCTAATACGCGAGCGATTAAATTTGGAAAATGAAATATAATGCGAGGTCTATTTAGTACACGTTTAACCATTGTGATATGTTCCGTCTCATAATGCTATAGCAAACTTGTGGAACATGGTTCTTTCCCAGATCATTTTGTTACTCAAAATACATCTAGTTGAGCCCATCATGGCTTGAGCCCATCATGGCTTGAGCACATCATGGCTTGAGCCCATCATGGCTTGAGCACATCATGGCTTGAGCCCATCATGACTTGAGCCCATCATGGCTTGAGCCCATCATGACTTGAGCCCATCATGGCTTGAGCCCATCATGGCTTGAGCCCATCATGACTTGAGCCCATCATGGCTTGAGCCCATCATGACTTGAGCCCATCATGGCTTGAGCCCATCATGGCTTGAGCCCATCATGGCTTGAGCCCATCATGACTTGAGCCCATCATGGCTTAGGCACATCATGGCTTGAGCACATCATGGCTTGAGCCCATCATGGCTTGAGCACATCATGGCTTGAGCCCATCATGGCTTGAGCCCATCATGGCTTGAGCACATCATGACTTGAGCCCATCATGACTTGAGCCCATCATGGCTTGAGCCCATCATGGCTTGAGCCCATCATGGCTTGAGCCCATCATGGCTTGAGCCCATCATGGCTTGAGCCCATCATGACTTGAGCCCATCATGGCTTGAGCCCATCATGGCTTGAGCCCATCATGGCTTGAGCCCATCATGGCTTGAGCCCATCATGGCTTGAGCCCATCATGACTTGAGCCCATCATGGCTTAGGCACATCATGGCTTGAGCACATCATGGCTTGAGCCCATCATGGCTTGAGCCCATCATGGCTTGAGCACATCATGGCTTGAGCCCATCATGGCTTGAGCACATCATGGCTTGAGCCCATCATGGCTTGAGCCCATCATGGCTTGAGCCCATCATGGCTTGAGCCCATCATGGCTTGAGCACATCATGACTTGAGCACATCATGGCTTGAGCCCATCATGGCTTAAGCCCATCATGGCTTGAGCCCATCATGGCTTGAGCCCATCATGGCTTGAGCACATCATGACTTGAGCACATCATGGCTTGAGCCCATCATGGCTTGAGCACATCATGACTTGAGCACATCATGGCTTGAGCCCATCATGGCTTAAGCCCATCATGGCTTGAGCCCATCATGGCTTGAGCCCATCATGGCTTGAGCACATCATGGCTTGAGCCCATCATGGCTTGAGCCCATCATGGCTTGAGCCCATCATGGCTTGAGCCCATCATGGCTTGAGCCCATCATGGCTTGAGCCCATCATGGCTTGAGCCTGGGTTCTGATCACAAACGCTTCACCGTAAATAGCGATAGAAAATGTACAGAATACAACACCAATCAATATACACCCTCCTCCGTACAGGATTAATTAATATGAGTACTGTACTTAACCATACATTTAAATCTTTAGAGATATATTATATGTCTGTACGGGGTAAATGCATGAAAGATACGTCGCCTTGCTCACCAGCTGACGCACAAGTTTTCCGCTGGGGATGGGACATAATGGGATTGCAGATTAAAAGTTAACGATTTGCACTTGCTCGCCTCATAACTTTTGCCATTTGACTGCATCCTTGTCCCCAGACCCCTCGTTTGCCATCGCTAAACGACAATGTAAATCATGTCTGTACTTCTGCTGCTGGGATCGTTATAATGCATGCTTTAATTGTTACAACCAGATATTTTCTTACTTCAATTAGGTAATTGCAGTTATATAGACTGTGCTCAATGTGTAGTATAGTATGTTATGTATTTTAGTGTTTTACGAATTATATGTTGAATCCCCCCTTAGAATGGGCGTATCCAGAAATTCAGAAGGGGGGAGGGTACATTTTCTCGGCAAGGTCCTTTTGGTGGGAATCTGTTCGTTTTAGACCGGCCAACTGAAAACAAATGACTAAATTTCTATCAACATATCATTTTCTCTTCAACCCCAGCAATAATGGCAACTACAGCACTTGCATTGTACACAATGTGGCTTGTTAGAGAAGCGTACTGTAGCGTAATGAGTAGAACAAGAGAATGGCATTCAATACAAAAAATATTGTCTTTATTGAAAGGTTAAAGGTTACTTTCCAATCATTGTATTTTACAAAAGAGGCGTTTGCCCCCCCCCCCCCCCCCCCCCACCACCTGCCTTTAAAACCTTTGTTCTTTGTTGCCAACGGCGCAGTGAAAACACAATGAGCCAACGCCGACGCAAAAAAAACATAGGTTCGGCATCGCCGTACGCCAACACGTCTTCCATCGAATGTACTTATCTCACGTGCTAGTCTGACAAGAGCCTACTCGGTTGGACAGCCAGTCGAAATAACGTATTTGGAAGCTCACTATTACGATTATAGAAAAAAAATTCGCTTTATAAAATCAAATCGAAAAGACTTTAAATTCGTGCCGGATGGATCCGATGCGAAAACGTGTTGAAACACGACTGCGACTGCGAACAAGGGTGGGAACAAGAATAAAGTATAGACAAAGACGTGAAGATCGATATGAAGATGTGATATGGTCGATTGATGAAAGCTGTGCCTGATTTATGTTACTTGAGATGAGTGACTAATTCATTTCCTCTTATTATGTGTGAAACATCGTCTATACTGTCCTCTTGGATAATATATCTATGCAATGTTGGTGGATATCTTCGTTAGAAAGATTCCTCATTAAATCGCTACTACCTTGCCATGAGATGTTTCATAGCCTACATCTGTAACACAATATATTATGAATGGTCTGATCGGACAATTAGTAGGGGGGGGGAGGGGCAGGCGGTCGCCGCATCGCCCCCCGTCATGTATCCGCTACCGAAAGCGTTGTCGGAACTTCTAAGCAGTAAATTCAAGGAGTATTCTCAGAGTGCAGCTACATATTATTGTCATTGCAGTATCAAGTATGATAAAATAACCGTAACAAGTATAACAACAAAGAGGTTTTACGCAACACGCACACGTGCATCATTTCACAGATGGACTTTAGTTTTGGTTATATATTTTCTTTTCCGAAGATAAACTTCCTATTTATAGTGATGGTTGGCTGAAGAGGGGGTTAGTGGGAACCCCCCCCCCCCCCCCCACATGAGCCCGGTCGCCCACGAACCTGGTGGGGACTGAGCAAAACAGTGTTTGAGCGTCTCGCAAGCCTAGTGGCTCTTCCACGCGGAGACGTCGCCAACTAACTGACTCAGTATCTCTCCCTACCCACGCACTCACGCACTCGCACACCCACACAGCACTCACATATGAATTACTTGTTAGCAAACATTTGATATATCCGACACCCGGTGGATATTTTAAGGTTGTCGAAATGTCAAAATGTGTCCGTTCTTCAATAAAACATATACACTATTCTGTATTCTATATAGATATTTCGAATGGACGTTTACGGTGACACGTGTAGATAATGTTTGATTCAAACTTTCGATAGATGTAGATTAATAATCGAGGGACATGCTAATTATATTTGTCCCGGATATTGATATGGGTGTGGAATGAACTTGAAAAGCTTATCTCACTGATGGGTCCCTCAGTATCCTCCCGGTTTGTGTGTTGCAACGGTTATGCCCAGGATTGTCAGCACAGATATCAAGAAGATGCCGGATTGGAACCAACGTCCCAACCCTATGAACCACCCCAGACCGCATGAGTCTTAATACTTGGTTTATTACCTTGGTTCTACCCAGTGGCGTAAAGGAGACCCCCGCCGCCCCCGCGAAGCGGGGGGGCCCGCTGTGTAGGGGGCCCGCCTCGCCTGACGTACGGATCTTGTTTTTTCGTCATATAATTTCAAATTTGGTCAATTTGGACCTATTTTTCTCCAAGGCCATACGGGAGAGAAAGTTGGAGGAATGGAACAAATTTGAAGGAATATATTTAAATTGGCTTATGGGTGCAATTGTTGTAAAACGTAAATTATTGTCTTCAGCTATAAATTATTTTCGATAACGCCTGTTACTGCATGAAAACCTCATAAAATTCGCCGTAAAACTAAAAAATTCGCGAAAATTCGCTCTAAGAGCTGGGGCATTGCCCCAGGTCCCGTGCGATGTCTACCAGTGAAGAGATCTTGGAATGCCACCGCACGCGGGGGTCAGAACCCCCTGACCCCTCGGTCAGGGGGTTCTTCTTTTCTCTCGTATTATACGGTCGGCACTGCCTATATTATAAGGACCTATAAACTATTGAATTGAAACCTGAATATATTGAATCTTCTTATTCCCTAGGCCAAATACTACCTCGGGCCCAGACGGGGGAAAACTATCATATTATATCTTGTATCATTAACCGATTCTGAAACGTGTTTACAGGCCTATAAAACGTCATATATGAAGAAAAAAATTAGCCTTCGGCGAATTAACCTCCGCCGGCTGAGACTTTCGCCTCAGACCTCCTACATGCTTAGCATGTTCCACCCTCCACTCCTCCACTTTGAATTCCTCGATACGCCACTAGCCTTTATGCTATTTCTTACTATTCTGGCCAAAGTCCCCCACTGCAAATCAGTTTCGTTACTTAGTGGGTAGACTCTAAATGTGAATTTATTTATTTATTTACCGAAAAATCAGTTTCAGATTTTAAAATAATAATAAAAAAAACTAGCAGATTTGAGGAGGAGCACTGCAGTATTCCTCAAGACAGTTTTAACGCTTTCTCAGTATTATAGGCCAACTCAGCATAGAGTGTGAACTGTGAGCAGACCAACCAGTTGAACACGGACGCCATAACTGAAACATTGGCTTGGAAGTCACAGGAATTCTCGTCACCGAGACGCTTCTTGTGATATTACTTATTTTAAGATGACTGTGTGGGGGTATTAGAGCTTTCAAAGTTAATTTCGTTATGTAATCGATTTGGCTCATAATTAACCCCATATAGGGGGGCCCGAAATGATTCTTGCGGGGGGGCCCGGGCAATTTGCGTTACGCCACTGGTTCTACCATCAAATCATTCATAATTATACTATAATTACATTATTATTTTCAAAAGAAATCTACAATCAATAACAAATTTAATTCAATGTAAATAGAATAACTGTGGGTTGTAATCTAATTGACTTCTTTAGCGATTTCAAATTGCATAAAACTTGCAAACGTTGTGTGTTGTTTGAAAGACGTGTGCTTTGTTCGTACGCCTGCTCAGTTGTTTCATCTAATCTACCCACACTGCGGCTCTATCACCCGACCCAACCCGACCGACCCAAGCCACATAAAATGTAATCGACGATTTGCGCGCCGTAATGTGCAGCCAACCCGACGACAAAAAATACTAAGTACATTTTGCGATCAATGGTCGTTTACACAATCGATATTAGACACAAAGGGATCGTTTTTCATTTAGGCTGTTCCATGGCTTAGTCAACATTCTTTCCTTTAAAAAAAGTTTGTGTATAGTATTGTGGCAACATTTTCGTGTATATAAAATATCACATATGGCTTAATATTGAATACGCTATATAATATAACAATCTATGATACTTATGATACTACCACACCAACAGTAGCCTACACACTTTGTCATCCTTCACTTAAAAATTATTTTACCATAGAAGTTTGTATTTTAGATTTGGTATCGTTCAATTAAAAGCCAGTACTTTAAAAGCGCCCCTCGCAATTATTTCCCCGTATTTAAATAGAATAAAGGAAATCCTTTAATCCTCTTAGAGCCAACTCTGTCGTCGGTCGACCCAAACGAAGCACCTCTCGAAGATCTAACATCAGCCCTGACGTCATTAAAGCTGTCCTCCCATTCAGCCCGTTGACCCGACACAAGAGCGGTGGGGGATTATTGGATTCAAATCCTCCACATTGAATGAGTCTACACGTTACACTGGCCGGACCAAAACATGTCCAGGGAATTGTGACTCCGAGAGACCAAAGTTTAGATAGATTACATTTGAAGCAACCAGAAGTATACTTCCACACGAAAACGGATTTCGTGATAAGATTTGATTCCGTAATAGATTCTTTCTTCTTCATTTTGAAAATAAAATCTAGTGTCCCATAGGATGGCTCAGCCCCAGTATTCTCTTTATGCCTGAGGAAAACCTCGGAAGAAGGAAACAGTCTTTAGTCAGGATTGCAGGTGACCAAAATCAAACTGGTGATCTCCCGAGTTGGAGGGTCGCATGTGACTATTGAGCCACTCATTCCACCCACGCAGTTAGCCTCGAGACATCGACTCATCGGCAGACATTTGTGACATTTTACAGTTAATGTGTAGAAACGTTTGTTGGCATTGATAGGTTGTTTGTTGGAAAAAGATGGTGTTTAACGCAAACGGCAAATCTAGCACATGGATTGCGTGTTTGCGCGACTACTTAGTTCATACCGATAAGCAGCCACCGAGTGACGGGATGGAATCAGCGGACGGAATCAGAAAAGCAGCGTGAAAACAGAATCGATTTCCATGCTACCTTAAAGCCGAGGAAGTGAGATGTTGGAAAATATTATCGATTTCTCAAGTTTTTCGTTGGTTACAAGTTTTCTATGTGTTTGAGCGTAGCGGCAACACATTCTTCACTGTTCGGGGAATATATACACAGCCCGGCGAACTAAAGTTGCATTCGTTTGTTTTATGATACATTTTGGAACATTACCATATCTCAAACGGGAACAGTACTAGATTATAGTTTGACAGTTTTAAATGAACACATCATATTATTAATGTGTTGGTTATTTCAGAGGAAAAAAGTAGTTTCTGGCACAATTTCTAGCTACAGGCAGAGAGTGGTAAGCGAGATATCGTGTTCAGTTCAGTGGTAGAGATGATGACCGAGGAGCTTTTATTTTATAGCTTTTAACGATAAAGGTGTTCTTCCGTGTATTGTTCGTGGGGTGGACAAATAACCGGGGTTGTTTCGTGGGGTGGTTATGCAAGCGGTATTAATTGTTACCACGTACCACGTACCACGTACTGCTGCCCGTCTACATAATTAACTTGTTTGCTCCCTAGTATTAGAGCATTTCATCTCGCCAATGCGTTTTCGTTGAGATATTTTACGAAGTTTCTCGGAATATGGGATTCCATCACTGCGGTTATAGAATAGAAATCAATGCAATTGATTTTGGTTCAATAGAATTGAATAACTCTCTCCGTTTTTATATACTGGGGAAATGCGATTGATAAACCGCGGAGCGAGTGAGCCGGATAGATATAGAGAGAGAAAGAGAGTTCGCCGGAAACAGTCATAAAGCTGGTCGAGCAATCTCTCCAACATCGATTACAACAGAAACGATTGTAAAGTCTCCCCAACCTAACTGGTCTCTTGCTGACGAAATACCCGAGCCCAAGTGTGCCAACTTAATTGTCTACATCTCTCGATCTTTCTCTACGCTTGCAACAGGTACATTAGGGATAATTTACAACATTGGGTTGGATATCTGGAACTTTCTAACACAGCGGGAGTGACTAATAAATAAATAATTAAATACATAAAACAATGAATGATGAATGAATTGCCTAAACAAATAAGTAAATAATGAAGTAAATGCATAAAATGAAAGTGAGCCCACAAATGCCTAGTGCAAGTGGGAGTAGAAAGTGAGGGGAGCTTGAAGGCGATATATAGAAGTGAGCGTCATTGTAGGTGGCAGCACCTGTCATTCTCCCAGACAAACATAGCTCAACAAGTGACCGATAAATCTCAAGCAAAATGTTACACATTAGACTCTTAACGAAATCGATTATGTCGTTCGTAGAGAGAGAGAGACCGAAAGTCATTCCTGCTTTCTGCAAGACTAGGGTTCGATTCCCGGTTTGGGCTGGGGTTCTCACCTCCGAAATTGACTTATCTATCTGTATGGCACTGGCGCAATGTAAGCGGTCGCTTTGAGCCGTCATGGTAATGAAGCACATAATAAATGGCATAATGTCTACCACATAAAATCAGTTCCATGTATCTGAGTGTGCATGGACAACAAATATAATTGGATGTATTTATTTAATTGATGATTGTATTGTATATGATGGAGTATTGTCCATGCCATCATGGAACGCACAAGACATGAGTTGATCAATCACGGCCACTGCACCGGCTGTTTTATGCAAAAGGGTTGGAAATTGAGTTTCACCAAACGAAATGAAGTATTTGCTTTAAGGCTCGGACACTGATCACTTACAAAACTTATAAATGCCTTAAAATACACTTAAAATACACGACCTTACGAATATAAATTTAATCGTTCAACAAGAAATTGTGAACAAAGATTCTTCTTACTATGTGGACCTCAGTTGCAGATAAAACTATTTCCTGGCATTGAGTGCAGTAAGAGCCCGATGCGGCCAGTGGCGTAGCCACTGCCCCCGCAGCCCCCCCTCGGGGCCCCTGCCAAGTCATTTAAGGCCCTATTCTCGTCTGTTGAATTTTGATTTAAAATTGGGCAGTTCAAAGAAACGATGGTCTCGCAAAAACTTACGAACAAATAAAAATATTGTTTTGCATTGAGAAGTAGGTATAGATAGAGGAAGAGTAAACTTTTCTTATACAAAGATGCATTCTTTGACATAAGAAAAGAAGCTACGGGTGTAGCCAATTTCACGCGCATTTACTCCGGAAATGCTCCTTATCTGTGATATACTGACAGCAGTCGCCATAATGACTGTCCCTAAGCTTTGTCAGACTTGCTGATGGGGGTAGGACAGAAATGTGTTGATACTATCACATCGACTCTTTAGAACGGAATTACTCATTTTCTCAGAAACCTCTTTCTCAAAGTATTTAACGCGGTCTATTACACTAATAGGACGTGACATGGCAACCCACCCTCTCTAGTCTCTTCTGTTGTCTGAGGAATTAAGTCGATGATGGCATTGAATAATTATTATTAGTTTACAGGTGTAGTAGAGGAGAGACTGAAGACACTTTGGTTGTTTAGTTTGTGTTCTGACGTTTACCTGTTCAGTTCAAATCAAGACTTGGGCCTTGGGACGGGGAGTGTAGTGTTGCGGTGGTGTGAAGTTGCGTGTTTATTTTGTTGATTCTGTGTGTGCGATGGTGATGGTGCTAATAATTGTGTTACGTTGTGAATAAGACAGTATAAATATCGTTGAGTTTTTTTAAGTACTTTAAAATGAGCGTTTCAAGCGGTTTCGCGAAACGAAAACGAAAGAAGGAACGGGAAATTGAAACAAAGAAAATACCAAAAATAGATAGTTTCTTTAAATCAGGCTTAGCAGTTGAAGCGATAGTCTTACCCACCCTTCCCAATAAAGCTGTAGCTTCAAGTGAAACCAATGATCCGTGTGAATTAGAAGCAAGCGCGGATATTGTAGAATGCACTTCTAGTACTCGAGAGGTCCGCCCCGAAGTTGTAAATTTGAATGATTCTGTTTTAAGCGTTCAACCTGTTCCACACACACATTTGGAAGAGGAAGAAGAAAACAGTGAGTTAAGTAGTGCTTTACTTGAACAGTACCCCACTGACAGAGGTCATTTTACAGTTGATTTACAAAACGCCGGAATAAAAAGATTCATTATTCAACATGGATCATGCAGACCCAAAGAACCTTTCAAAAGAGATGAAGATCGCGAGAAGAGAAGTTTCTCTGGAAATTATTACAGTACACAGACCAAGACAGGTATAACAATAGAACGCACCTGGATATGTTATTCACCTAAACTGAACGGGGCGCTCTCCGATGCCCCACTCTCCGATACCCCACCAATCTTTTTAGTCTCCGATACCCCACTACCTGAACCTTGTTAGTCTCCGATACCCCACTACCTGAAGTCCCATCTACCTGCGCACTTACCTGCTCAAGAAGCCCATGCTACACCACGTAAAATAAGCACACGCGGTAAATTAAAATATTATAAAATGCATTCTCTAGTGAACAGTCGTGTTTCGTGCTCAAACTAGCCTGTATTATTAAAGGGTATATTCCCCCCCCCCCCCCAATATAATACTACCCTTAATGATAGTTTAAACAATTATATATTTAATATGCATTTTTTAAATGTACTATTATGTAATCGTTTGTAACTCAGTTTTTTAACTGAATAAGATAGACGTTAAATAAAGAAATTAAAAATAATTAAATACATTCCTGAACTTTGCAAAAATTTGCGTTATAATATTTCACTCAAAACGTAGATGATTTACTGAAAAGGTATGCCAATGACAGCCAATATTTTTTGGGACCAAAATCTTTCACGGTAAATGGACATAATAGATCGTCCCATGTTATTTCTTCTGAAATATTTTTACCAAGTTTGAAAACTGTTCTCACCTGTGCTGCAAATACCAACAGCTGACTCAAAATAATGATGCACGCACGTTGTGTGTCGAGGAATAAGGGGGTCGAGGGGGGGGGGGTCAGTGGGTCAAAACGCCTTGAGTGGGGTGAACTAGGAACAAGAAGTGTTAGGTATGTATTACAATTACTCGGTTTTAAATGCAAAAGTAGTTTATTTAATGTAATTATGTTACACAAAATATGATAAACTTAAATGCTATACACTAATAAGAATTGAAATGTGAAATACTGATAATCTAATATTTAGATTGTAATTATGTTTATTTCTTTACTCATGTCGATAACAATCAATGTAATTTGATTTTTCTCGTCATTTCCATCCAAAGACATGTTATTTGAAATGTAACCAATCCATTTATTCACAATGGATGTAGGACACATAATACATTTTATGTATAGGGACTCAATGTTCGATTGTGTTTTACAGTATCTGTTAGAAACATCTTCAAAAACACTTTCATTATTTAAAAAAATGTGGGGGTTTTATTAACGTTGGGCCACGAATGAAAGGGATTTAAACAAGTAGTATCAATAATCAAACTTGGGTTTTAGTACAGTTGTTTATAAAGAGCCAAAACATTATATTTTCCTGTCAAATAGCTAAACGAACTAATTCCAATAATATTTAGGCCTATTATAACATAGACAAGACTCAACAAAGATTGAATAATATGCTTGAATACGGAAAGACTTTGGTGAAAAGTTAGTACTTATACACAATATTTAACTAAATTTACGTCTATACAGGCCAATAATCAGTTTGAGAAGACTTCAATATACCATGTAGTTTTAACTATTTGAATTTACCGCGCAGTGAACGTGCGCTTAAAATGCGTGGTGTAACACGGGCTTTAGAAAACCGGTAGAGCAGGTAGGTGGGGTATCGGAGAGTGGGGTATCGGAGACTCAGAAGGTTTTGGGGTGGGGGTATCGGAGACTAAAAAGGTTGGTGGGGCATCGGAGAGTGGGGCATCGGAGATGTCCCCAACTGAACTGTGCTTATTGCGAACCTTGTTGGCTATTTGCAAACAGAAATCACCCATCATATAATAAAGCATGGCCTATACAGGAATAAATTATTGGAAAGGCCTGTCAAAAAAAATAAAAAATCACGAAGCATCACTTGCACATATTGAAGCATGTATGGTTTTTGAGAACTGGCGGAAGCACGGCACTGTAGATGAAGCGTTAGAAAACGAGATAAGACGTAAAGCTAACTTCTGGCGAGAAGTTCTCCGTCGCTTAAGTCATTCAGAGGTCATCGAGAAAAAATCGGCGATGATGAAGTTCGTAAGGGAAATTTCCTATCGGATGTTGAGCTCTTGGCACAATTTGATCCAATAATGAAAAAAATAATTGATTTGCCTGAAAGATTATTTTTATTATTATTTTTTTCAATTTAAATTCAATTTAAATTAAATTTTATTATTTAAGTCCACAAATTCAAAATGAGATTATAGATGTGTTTTCAGCGAAATTAAAGGAAGACTTGATTTCCGATATCAAATCAGCACCATTCTACAGTATAATCATTGACACAACTCAAGATATCACCAAAAAAGATCAACTAAGTCAGGTTTTCCGATACATTAAAATCATCAAGGATACTAATAACACACCTACTGACATCAAGATCGTTGAAAGCTTTATGGGCTTTCATCATATTAAAAATCAAAGTGCCGACGCCATAACAAACGAAATATTACATCTAATTGAAGAGAAAACAATAACACTCGATAGATGTCGAGGACAAGGTTACGATGGGGCAGCTGTGATGAGCGGGACGTATTCCGGGGTTCAAAAGAGAATAAGCGACATACAGCCTAATGCTATTTATGTGCATTGTGCAGCTCACAACCTGAACCTAGTTGTAAACAATGCAGTGAACGGGATTACGGAAATAAGATCATTCTTCGGAATCTTAGAAGAGATATTTGTATATTTTGGTCATAGTATACTGCGTTGGGACATTAAAAAACTAAATCCTACACGATGGGCTGGACGTTTGACTTCTTTATTGGGAGTGAAGTTACGTTATACGGACATATTAAAAGCACTCACAAAAATAATTCTTGAAAGCAAGAAAAAAGATGAACGTGAACGTGAAGGAGCAATACGACTGAAACATCACATGGAAAAGTTTGAGTTTGTTTTCGTGCTTGTAATAATGTATAAAATTCTCGATGCAGTAAATATGGCGTCAAAATTGTTGCAAACTGTAAACATTGATTTAATGAAAGCTGTACAATACATCGAGCGTGGAGGAAACTATTTCTCAGTACCGAAATCAGTATGATGAAATAAAAAATGAAGCAGTTGATGTTGCTGTGAAGTGGGGAGTACGGGAACAGTTCGAAGACAAGCGAAGTGGTCGAATTAAACGACATTACGACGAGTTGTGTAGAGACGAGAGGTTATGTAACAGTGAAGAGCGATTTCGGGTCAACGTGTTCTATGCAGCCATAGATATCGTAACAAGGCAGCTAGACGGAAGGTTTCGAGGCATGAACACAGTGGTACACAAATTTCGTGTTCTAACACCAGAGTATCTAAGAACTGCTTCTGACAACGAAATCATCACAGAAAGTACTGTATTATTCAACAAGTATTCCAACGATCTGACTGAAGAATTTCCCCTCCAACTCATATCGTTTCGTTCAGCCCTTCGAAATGAAATAACCAACAAAGCCTGTTCAGTGTTTGATTTAGCTCGACTGTTAATTGTGGACTATTCCTCAGTATCTTCCGCTTTCAGTGAGGTTTGTGTGGCGTTTATGCTTTTCCTCACTCTACCCGTTACCGTTGCGACTGCTGAACGATCATTCTCAAAATTAAAACTCATTAAGTCTTATCTGAGAAACACAATGAGTCAGTCACGTCTTCATGGTCTATCGCTGCTTTCTACAAGCAGCTCGAGCAAATCAAATGGATGTAGAATCCCTCATAAACGATTTTGCCCAAACGAAGGCTCGAAAGAGACACCTTCTAGTTCCAGTAAGTCCTATTGTACCGTTCTCAGCTTCCTGCCCTGCTTAAATCAACGAAAAATTAGGTGAGTGACGTTATTTTTTTATCGTATTATAGTATTCATAAGTTAGACAATACAAATTACTTTGTGTTCCGTGCAGTTATAAGTTCCCTGATTGTCGTCTTGTATGTGTTGTTTGCTGTAAATTTATTAAAGCTAAAAATAGTTAAGAGGGGGGGGGGCTTTATATAACCACTGCGGGGGGGCCCAGAAAATGTTGCTACGCCACTGCCGATGCCACCACTCAATACAAAGCCTGAGCGACCATACACCCTATAGCCTTCGGATAGAGAATGAACATATCCGTTAGTGGTATAAAGGAGCGGAAATTCAGTTTTACGAGTAGCTTGGTAAGAGTAATAGTAATAGAAGATTAAAGCTTATTCTCGTGAAATATGAGAACAGCCCTACAAATATGAGCAATATCAAATATCCATTATATGACCGATAAAACTGATGTTTTTAAACACGGAAACTCACGAGTCGTGCTTATATTTCAGTTGGATTAACTTAGTGATGCTAAAAAAATATGACATGTCATGAACATCCTCATAGCCCTTTAGATATAATCAGTAAATGCAGACACGCGCGTTATCAATGAAATGTATTTTAAACAGCTTTCAAAACATAACGACCTATAGCCATAAAATAAAGGTAGATTTCCACTTGATTACAATACGCCTGTTATACCCGTAATTCCCTTACAGTTAAACGACGCATTACTTTAACTCGTATAACGAAGAAGAAGCAAACTTGTTGCAAAGTTAGAAACAGCTTTACGTTAATAAAGGGTCTGACTTTGAGACGGTTGAATGTTATAGCACTGCAATCCCATCCTTATATGAATAGTGATTTGCTTATTATTCATTAGATTGGAAGTATAGGATTTCAGTCGGTTCTGTGAGCTGAGATGGGCGCCGACAAAATATGCCCGTAGGCTGCGTTTGCAAATGAAATGGTGAAATAGAAATCTAGTTCGAGTGTGAAAAGTGTGACATGACAATGACAGATAGTTTCCGGGTAGGTGGAGCAAGATATTCGGGATGCCGCGAGTTTCAGTCTTATTCCAGCCATCAGCGACACTTACTCAGTCATGTGAGGAGTGTTGCTGGGTTCAATATTCCTTACGGACTATCAAAATGCTGTTGTGGGTATCTGGGATCTCTACTGGTAAGCTTGCTTAGAATTATTACAAACTAGTTGACGAAACCCAGGACGTTTTACTTTGAGGTGTGTTTATTTCAAAATAAAACCACAATTTGTATTATTATTTCATATTTTAGCCTTTCGCGGCCTATAGTAATAGCAAACAAAGTGAATGTCCCAAAACACATTTTACTTTCTCGATATATATTCATATTTTGCTTTTTTCGTATCGAAATGCATTTCTTGTCAACGAACTTATATTTTCCTCCTCACACTTCAAAGATACACGATAGTTTTTGTAAATTTGAAAAATATTCAATCATTTTTATTGCTTTCCAAGAAAAATATACACACTTGAAATTATTTCCTCAATCATGATTTCGTTTGCTATTTCAGAACCACTCTGTACCGTTTCATATTGTTCGATCACATCCACAAAATACAAAAGAAATATCCCGGAATGTTGTTTCCATTATATTTCTCCATGTTTTTCGCTCACACCTTCCGACGTTTTCCTATATCGAAGTATGTGCGGCATGTTGTTTATTCATAGTTCGACCCACAAGTCTGGCAGTGAGAGCGGCGATGGAAACCACACAGTGAATGCCCTTGGGAAAACTATGTTTCTTGTGTTCAATAATCCATTACGAAATTCTGATGGAATTCACCTCCGATGGTCGTTGCTTCCTTCTGGGAGTTACTCTACACTCTACAGCATAGGTTCTCAAAGTCAAGTGAATCACGGACCCCTACCTAAAAACCTACAGTCTTCGAGGACCCCCAACCTCCAAAAAAACGCATTATGCTAATTATTCTTAGTTTTGCCCATATCGTTGTGCTAGCTCCTCTCCTATGTTATAAGGTTTTCCCGACTTAGCAATTAACAGAGAAACAGCATATGATGCAATGGTTGCTTTTTCATTTGTTGTGCCTGTTGCAATTTTTAAAATTTTATTTTTTAACTTTTTCATTTCATGGCTTTTTATTTAAAAAAATTCTATTGACTTACCAGAAAACTCGGAGTGTTTTGTTTCTAAATGCCTACGCAACTTAGCAGGTTTCATATCTTCATTGGAAAGTATTTCGTAACACAAAACACATTGCGGATTTTGTTCAATGTCTGTACCCGCTTGCACAAATCCCAGGTTTAAATATTCATCACAATATTTGCGTTTTTTTGGCTTTATTGGCACTATCACTAGATTTTAAGCAAGACAGCTTGTCAAGGTTAGGTGGGACAAGGGCCTGTCTGCCGCCTCCATAAGTTTCAATCGGCATTTGAGTTGCACGTACAGTACCCTTCTTTAACCAACGACCCATAGCTGTTTACTAGAGACCTACACTCAATTTGATATTATTAATTTATATATTGTACATTTAATATTACGTTTATACCAAAAACACTGCACTGTAGCACTTCGCGTGGTGTCTACCTACGCCAACTAGTCTTACTAGTCACTGTGTGAGTGTATACTGAGTGAGTCAAGTGGCTGTTTTGTTTTGGTCGCATCCGCGTGATTCATTCCTCCCCCTTCCCCCAGGGCAGTCTCTGTAGACGCGCTCTCGGTCTCACGTCAACGTCACAGCTACACTGCCTACTCCTGCCAATTGAGATTGACCAATACAATTATGGGTTTTTAGCTTATATAGGTAGCGTGATATATAAAGTGCTATTAATTTCAAACACAAAATAACGTTTATGAACAGCAGTCCAAAATTGTTCTTTCCCATTCCTTAGGCCTTAAGCTAGCTCCGCGGACCCCCGGGGTCCGCGGACCACACTTTGAGAAACTCTGTTCTACGCTATTCTCCTACCTTTCCTATTGAACGATTGGAAAACCTATACGCGTTGACCTAAAACACGGTGCAGTAGATAAACATGAAATTAAACATGTTTAAGTTATGTATAACATTGTAGATAATTAAACAATGATTAAAACAGGCAGTACAAAGACGATGTTATTTAACTCGTTCTAGAGATATTCGTGACTAAACACACAAACAACATTGCGAAACAACCACGGCAACACGTCGTGACGTCACGGCGGGGCTGACAAATGAATATATAATGATATTTGGCTATAATTCACATCATACACTACTGTAAGTGTGCTTTTTAATTAAATTTTTTTAAAAAACGGGGGACACGGGCCTTCTTTTTTATTTATTTTGTACTACAGTCTACGCTGTTCTTCCCTATTGTACGATTGAAAAACCTATACGCGTTGACCTTAAATACGGTGCAGTAGATTAACATGAAATTAAACATGTTTAAGTTATGTATCACATTGAAGATAATTAAACAATGATTAAAACAAGCACTAAAAAGACGATGTTATTTAACTCGTTCTAGAGATATTCGTGACTAAACACACAAATAACATTACTAAACAACCACGGCAACACGTCGTGACGTCACGGCGGGGCTGACCAATGAATATATTATGATATTTGGCTATAATTCACAACATACACTACTGTAATTGTGCTTTTCATTTAACTAAAATAGAAAACGAGGGTCACGGGCCTTCGTTTTGAGTTATTTTGACCTATATTCTACGCCAGAGGTTCTCAAAGTCAAGTGAATCACGGACCCCTACCTAAAAACCTACAGTCTTCGAGGACCCCCAACCTCCAAAAAAACGCATTATGCTAATTATTCTTAGTTTTGCCCATATCGTTATGCTAGCTCCTCTCCTATGATATAAGGTTTTCCCGACTTAGCAATCAACAGAAAAACAGCATATGATGCAATGGTTGCTTTTTCAATTTGCAGTTGCAATTTTTTAAATTTTATTTTTTGACTTTTTTATTTCATTGCTTTTTATTTAAAAAAATTCTATTGACTTACCAGAAATCTCGGAGTGTTTTGTTTCTTAATGCCTACGCAACTTAGCAGGTTGCATTGCTTCATTGGAAAGTATTTCGTAACAGAAAATACATTGCGGATTTTGTTTTAATGTATGTACCCGCTTGCACAAATACCAGGTTTAAATATTCATCACAATATTTGCGTTTTTTGGCTTTATTGGCACTATCACTAGATTTTAAGCAAGACAGCTTGTCAAGGTTAGGTGGGACAAGGGCCTGTCTGCCGCCTCCATAAGTTTCAATCGGCACTTGAGTTGCACGTACAGTACCCTTCTTTAACCAACGACCCATAGCTGTTTACTAGAGACCTACACTCAATTTGATATTATTAATTTTTATATTGTACATTTAATATTACGTTTATACCAAAAACACTGCACTGTAGTACTTCGCGTGGTGTCTACCTACGCCAACTAGTCTTACTAGTCACTGTGTGAGTGTATACTGAGTGAGTCAAGTGGCTGTTTTGTTTTGGTCGCATCCGCGTGATTCATTCCTCCCCCTTCCCCTCGGCAGTCTCTGTAGACGCGCTCTCGGTCTCACGTCAACGTCACAGCTACACTGCCTACTCCTGCCAATTGAGATTGACCAATACAATTATGGGTTTTTAGCGTATTTTGATAGCGTGATATAGAAAGTGCTATTGGTTTCAAACACAAAATAACGTTTATTAACAGCAGTCTCTAATTGTTTTTTTTTCCATTCCTTAGGCCTTAAGCTAGCTCCGCGGACCCCCTGGTATGGGCTCGCGGACCCCTGGGGGTCCGCGGACCACACTTTGAGAAACTACTCTACAGTATACCCGCTGTTTTCAGGTGTTGAGCTAACAGCTGAAGATATAATAGTCCAAAACACATAACATTCTTTTACTATTTATGATCTACACTCTACAGAGTTCATCGAATTTTAACTCAAGTTGCAAATTCTTAATTTTTACTGGAAAACTCAAATTAAATTGATGTAACATAAACGGGCAACATAAAAAAAACAAGCGCTCGGTTTCTACATGCTCGCCAGAAGGCCGTGGTTTTACCACAATTATAGCACCTTCATCGAGTGTTTCATCATCATTGAAGCTTTATGTGAACCAACAACCTAATTCATAAGGCCTTAATAATCTGTGTATAGACCACCCATAACGCGAAACCAAAACGTAAAAATATAATCACCCCTGGAACAAAAGCGTAAAATAAAAATAACTTCACTGATTCCCGTCCGCGTCCTGGATTGCGAACGTTTGGCTCCCCCAAAGCCCAAAGAATGCAGAATGCGGCTTAGTGCGTCACTCTCTGAAGTAAGAAATGCTCTAATTATGAGCCGGGAGTAGTCTAGGCCTAGACGGGTGCGCGGATCGATAGCATGAACGACGTTTACACATCATAATATAGGAACGTACCACTTTCAAACACAATTTACTTTTAATCTGCTGGGATTATTATATAATCGACATCACAGCCGGTTATCCTGGAGGTGTTTCCAACTTAGTTTACTGATAACCACCCGTGGAGGACAAGAGTAACATCGCACAGAGGGACGTACACGCCTACCTGCGTGGATGCATTGTGCGCTAAATGGTATCTCCTAACTGTATCCTGACTAGCAGCAGTGCAGCACATCGCACGCTTGTCCCACGGTATACAGGGGACAACATGTATGTGCATTGTTCTGTCTGTGTGTTGCGAGGCATTCAATAGCTCGGGGGCTGTTTGTATGCGTGTATGCGTGTATGCGTGTGTGTGTGTGTGGGGGGGGGGGGGGGCTGTGATGCTGGCGATGAATCGCGAAGAACAAACTACAGTAATTCATTTGAATGGAGTCCCGGTGCATGAAGAGTTAATATTAAACACTTGACCTGTTAGAGGAGACTCATAAAAGAAAATTACATTTTACAGTGAGGAGTGAGTGAAGAGATCGTTGAATTGAATCGTTCTCTTTCTGCAAGCATTTTCTATTAAGACCAGAACAAACATTGTATTTTGTTTTTGTTGTTTTAGAACACGCTTAAGACGTTTTGTATGAGACTTAAGTGAAATTATTTCCCTATACTAATACGATGCAAATTATGCTCAACTAATATTCCACATCACCTCCTGCAACCGTGAGGCTAAAATGATAGTAAAATGTTATGCAAAGCAGACAGGGGGCTTGTTATCTGTGATGGCGGAAAGGCAGTCTCACTGAAAGAAACCGCGCCAAATGAACGTTTTTCAATATTGTGTAGCGTTCTCTAAACATATCTAAAAGCGTTAATTTGGTGCGGTTTTAACAGTGAGACCCTTTCCCGCCTTTCTTGACTTCTCTCACCCACCACAATACCCTGACTCCCTTCAATAACCTCTGACTTAACCTGAACTAGACACTGACTCAACTTAGTTCTCTTTCCATCCTCGTTAACATTGTCAGTTTCCCTGCGTCTGACAGAATAACAGATGACATCTTCTACTTGACTTTCAATTAACATTTTCAGTCCAGTGTCAGCGTAGCCATGCACGATATTGCCGTCAAGACAAGTCTAGCTGAGGCCTCCTTGGGGTGACAACGCACTTGTAACGCCTCTAATGTCAGCGTACTCCACTACTTGCTGTGCTCCATCTAATGTCATCATTATTACAGATTACCATACATTATTACGACGCGACTAGAAGAAGAAACAATGATACAATATTTTAGTAGACTAAAGTACTTTTACTTCGCTGTAATCTGGGTCATTTCGTACTATCTACCCCATGGCATGAGGAAAATCAGATAAATAAATGTAAACATATTATTAGATTATTGCAAATACGAGGACAAAAAGATGTAGGCATATATTAAAATACGTGGGCTTTCGTGGCCCGGATTAATATTAATAAAATGTACGTCATTTTACTAACATATTTTGTGGAGTTTTATTACGTGAAAAGTTGGCAGTAGTAGTATAACTACTCACGAGATACACACCCTAGAAACTAGTTACTGTACATACAGCCGTGAGAATTTAAAATAGAATGTTTATGATATTGCGTGTTTAAGAGGTATTAGTCCCCGACATAACTCGTTTCCCGCTGTTTAACACAAAATACGTGTGGCAGGCCTGGCATGACAGCATCTTCTGCTGTATTAACTAACAAACAACATTCTAAATAAAACTTTTATTTTGTGAAATAACGTTTGTTGTCTTAAAGTTTCATATTTATCTACAATACCTTCAACATGCTTTCATCTCATCACTTCACTGCCTTATAGTTATAAAGCACGTGTTCGACCATTGACACCACCTAAAGTAAAACTCCACTTTGGCCAACCCTATATTGGTAGTTAAATGCTGTAGTGAGTCAATTTCTTAACTTATTAGTGGGTGAGTAACAAACCTCGACCCTTGTCTATAATAGACACACACAAGTGCGAGTACTGGAGTACTGAAGCGTTGCATTTTTCTTGGCCACGTCCCTTTAAAGCGGGCTCATACCTGAACTACAGCGGAACATTTTGCATTATTTAGCATCAACGTGCTCCGTCATACGCTCGCTTCAGTGCACAATGGTAGTAGACCTTCAAGTCAAGTCAATAACCGTATCTTGGAATATGCTGGAGTTTCCAGATAATAATGTACAATTTCTGCTTATTCTCGGTAAAATGTATATTGTATGCGCAGTGCGATGATGCAAGACTTGAATGGTTCAACTTTTCCTTCGAACTGGATTGTACGGAGTAATTTAAAAAAACGTGTACAATTCCCCCATTGCTCTCCCTTATTCACGTAAGTTTCCCAGTATTTTCAAAAGAAATGTGAGTAACTTGTCTTGTTAGTCTGTATTCTAACGTCGTTTCATATTTATGCTCCACTCTCTTCTTCAGATCCTCTTTTTCTCAGCGTCGAGTAAAAAAAAAAAAAAAAAACTGGGTGTAATATTAATTTAAATCTTACGATACCCAGGGCACAGCCCAGGGTATAGAGCAAATTAGTTCTGGTTTATTACTCAGAAGGGAGTTAACTGAAGCGCTGTGACATGCAGGAATGTTGATATCAATGTGGCATAAACTGAAAAAGAAAAATGAATCATGCATTCATGTAAAAGGCCAACAGAATGGCGTAGGTGTATATTAACAGTTTACTCTGAATCCCTACAATAGTGCAACTGTGCCAGCTAGTCTAGTCACCACCTGTTTGTTCTGTGACGCTCTCACTAAGTTTCACACCTTATGGTACGTTTACAGCTACGCGTTGCGAGCGAAGCAAAGGCGCGAGCTCCAATCAGTGGCCGAGTTTGCGTGAAACTATTAACTTCTTTGCTTGAAACTCGGCCGCTGATTGGAGCTCGCGCCCTTGCTTCGCTCGCAACGCGTAGCTGTAAACGTACCATTAGCTTTCGTTCTGTGTTAGAAAGTGCGTGAAAATAAGCCTGCTTAGTTATCACGGAACGACATCGTTATAAAATATATGTCTTCATAAAATTTGATTCCAGATAGTAAACACGAAACTTGTAGAATAACAAGAAAGAGTTTTCACTATTTTACTACCCAGAGCTATCTCTGTTTGAGTATGGAAAATAAATTATTTAAAATACAACCCAATTGATCCATCCAATAATTGTATTCTAACAAGACAGAGGTACTGGGGTATGTTCGGACTAGGGTAAAGTGTTCTTGCTCATTAACTATTCTCTTTACTGCAACACAAGTACATAATTCATTCTCGGCTCAAACTTTTGATAAAAAATAACATAAGCATCAATTTATACCGCTGTGTTCCTACTATATTTAAATATAATTGTCGGTGAATTTTAATCTAGATGTAATACATGTTATGTTGGCAGTGGTGGAGGTGCCGGGTTGATGGCTTGGCAACAGTGTAGTAAGTATGTTGGCAGTGGTGGAGGTGCCGGGTTGATGGCTTGGCAACAGTGTAGTAAGTATGTTGGCAGTGGTGGAGGTGCCGGGTTGATGGCTTGGCAACAGTGTAGTAAGTATGTTGGCAGTGGTGGAGGTGCCGGGTTGATGGCTTGGCAACAGTGTAGTAAGTAGTGGCCTAAGATGGGTGCATTTTAAAAGCTCGGGTTGGCGGTATTGGGAGAATGATTTCAAGGTTAAGCTGGAGCACAGATAAAAGGAGTGATACTTGTGAAAAAAAACATCGATTGGAATTGTGACAATGACACATTTTTGCTTAGATCTTCCTACGAGTTCTGAATTGATTATGGTTTCACTGCAAATTAGTCCTTTTCATTTACATTGAGTTCATAAAAACATTAAAGCAAAATGGGGTATGTGGAAACCGCCTGAACTTACTGCTTCAAGGAAAGTAACACCCAATCTTTGTACTGTGGTGACAATACACACTACGCACGCACGCACGCACGCACGCATGAACATGTACACAGCAAATGAGAATCAATGTACATAATGTACTTTACTTTGTATTTACAAATCCCATCACACACATTAACTTCGAAAAATTATTTTGAATTGTTGTTAAACAAAAAAATACGGATTATAATGAAGGTATTGGAGCGAATATTTAATATTGATGATCTCGGTTTAATGACTGAGGTTTTCTTTCGGGTGCGAATTACTAACAAGGGCGCGAGCTGCAGCACCTTTATAATGAGATGTACTAGAGAAGCAACAGCGAAATGAGGTCAAAAGGCGCCCTTCACGGATCCTCTGTTGTGAGCAGTAAGTTGACAGCCATGTTGGGCTTTACACGAGCTATCAAGCTATTCCCGTCGTTAAAACCCAACGATGTGTGCATTACTGGAGCTGATAAACTCCGTTTAAACCACAATATTACACATCAAGCACTACTTGCTTCAACACCAGTATAATCTGCGCTGTTTAAAAGAGTTCAATTTAGATAAAAGCTAACAGATAAGTTGTTTAAAAGTCTTCCTGGAAGTAAAACGGACTCAAGCTGGAAGCTCTGTTTTTGACAGCTTTATTGCCTCAAGTTTAGGAAGTACAAAAGGTTATCTTAAAGGAAAAGAAAGCTGGGATTATAAATGGAGACACGAGAACGAAATGGGCGCTGTACTTTGCAGTATGCTTCCGATAAATAACCAGTGATGTTGCCACGTTGCCTGGAATGTGAGTGTGGACAATGTCGAGGGTGTGGGTTTATCAACATATTTAAATTAAAGGGGCCTAACTTGCAAAGATAACGTGAGAACGCTTCAAGATTTATTTATATTTATTATTTTTTATTTTTTTTATTTTATTTTATATTTTATATTTACAAGATTTATTTATTCCCAGGCCGATTTGTTCAGTTAACTTGAATTTAAAACCTGTCAAATATTGTAATTTTCAGGCAATTCTAATATATTATAGACAATAAGGTGGGCTGTAAACAGTGTGATCTTGCATCTCAATAATGAATATCATAGCATATCAAAATACTATTATCGTTGTCACCTTAATATACGTTTTTAGCAGTAAGTTTAATATCTGAAGATGACAGGGCTTATTAGAGAGCTTGTGTATAGTACCGTTATAAGCGTATATTACAAACAGAAGATAACAGCGCAGTTATAAAGTGCACAATATCCCATAGTAAGATTTTTTGGAGATTTTGTCCAATTTTGTTAGCTGCTTCGGTTGGCTGTAGATCGATGTGATATAGGTTTAAAGAAAACCGTTTGGAATCGACCAAAGAATATTGCTTTCTCGTCTGAAATCTAGCTCAGCAATAGATAAAACAAAATCCTCTTTTGAAGAGTTGAAAGCCAATCTCTCCTCTTTTTGGAACGACTATTCAAGAAAATGAGTTCCAGTTAGTGACACAAAGGGTGTCTGCGTTTATACGACATCAAAGATGAAGGCAACGAAGCCAACCAAGAGTTTCGAATATACGGGTGATGATTTTTTGTTAACGCTTTTTCCGATGGTCACAATAATTTCCTGAAATTCACACAATATATTTGTTTCGTGTTATCTATCCATGGATTGGACAGCAACATTGGATGTGTTAAATCATTACAACAATTGTGTTATTGTTTGGGCTGTTCTGTAAAAAAATGAGGCTATCACATTATATCTATACCTAGAACAGCTACGCAATTTAAAATGTCATGAACATTGTTTTTTATGCATTAATCCATTAAATTATGTTCCAAAAAGACACAGTTCTCGCGCCAAAGACGTTCAAATTTTCTTTACAACTTGTTCGAGCTTGAGCTCAAATTTTCAGCAATGTCTAAATTTGTTCCAAGTCACCACATTGGTAGGTCTATATGTTGAAGCCATGATCCACAGTAGCAGCAATTTGGCATCGCAAGCCACGCTACTCATGCTTGGCGTCGCAAGCCCCGCTACTCATGCTTGGCGTCGCAAGCCCCGCTACTCATGCTTGGCATCGCAAGCCACGCTACTCATGCTTGGCATCGCAAGCCACGCTACTCATGCTTGGCATCGCAAGCCACGCTACTCATGCTTGGCATCGCAAGCCACGCTACTCATGCTTGGCATCGCAAGCCACGCTACTCATGCTTGGCATCGCAAGCCACGCTACTCATGCTTGGCATCGCAAGCCCCGCTACTCATGCTTGGCGTCGCAAGCCCCGCTACTCATGCTTGGCATCGCAAGCCACGCTACTCATGCTTGGCATCGCAAGCCACGCTACTCATGCTTGGCATCGCAAGCCACGCTACTCATGCTTGGCGTCGCAAGCCCCGCTACTCATGCTTGGCGTCGCAAGCCACGCTACTCATGCTTGGCATCGCAAGCCACGCTACTCATGCTTGGCATCGCAAGCCACGCTACTCATGCTTGGCATCGCAAGCCCCGCTACTCATGCTTGGCGTCGCAAGCCCCGCTACTCATGCTTGGCGTCGCAAGCCACGCTACTCATGCTTGGCGTCGCAAGCCACGCTACTCATGCTTGGCATCGCAAGCCCCGCTACTCATGCTTGGCGTCGCAAGCCACGCTACTCATGCTTGGCATCGCAAGCCACGCTACTCATGCTCATGGCGTCGCAAGCCCCGCTACTCATGCTTGGCGTCGCTAGCCACGCTACTCATGCTTGGCATCGCAAGCCACGCTACTCATGCTTGGCATCGCAAGCCACGCTACTCATGCTTGGCATCGCAAGCCACGCTACTCATGCTTGGCGTCGCAAGCCCCGCTACTCATGCTTGGCATCGCAAGCCACGCTACTCATGCTTGGCATCGGAAGCCACGCTACTCATGCTTGGCGTCGCAAGCCACGCTACTCATGCTCATGGCGTCGCAAGCCACGCTACTCATGCTTGGCATCGCAAGCCACGCTACTCATGCTTGGCATCGCAAGCCACGCTACTCATGCTCATGGCGTCGCAAGCCACGCTACTCATGCTTGGCATCGCAAGCCCCGCTACTCATGCTTGGCGTCGCAAGCCACGCTACTCATGCTTGGCATCGCAAGCCACGCTACTCATGCTCATGGCGTCGCAAGCCCCGCTACTCATGCTTGGCGTCGCTAGCCACGCTACTCATGCTTGGCATCGCAAGCCACGCTACTCATGCTTGGCATCGCAAGCCACGCTACTCATGCTTGGCATCGCAAGCCACGCTACTCATGCTTGGCATCGCAAGCCCCGCTACTCATGCTCATGGCGTCGCAAGCCACGCTACTCATGCTCATGGCGTCGCAAGCCACGCTACTCATGCTTGGCATCGCAAGCCACGCTACTCATGCTCATGGCGTCGCAAGCCACGCTACTCATGCTTGGCATCGCAAGCCACGCTACTCATGCTCATGGCGTCGCAAGCCACGCTACTCATGCTTGGCATCGCAAGCCACGCTACTCATGCTTGGCGTCGCAAGCCACGCTACTCATGCTTGGCGTCGCAAGCCCCGCTACTCATGCAAGACGACAGAGAACGGGTGGCCGCTCAATGGTCCTGAAACACTTCTCATATTGTGTTCGGGTTAATCTTTATGGTTCCTGTTTCGTGGAAAAAAGCCGGCGAAACTGTTAGTTTTACAGTTGGATGGATGCCATTGTAATAACTTGCCGTGATAATGTGAGCTGTCATATTGAGTCTAAAAACACGCGGGAACCGATCACGTTTATATTTAGTGCTGTCAGTAATTACAAATAGTAGCTATATTTCATAAAGTAGAATTTAGAAATAATTACCCACGGCTATTTGTAGTACTCAATCCCAGAATTCGCCTAATAATTGAGAAAAACTTCGGAAAAGGGGCCACCTTCCAAATAAGTGCCGCGTATGTTACGACAGCTAACTATATTAGTAAAAAGAGAGTCCCCTGTGCGTTCTAAGGTGATATTTGTTTGAAATATTTTACATTTAAATCAAACATACCTTAAAACACACCTTGGTCTTTTTCTTATTTGATTTCAATTAAATTTTGGAACGACGATTATAAATTGATCAAAAATTGAAGGAGATGTAGAAAATTATTTGTGTTTTGTTTTACCCCCTTTTTTTCGAAAGACACTAGGACCGTTTCTCTTTGTTTGTATATAAAGTTGCCCCACGTATGTGTCCTCATGCTTACGAAATAGCCCAGTAATAGTTGTATTTCTCTAGTTCCTACACATATTTGAAACAGGTCAATTAGAGATAGTTTACGCCTTTCGGTTGGATACCTGTAAATTCCTAACACTGCTGGCGTGACTAATGCCTTGTGCACTCTACTAAGCAGACGACCGCATTTAGGAATGTGCGAAAGAACGCCAGGAATCTCGTGATTTGCCTGAAAGGGGTGGTGTATAAAGTTCTAAAGTCCTTATGCAGACTACTATATGCATGTATAATACAACGGATGCTGAGAGCTTAGTCGGCTAATCCACCTGCTGCCTTGCTGAGTACCGAGACATGGCGGACTGTAAAGCCAGTTTCTCTTGTGATGTGACGAGAGGCAGCTCTCACACCCTCAATAGACCATCGCTCAGGGCTAAAACATCATTTGGTACGTATACACACAATAATGTTATTTTTATTTATCAAAGTATATATAAATTAAATATGTACACAAATAGAATATCTTATTAATAATTAGTCATCAAAAAATTCAATTAAACAATTGCTATATCTAAGCTGTGACTACTTTGTCTATATTAATGCTCAAAATGATGGAAATTGAACCCTTCAATGTGAGTACCGCCTCATCAATAAATATGTGTCATGTTTAGACCGTTTACAACATTTTGAGAACGATATCATGTATTTTTACTCTTACTCCCTCCCCCCCCCCCCCCCCCCCCCCCCTTCCACACAGGGGCCCTGGGTAAGAAATGAGTTCCACAAGAATGCTAAGTGATTATTAAATACTGGATGATGTGGGTACGAGAGTAGGTATGGGCAAACTGACTAAACTTACTAGGTTCGTCGTATAAATGCGTGGTAACATATAACATTCCCAGATAGACATTGCACGAACTTATAACCCATCTTCTCATTGTTTTATCGCCATCTTTGTTGAACTGTTGACGTGAGTCCCGCCAATCGATACTATATTCAACAAGCAACTTTACAGCATCAAGTTGAGCCACAGAACTTTTAACTTCGGTTAGTATTTTTCTTTATTGCTTCTTTCATATATTCGCAGCGGTTTTAAAACTTCGGTCCTAACTTGATTGAAACTCTTCGTAGTAGCTCTACATGTTTACGTTTAGGGACAATACTCAATAAGTTTACATGGTTGGAACATAAATATTATTTATAACCAAGTTTCCTTCACTAAAATGCACCATAAAAAACAGCTGTAGATTTTTCATGTCCGTTTTAAATTACATGGATGGAAAGCGCGTGAGTAGGCCTACGTGTAGTACACATTATAGAAACATAACACACGCATCACAAAAACAAGATTAGGAGTTTTGAGATCCACAAATGAATAATCACATTTAACTTAAAATAGTCCTGTTGTTTAAATCGGAAAGGGGACTTACAATGCCCCCCCCCCCTAGCATTTACCCCCTGATCAATCAGAGAAGGTAGAGCGGACGTTTCAAAAGATAAGTGATGTCGCAACCGTTTCAATTAAATAATGAAATAATACCATAGTTTCTTTGGTACTGTCATTTGTTTAATAACTCTATTTTGAAATATTGAATTTGGTGTTTAAATCATACTTAAATTGATCTGAATTTTTAACGTTTATGGAAGGGTTAGTGGCGGAGTAATAGTGCATAGTGTGTTCAAGTGTTGGTAAACAGATATTTCCCTCACGCTCCACGCTTATAGTAGTTACCTTCCTCCCGTACAAGCAGAATAAATCTATTCGGAAGATTAGTGGGCATCGGAATAACCTCCCTAAAGTAGCCTATATATTATCGCAGTCTACCCCCACAAGCCAGCCGCGCGGCGGGTGCAGCGGCGGCTCATAACTGATACCTTTCATGATGTCACCTATTGATACAGTAACGTGGATATCTACAGTAACACATTAAAAAAAACAAAGAATCAATTATCCAAATAATTTGTGAAATTTTGCGAAATATTGATTCTGTGAATTTTTAATGTGTTACTATAGGTAGATAGTTATACCGTTTCAATAGGTGGCATCTTGACATGTATATTTCCTGATCCACCGCTGCACTCACCGCGCGGTGGGATGGTGGGGGGGCAATGGGGTCCACTGCCTTGAAATACACTGTAGGTTTCATGCGTAAAGTATTCATTGCGCAGTGACCGGGTGTACACTGTACAGCTGCACCGGGTGTACACTGTACAGCTGCACCGGGTGTACACTGTACAGCTGCACCGGGTGTACACTGTACAGCTGCACCGGGTGTACACTGTACAGCTGCACCGGGTGTACACTGTACAGCTGCACCGGGTGTACACTGTACAGCTGCACCGGGTGTACACTGTACAGCTGTACCGGGTGTACACTGTACAGCTGCACCGGGTGTACACTGTACAGCTGTACCGGGTGTACACTGTACAGCTGCACCGGGTGTACACTGTACAGCTGTACCGGGTGTACACTGTACAGCTGCACCGGGTGTACACTGTACAGCTGCACCGGGTGTAAACTGTACAGCTGCACCGGTTGTACACTGTACAGCTGCACCGGGTGTACACTGTAACGCTGCACCGGGTGTACACTGTACAGCTGCACCGGGTGTACACTGTACAGCTGTACCGGGTGTACACTGTACAGCTGTACCGGGTGTACACTGTACAGCTGTACCGGGTGTACACTGTACAGCTGTACCGGGTGTACACTGTACAGCTGTACCGGGTGTACACTGCTGTGCTAGCAAACTAGCGCACATTATAATTAAACGAACCCCATTGCTTTGGTGCCAATCAATACCAAAGTAGTTAATAAATTAGCGGTGTATTAACGGCAAAGGGTGTAGACTACGTAGCTGGCAATATCGAGGCAAGGACACTGGACAATCTGTTATCGATATCTTGATAACGCTTCAAGATATTGAACAAGTTATTCTGTCGAGGAATGTTATTTTGTATCAGCTAAACGGTTAATTTAAAAGCTTTCAAATATTGACATTTCTGCAATTTTTATTTCTGTAATTAACTGTTTAGACTAATGAATGAATAATTGAAATGCCAATCTTAACAATAATTGACGTCTGCCTTTAGTTGATGATACACATAGCAATACACTACACCTATAATGAGCTGTATTTGATTGTGATATAGTGAAGTGTCTAGTAAAATATATACATTCTACATTAGTTTGGCCTGCGAAGAGTAAAATATGAAATATCTGTATCAAGAATGGCGTCTAGAAATAAGAAGGGTGCATACCAGTGATATTACAGCATTCAAAAAGAATAATTTAACTCTAAACGCATTAGAAATATTCAAATATGAAAATGTATTCAGTGAGTTCGTAGTGAATGCGGCGGGATTAGAGTAATAATGTTGCACCAGTTTCCCATCCAATGGTGGAAGCTAACTAGGACTACTTGTCACTGTCTCGAATCTTGAGATGAACGTTTTGGATTCCACGCAGGAGAAGTCGTCATGCACTCACTACTATGCTAGATAAATGTGTCGATGTAGACCGCCCGGAGTCAAGTCATCGAATAAGAGCGAAGCTGTCTTCAAGTGATGGGTGTAGATATAGCTAATATCGTGACTCCACCCCGCACTTCATAACGTGACATTGTCCCGGAGATCTTAGCTATAGTTGACTGAGATACCAATATGGGTGGCTCAGCGGTTTTATTATGTAACTAGCAGAAGACTGCTAAACCAAAGAACCAAACAAACAAACAAAGCGGTATCACACGGAACTCAACTCATGTTTTTGTTTTTCCTCAGTCATAAAGTGAATGCTGGGATTGTTGTTCTACCGAGTGGCATAAACTAACCTTATTTTGGATGTTCACTGTAAAGAAATATTTTCCAATAAAAACACCGCCTCAAAGTATTGGACTAGAACAAGAGTTTATATTTTGAAAAACATGTAAGGAACAGACATCAACCTGTGGTGTGTTTCTAAAATGAAGTATAAAGTGACTAGGCTTGCATGTGTATAAAAGAGGTCTGGGGCCCCATTCGCCGAACTATGGTGAACGAAGTCACTCTTTTTCTAACCGGCCGGAATAACGATTTTAGATTAATTTAACTAGGAAATAGTAAATACTACTAGGAAATGGTAAAATAAATGGCAGTACCTATAGTTGAGATATGATACTTAACACTAGGAAAACGCTCTGTTTGACGCGTTGATAAGCGAGCGCGTCAATATCTACGAACTTTCTGGCGAAAAGATTTTAATGCAAATACAAACAACAATTAACAACAATTCAAGAATGCGCATTGCAAAAATTGGTCTTATTTCCATGGCTATTATACTTTCCGACATTGTTGTATGCAGTGCAATGTGCGTTGCTAAGAATTTTCGTGGTCATGTTTTCAACACGGTCCGCCACCGTTACTAACACTTATTGACAGCAATAGAAATGTAATTTCTGCCTCTAATACGTATTTGATCGCGTTTACATTAGTATATTCGTGACCGGAGAAAAATTTACTATAAGATAGCCACCTCACATTTTGCCGTTACTGCGTTTTAGAAAAATATTTTCGAGTAACTTTCGTGTAACTTTGCCAATACTTATCAGATCGCCATTACATTAACATATTCGTGACCGGAAAAATCTGTAGAAAAATCTGGCTATCTCACATTTTGCCGCCATTTTGTTTCAGAAAAATATTTTGCAGTAACTATGGTGTAACTTTGTAACTTTTCGAACGATTTTGCCTCAAAACTATACACCTTCAATCCACATCGAGGCTTGTGGATGGTCCAAATTTCAAGTTGATCGGACTTTCCCTTCGACCGCTATCGACGGACATAAAAAAAAAAAAAAAAAAAAACAAAACAAACAAAAAAACAGAACGAAGTGCCATAAGAGTCAAGTGGAAACGCTCGCTTCGCTCGCTTAATTATTATTTTGAATTTTATTTTGATTCCGATTTGCAACCATTAGTATGTGACATAGCGAAGGGCTCATACACATTTGAACTGTTCATTATCTCCATACTATTACACCGCTGAACGACAAAAATGGCCTCTGGTCTATTTCTTGTAGTTTGGTGGACAAGCTACTTACAAGTAGAGAATGCCTGAGTGTATGTAAAGCGATGCTACAGGTGGCAAGGGAATGGTTGGGGTGGTTTTCCTCCCGGCTCTAATTCAATCAATACAGTCTTGATGCTCCCCACAAGCTGACAAACCACAGCAGCTGCTTACACGTGCTTGCGACTGTCATGACAACCACAGCAGTTGCTCACACGTGCTTGCGACTGTCATGACAACCACAGCAGTTGCTCACACGTGCTTGCGACTGTCATGACAACCACAGCAGTTGCTCACACGTGCTAGTGACTGTCATGACAACCACAGCAGTTGCTCACACGTGCTAGTGACTGTCATGACAAACACAGCAGCTGCTCACGCGTGCTTGCGACTGTCATGACAACCACAGCAGTTGCTCACACGTGCTTGCGACTGTCATGACAACCACAGCAGTTGCTCACACGTGCTAGTGACTGTCATGACAACCACAGCAGTTGCTCACACGTGCTAGTGACTGTCATGACAACCACAGCAGTTGCTCACACGTGCTAGTGACTGTCATGACAAACACAGCAGCTGCTCACGCGTGCTTGCGACTGTCATGACAACCACAGCAGTTGCTCACACGTGCTTGCGACTGTCATGACAACCACAGCAGTTGCTCACACGTGCTAGTGACTGTCATGACAACCACAGCAGTTGCTCACACGTGCTAGTGACTGTCATGACAACCACAGCAGCTGCTCACGCGTGCTTGCGACTGTCATGACAACCACAGCAGTTGCTCACGCGTGCTAGTGACTGTCATGACAACCACAGCAGTTGCTCACACGTGCTAGTGACTGTCATGACAACCACAGCAGTTGCTCACACGTGCTAGTGACTGTCATGACAACCACAGCAGCTGCTCACGCGTGCTTGCGACTGTCATGACAACCACAGCAGTTGCTCACGCGTGCTTGTGACTGTCATGACAAACCACAGCAGCTGCTCACACGTGCTAGTGACTGTCATGACAAACCACAGCAGCTGCTTACACGTGCTTGTGACTGTCATGACAAACCACAGCAGTTGCTCACACGTGCTTGTGACTGTCATGACAGTCACAGCAGTTGCTCACACGTGCTAGTGACTGTCATGACAACCACAGCAGTTGCTCACACGTGCTAGTGACTGTCATGACAAACACAGCAGCTGCTCACGCGTGCTTGCGACTGTCATGACAACCACAGCAGTTGCTCACACGTGCTAGTGACTGTCATGACAAACACAGCAGCTGCTCACGCGTGCTTGTGACTGTCATGACAAACCACAGCAGCTGCTCACACGTGCTAGTGACTGTCATGACAAACCACAGCAGCTGCTCACACGTGCTTGCGACTGTCATGACAACCACAGCAGCTGCTCACACGTGCTTGTGACTGTCATGACAAACACAGCAGCTGCTCACACGTGCTTGCGACTGTCACGCGATGCAACGCACTTATCATCAGCTGACAAACACAGCAGCTGCTGACACGTGCTTGTGACTGTCATGACAAACCACAGCAGCTGCTCACACGTGCTTGCGACTGTCATGACAAACCACAGCAGTTGCTGACACGTGCTTGCGACTGTCACGCGACGCAACGCACTTATCATCAGCTGACAAACACAGCAGCTGCTGACACGTGCTTGTGACTGTCATGACAAACCACAGCAGCTGCTCACACGTGCTTGTGACTGTCATGACAAACACAGCAGTTGCTCACACGTGCTTGCGACTGTCACGCGATGCAACGCACTTATCATCAGCTGACAAACACAGCAGTTGCTGACACGTGCTTGTGACTGTCATGACAAACACAGCAGTTGCTCACACGTGCTTGCGACTGTCACGCGATGCAACGCACTTATCATCAGCTGACAAACACAGCAGTTGCTGACACGTGCTTGTGACTGTCATGACAAACACAGCAGTTGCTCACACGTGCTTGCGACTGTCACGCGATGCAACGCAAACAAATAGAATCAAATTAATGTCAACTCGACGAGACGACCATTCAAACCTAAAATCTAAAAAAAAGTACAAAAATGATTGTAATTAAAATTATTAAATCAGTGCACATTTTTGCTTCAGAAAACTGTTAGTATTCATACAAAAACGCTATCAGTGATAGTTATTATTTCTGGTGGTGGTAGGTGGTGAGTGGTAGGTGGTAGGTGGTAGGTGGTAGGTGGTAGGTGGTAGGTGGTAGGTGGTAGGTGGTAGGTGGTAGGTGGTAGGTGGTAGGTGGTAGGTGGTAGGTGGTAGGTGGTAGGTGGTAGGTGGTAGGTGGTAGGTGGTAGGTGGTAGGTGGTAGGTGGTAGGTGGTAGGTGGTAGGTGGTAGGTGGTAGGTGGTAGGTGGTAGGTGGTAGGTGGTAGGTGGTAGGTGGTAGGTGGTAGGTGGTAGGTGGTAGGTGGTAGGTGGTAGGTGGTAGGAGAGTATCACATGACTGGCATTGCACTGCCGAGCGTGCTATAACAAGAACGTTTCACAGGGAACCAAGTAGCCGTCAGCTTGACTGATGATGTTTCAAGCTCGACATTCTTTCTCATTAGCTCGCTTTACTTTTTTGCTCTCGTTTAATCCATCTTGATGTTTGCTTAACTTCTTCTCATTAAGCTCCCGTTTAACACTCGTAAAGTTTGTCGTACGAGTTTTCAACTTGACTAGTCATTAATCTGTACGATTTGTTTGTGTTGTTTGAACGGAGACGCCTGTTGGTCTTTACACTAACAACATTCCACGAACACGAGTACGTCCTATGCTATACTACACTATACTATAATATACTATACTACACTATGCTATACTATGCTATACTATACTATGCTTTACTATACCATAGCGTTAACTTGCAAGGTGGTGTCGTCAATGATAATGTAATCTCCTGCCTCCGGAATTGTACTGATACTATCAGCTCGTCTGTTGGCAGGCATTGTGTAGGCACATTCTTAGGATGCAGTGAACAATAACAAGCAGGTACCGAGAAAGCCGGCGAGAACTCACCGCGTGAGACGACCGTGTCTTCTGAGAATATTCTAGACTACATTGCTTGTTAACGCGACGGAATTTTGCCATCCTTCCGAATATTTAGTTTGGTTAGTAAACTTCTTACATCGGGCACTAAATATTTACTTCATGTCTAAACAGTTTAGTCCCGGACTAAAGTTGAATATAGACATTATGACAACTAGCTAAGCGGCGATCTAAATGTTCGAGGTATCGCTCATCGTGTCATCACGTTTTTACTCTACTTATTTTTAATACAAACTATTCGGTTTTATGTAGATACAAAAATTTCGTAATAGTGAGTGATTGGGGGAAGGGTGCGTGACCGTGTGCGCCACTAAAGATCACCAATACAAGACTGGAGAAGCCTTTATGAGCCAGGGACGTGTTGATTGCGAACCTGCTGTAAAATGCACACACACCCACACGTGTACTTGAAATCGATAAAAGTGCAGAGCTGGCTCCGCTTGAAGTTTTACGAGGGCAGTTTACGTCGCATTCGTGCTCAGGTACTGAACTTGCTGACTAGTACATATTACTTGGCAGAATTAGGCACGCGAAATACACTACTATAAGCTTTTAACTAAATTCCTGCTGTAACCTGGCCAAAAGCTTTATGTCAACATTTAGGGTTTAAAGTACGATAAGCTACTGTTTACAATAAAACATTGTTAAAAAGTGAGTTTATTTAAAAGCCAACGTATAAAATATATGAATAGAGATTATCGTAATCTACATATCAGCGTGTGTAACGGAGTATAGTATAAAATACTAGAATGATGTCGTCTATTTATAAATGTTTTCTGGATGGGTATTCAATTTCAATGTTGAAGAATTTTATGAGAAATTAACAATCAATTTTCATTCACTGCATTTTCATTTCCTAGAAATAATAAAAACTGAAAATATTTTGATTCCACGAATTCAGTGACGGCATTACTAATTACTTATTTGAAATTTGCTACACTTGAAAGTATAAATTTAGCTGTTTGTTCATATTGTTGGTATCACCACGGCCTGGACTAGTGATAATGCCTGAACGTGCTTGGTGGAGGTGCCGGTCTGGACGTTGCCATGACGCAATAGATGAGCTGATTGTTTACGGAGCTTCTCTTATCGGACACATTTACCTGTTTATAATGACACACGTGTATACCACCATGTTGAAAGAATACAACAATTATGAAATAATCCCTGAGGATAATGAAAATTTGAAAACATCAGGAGAAATAATTATTAGATCAGTTTCAAATCAGTACCGGGGATTTTGGTTATAAGATGAAACTCTAATATTGCAGCATTATCATTCATGTTTGAGACATTGAGTTTTCATTTCACACATAATAAACAATTCGTTTATTCCGATTATAAAACCAACAATTGTTGTATTCTTAGTTGTGGGTGATGATATGATGCAATCGAGTTAGAACAACTATTATGTCATATAATGAAACGAAGTTTACAGTTTTAAATAGGAAATCATCCGGATGAGGAACCTTCAGAGAAAATTGATTCTGACATCCTAAATCTAAGTGAAGTTAATGAATATCATTGTTCCAATAATTATGTGTCCACGTTACATATACACATATATTCCTGATGGTAACACTGAGGAAACATTAACACGACCCCGAACAACACGAAAGCGGTTTTCGACGATCAGTCGTTTATCACATTAAGGGAAGCTCGAGTCGAGTAGTCGGGTGAATTAAGCGAGAGCCTTAAGTATAGCTTCCACACTCCAGCCTTAAGCTTCTGTACTAAGAGGAGAGACGGTCTTTGCTAATTAACAATTTAAATAAATTGATGACAAAAAAAAGAAACTGCTATCCACTGAAATATTTGTTTTCCTTTTGCTGCTAAGTTATTAACCATTAAATACTCCAATATACTCCAGTCTAATGGAAGGTAACTGCATTCCATTTGTTCTATTGACTTATGGGAGAATAATCCCTTCTTTTGAAAGAGAGTTCTGTAATGATAGAAACTGTAGAAAAACAAACTAAAATCAAACGATTGAAAATTTTCCAAATCTCTTATTAGACGATTTAAAATGTGTAGAATTTAAACACAGATTGAGTTGCATAGAAATAAGTTTGTGTCAGCTACTATGGAATTGACCTTTAAACATTCAGTTAAATATATCGCAGTACCAACAAATAGCCGTAACAGTTAGAGATATATTTTAAAAGTGTTGGTGTGAATTTAGCCTTATTTAATCAAACCAAGTGTGCAGAGTATATCATTCGTTGTGGGTGTACAGGGGGAATGTATGACCTATCCTATTTTCAGGTACCTTTATTTCTTATCAGATAGCACTTGTAAAGCACGCAAGTACGGTAGCTACTGTGCAGGCTTAGTGGCACTTGAGTTATGTAATCGTTCAACAGATCGAATAGCTGAAGCATGCTATGGTAATAACACAGCAATCTGTTGATGAAATAAGAAACAAACTCTCCGGCTGAGTCGAAATACGACGCTTGAAAAAACACTTAGCTGGTATAAAAAGTTTGAACTAGAATAATGTCCAAACGGCGATCTATAATAAACAAGCGAACATTATTTATATTTTTAATTCTTTAGATAATTTACAAGGTGCACTAATCATTGTGCTTCGAAATCTCTGTTAACCTCATGCTCCTCATAAATATGTCTCATTTCAGATAACTAGAATAAAAATATCTTTTGTTATTATAATTATAAAAAAAAAATATTAGGCGAGAAATGTAATACATTGGGCGAGGTGCGATAAGGATCAAAACCCCAAATTAGCATCTCTTGTATATTTTATTTATACTTGCAAAAGTCACAATGCGCACGCAATACCTTGATGGATGATAACATTAACAATGCAGTCCGCATTACCCCGCAAACTGGGTCATAGCTAATCACATAGTAAAGAATAATTAGTTTCCCTGACAGCTACTTCGTTCTTACATTGTAAAAAGAAAGACATTAAAAAACGTGTTGTAAATGTTTTTGGCCGCAAGTTGTTGCGTGATTCTGTGTGAAAGTAATGATTACTGTTGTTGTTGAGTATATTCATTGAATTTGATTCATTATAGTTAATCTCAAATACACTTCTTTAAGACAATATGAACAAACCTTCGTGACATACCACAGTCTATAAGATAATTACAGAAGTTTGACGGGATGACCTTAAAAATTAAGTGATGTCGAAAATTACGTAATGTCACACATAGTGGCGATTTGTAAGAGAACCTGAGTATATTCATTGAATTTGATTCCTTCTAATTAATCTTACTTATCTACTATAAGCATATATGAACAAATCTGCGTGACATACCACAGATTTTGAGATAATAACATAAGAACTAGCGGCTGTCATTCGGAAATTACGTAATTTCAAACAAAGTATCGATTTGTAAGAGAACCTGAGTATATTCATATAATTTGATTCCTTTCAATTAATCTCTATTATATGTTTACTAAGTATATATAAACAAACCTGCGTGGCATACCGCATATTTTGAGATAATTACGGAAGTTTGACGGGCTGACATTATAAATTACGTTATGTCGAAAATTACGAAATGTCACACATAGTAGCGATTTGTAAGAGAACCTGAGTATATTTATTTCATTTGATTCATTTCAATTAATCTCAATTACATCTGTTTTAAGTATACATTCAAACAAACCTCCGTGACAAACCACAGATTTTGAGATAATTACGTAAGAACCAGCGGCTGTCATTCGGAAACTACGTAATTTCAAACAAAGTATCGATTTGTAAGAGAACCCGAGAATATTTATTTCATTTCATTCCTTCTAATTAATCTTAATGACATCTACTTTAAGCATATATGAACGAACCTGCGTGAGATAACACAGACTTTGGGATAATTACGGAAATTCACAGTGGCTGTCATTATAAATTACGTAATGTCACACATATAGTAGCGATTAGTATCAGAGCCTGACTTGTGAAAGTATTTGTGTTGCAACACTGCTCATATTTGTGCGAGTTTGCTAAGACCAAACCATCACTAGATAAGAAAGAAGCATTAGGAAGATTTCACTGCCTTTAGTACAAAAAACTTCAGTTATAGAATATGAAACTTTTGGTATTGTTAATGAAGGATAAACAAACAATCATATAGTCGTATGTATTTATCAGCTAATGTAGATTCATGAGGACAAATATGAAAATATAGTTGTTAAATTAAATTGAATTAAATAAAAAAATCCAACACGAATGTAGATAACACAACAAAGCATATTTTTAATATATATATTTTTATATAGAGAACAATACAAATTTGAATAAATTATTAATTTGTTATACAGAAATACACACAAGTATTTTAGAATGTGTATAGGGATTTCTGCTTGTATACCAACCAGTTCAAGTTCACGATATTGGTTGTCAGTAAACTGTTTAAAATGCGTTTTTCCTAACAATGAAAACAAGATATAAATCCTTTGAGTAGTGTAAACGTTACATGAAGAGGTCTTTGCAAGTGGAGTCTAGCACTTCTACACATCAGACCTTTTAGGGATAGGATTCATACATCATTCACGGAGCGAACATACGTGAATGTTGCCCTGTCAGTATAAAGCGTACAAGCGTCAGTTAGCAACACAACTCTACATCCTTGGGGAGCGAAACTCGAATAAAACGCAGAAATATAATTGAATCTATGAATAACTTATTCATACTCATACCGACAACGGAGCAGGATTGCATAAATATTCCAGGTATCACTTCGTGTTATAGAGAAGAAATAAATCAAATGTGTTGTGTAATATTTTTAGTTTTTAAATAATACAACCACTTGTTATATTTGTGTCAAAATAGAACACACCGGTTTATGTCAAAACAGTTCAATAACACTAATATACTAGGATAATATTTGTAGCAAAAATATAACAACCTCTGTAGTGATAAACATAAGCAGACTATGGAACCAGATTTACTAACTGTGTAGTGAGACAAACAGCATAACAGATATTACAAGATAGGCTACTTGTGAACTCACCCATTTCATCGATAATAGGCGCCATCCTGAGGGTAACGCCCACAAGAAGGACACTCATGAGCAGCAGTAGACACGCAGTAGCTATGATTGTCCATCTCGCTCTCTTGGGAAGATCCTCAGGGTCTATAGTTCTCTTGGGCTTCCTAACTCTCTCCTCCCGCTGCTGCTGTTCCTGGCGGTATCTTCTCTTTCTCCGGCGCTTCCTCCGGCGTCTCGCTGCCTCTTCTTCGTCCTCCTCGTTGTCGCCGCCCATGTTGATTGACACGTGATCGGCCTCACATCGGGAGCTCAGAATCTTTCTGGTAATGAGACTTCATGTCAGAAATCGAAACTTTCACCCAAAACATAGCATCAGAATTTCAAATTTTGCAGTGATGTATTACTATAACTTGAACACCTAGATACAAGATTTTTCTCCAATGTGCCATGGGCTGGACGCACCTTCTCGTGCGACTCAACCGCATCTCCTCATCGCAATAATGCCCCTTGTGAACAGTCTCAACTAGAAGTATCACAACTAGTGGCTTTCTTTTAGCCTCACTGCCTACTGTAAGTGACCGATTCATGGAGTTGCCCCCCGGAGCTACCGAGACCCTATTATGGACCCAATTCTATACAACTCTTCGACGTTTATACAAGATTGTTCTATATATTGAACTAAAAATGGTTTAATAGCAATTCGTTTAATTAGGTAACAATTCCAAGTTGAAAGTGCCAAATTGGTGTTGTAGTGGATATAATATCACATTTACTTAAAATTGCTACATAGTCAGCTGATAATTACACGTAACTTAACCAGGGAAATACTATTGACTCGTACAATTATTCTAGTCTCAAAACTGTAAAGCTAAATTACTGTGCTGTATATTTTCGGAAAATTGGGTAGTTGTCCCTGGCGTTAGAAAGAATTGAGGCGAGTAAATGAATAGGGGTCATGGCTTAGCCTTTCTATTATTTTATTAATGTGTGTGTATTGGTAGTTTTTTTATGGCAACTGATTTGTGCCCTACTTATTTCGAGTGTACGAGCCGCCACTGGATGGCTGAATGCGATGCACGTACACTGATAACAGCCCAGAGCGGCACGGCCTGTAAGCTCATTGCAGTCACTCTCCAGCATATTACCCGCCTGAAATGCCGGGTTTCAAGTCAGGAGACTTCCTAGGCAATAGAATCAAGTTCATGTTACCACTTATGGCTTATAGAAATGCTCTTGGGCGTTACCCCAGGGGGAGGTAAGAACTAAGGATTTCACGCTCACAAAATGGGTGTGATTATAATTGTTGTCCTGCAGGCGATCCTGTGGCAGGATCGCCTCATATTCAGGCTACATGCTCAATATCCGGAAAGCAAATTATTGTGCTGGTTTTTATGATAGCCAACGTTATCCGCAATATAATATTAACTACATGTTTTAAACGTTTATTGTATTATGCTATGTATTATATGCTGAAGAGTCCAGTAATATTATATAGTCTTGAAGTGATAATCTACAGACTTTCAATTAGAAGTACATTAGCTTTGCGCATCATATTGCCTGTGAGTTTGAAATGCAGTGAACTGAAGTGATCTGGCTGTTCTCGGCAAGTGGGTTATACAGGAGACCACTCCAAGTTCCGCTGTTTAGGTGCCTCAAGCTAACACCTCTTATGTTATGTTTTAAACTAAATCCGTAAATGTAAACAAATAGTCATAAAAAAACATGTGTAAGCATTATGTACTTCAATCGAACGTATTCACTATTGAAAAGAACATGCAATATCCCGGGATCGATCCAAAAGTATTGGTTTAAATTTAGAAACTTTAATACAGTTATTTTTACAGTTTTAAAATATTAAAACGAGATTTTAAATGTTTTAAAGTATCTGTTGAATCCATTTAAAGTGACTCAGAAAGTTTGGCAAGTTGATCAAATATTGACTCAAATTGTTAACACCTCAGGTTTCATAAGTTTGGAAATAATAAAAGTAAAAAAATTCTTAATAAATGTGTTTAATTAATCATTGGTTGATTTCATTGGAAATTGAGGGAAAAATAAGCCTGTAGAAATGTGTATAAATCATGACAACACTTCACTACAAAATTCTCATACGACGCTTATATTGTGTGTAGGTGAAAAGTGTACTTGCGATTGTGAATGCGTTGGACTAGGGCAAGAAGATGATGAGACTATATTGTTTCTCCAAGGCGCTTGGTTGTAGTTGTAATTGTGGTATCCGTTGTGGTATGGAGCGGAGGGTCCTGGAATCAGGTGGCCGTTCAAGCTGTAGGTACTGCCTACGTCAGCATCGTACATGGCCGTCATGGTGAGGTTCGTCGCACTCTTAGTCCGTAAACTGGTCGTCCCCTTCTCCTCGATGTACGCGTCATCGTCGAACTGTTCGCTGGGTTTGCGGTGGGAAGGCAAATGGTCTCTGTCTGTGTGATGCGGTCTGGAGTGGTAGTGATGGCGGTGCCGCCTCTTGGGGAACAGCCCGGATGACAGGAGGCCGACATCAGAGGTCCTCTTGTGTCGGTGGTGGTAGTGGTGGTGGTGGTGGCGCCGGTGATGGTGGCGGTGGGGCGACTGGTGCGGGGAATGACTAGGAGGATACCTAGTGGACTCAACATGGGAGGACGATGCAGTGGACGTGGATGTCAACCTCTGGGGTTTCCCTTGACGGCTTCGCCCAAAGGATTTCTTCGGCTTGGCTGTTGCTGCTTTTATGGCCACCACTTTACTCTCGACCAACGCGCTGAGTACGGCTTCTAACCGAACAAGTTCTAAGGCAGTGTTTGTGACGGTTTCTTTTTTCTTTTCGTCATCTTTCACGCGATCACATTCACGTTCAAGATCTTCCGTGGACACAGCTTTGTCAGCCACATCGATGCTTGACTTCATCATAACAACGAGTCTCTCTCAACATAGTTGGGCCAACCCAAAGTCAACATTACCATTTTATACCCTAAAAGCACCATTTTCTAATGAGTTATTAAGTAGAAATATTCAAAATATATTTTTATGTTAATTAACATACCACAAACTTAACATTTCATTAGATCATAAAAATCCACTGTTTTTGGATGCAGCCTTTCTGCAAACAATGAACAATAATCACAACGTTTTAATAAGACAATTATGTCGAAAACGTTTAGATATTTGTATAAATCTTACAACGATAACCCGAAAGCAGTTGGAACTAGTAGCTAGGACCTTTACACGAACAGCTTCCCACCAGCCTACATCAGTGGATCCTGAGAAGCAAACCATTGTTATGAGCGTTGCTATGACCGGTACCTGTATTGTACCAATGCTCAGGGCTTGGGACCGAACCATATCCATCCACAACTATGTCACTATTAGGCTAGGCTGAGATTCACTCCCGAGTTATCGATAATACCAGCGAACAGAGTTTAATTACTTTGTGATTCAATATTGAAATGGGTAACTCACTCTATCACAATGAAAGTGACGTCTTCATATCTTCGTGATACATTAGATTGGATTCACAACAAAATTACTAACAATAAAGAAGAGCGTGAAACAATATTTTGTTCGTATTATTTTGGAAACCATTAAATCTACGCAATATCGTGTAATACTAAAATAATAACTATAACCAATTAAGATTAGAAAACCATTTGTTCACACACAAGATACAACCACAATCAATCTGTATGCGTATATATATATGTATTATCTGCATAAAGCCAATACATATTCATAAATCCATCGCCATCTAAACCATCACCTTATTAAACCCAAACCATGATCTTCTTTCCACATCAAGACAATTTCCAGGTAAACCAATCAATTTGTCCTGTTCAATTTTCTCTTCACTCTGTACCAGCCGTCTTTCCACTAAGATGGGAATTTTACGTTATAAATAAAATAAATACTCTCTTGTTTATAGTAGTTAATTTCTTACTGTTATGACCAGAAAATAAATTCTGATTTCGAAACCACTTGTGGCGGTTATATCACAGGAGATGTTGTAGACTTAATTACTATGATCCTCACCACTGTCCAAATAACCGCGCATTGCTTTACATTCTAATATCTGCATTCTCGGCAGCGATCCTCGCGTTCCTCGCATTCCTCGTAGCGCTTTACTTGTCTGGCGGCGCGAGACACCCTAGCACGAGGGAGCTACTTCGCGCTGCCTTCGTTGTCCATCTTCCACTAGACACCCTAGCACGAGGGAGCTACTTCGCGCTGCCTTCGTTGTCCATCTTCCACTAAACACCCTAGCACGAGGGAGCTACTTCGCGCTGCCTTCGTTGTCCATCTTCCACTAGACACCCTAGCACGAGGGAGCTACTTCGCGCTGCCTTCGTTGTCCATCTTCCACTAAACACCCTAGCACGAGGGAGCTACTTCGCGCTGCCTTCGTTGTCCATCTTCCACTAGACACCCTAGCACGAGGGAGCTACTTCGCGCTGCCTTCGTTGTCCATCTTCCACTAGACACCCTAGCACGAGGGAGCTACTTCGCGCTGCCTTCGTTGTCCATCTTCCACTAGACACCCTAGCACGAGGGAGCTACTTCGCGCTGCCTTCGTTGTCCATCTTCCACTAGACACCCTAGCACGAGGGAGCTACTTCGCGCTGCCTTCGTTGTCCATCTTCCACTAGACACCCTAGCACGAGGGAGCTACTTCGCGCTGCCTTCTTTGTTCAACGGTTCATCTTCCACCACAAGATTCAATGTTGGTAATTCTTTTAGTGAGGCACACCTTCAATATGCGAGTGTCCATTATCGGATGGCGACGTTGCATGAATGTCAGCGAGGAAGGAAAGAAAAGCGAGCGTTATTCGAAAGGAGCAGAGATGTAATACTTGACACCGGCATATCTTCCTTAAAATGCGTGAATGTACAAAACGTGACCTGTAACAGAAGTCAGCGTGCTGCCTGGGGCTACACTTGCAGTCTGCCTTGCTCAACAGCTGATGACAATACAGGACATTCCAAACAATATACAAAACCAGTGTAAAAGAAAGAAAAGGTTTTAAGAAAAACGAAGGGAATATTTTTAAAGTTTCAAACGTTTTAGAAAACGATTTTTTGTTGTAAACGATAATTTGAAAGTCCGTGTACGCTTCAATAGTGTTACTTTCAAAACTGACGGTTATTAAAACACATTAATTAGATCCTGTCATGCATTGTTGGCCTCCTTGAGCTGTTTCAAGTATAATGTATACGTGGATTTTAGTGAATAACGTTTAGAATAATATATGTTGGTTTTACAATTTTTTTTGAAATTTAAATTTACCATTTTATTGATTGAACGTTCCATGAACTGGAGCCAACGCAGACTTGAACGAATCCAGCGGATGCTGCTTGATATTGGCACTTGGATGAGCATTGATTTCCTATTACGAGTAGTGTCACACGAGACAACAGAACACAAGCTGAGTGGGTAGTCTGTAGGAAAAGCTGGGTGGCGTTGAAATCTGTGTGTGAAAAGAGTGTGGGATCTCCGGCTCTCCTCGGGGACCGGACCAAGACGGTCTTGACACCACCGCTAAACACGGCACATTGTATCGTATCGCGTGGAAGCCTCTTAGTGCTCTTAGCTTCATTTCACTCGCTTGTTCTCAATGGGGACTTGAAATCGAGCCGTGAAACATGGACTCATGAGTACAGAGCAATACGTGTTACGTGTTCTACCTTGTTCTGCGCCAGTGGCAAGCGGGATACGCATTCATATTTCATTACCTCTCTATAGATTAGAAACCGCAGCATACATGTGAGCAGCACAATATGAGTTAGAAATTGAGAAAAAATAATGTTGCTAATTTCAGAAGTCAATGTTAAAATTTCGAAGTGTAACATCTGTATGTTATAGGAAACTGGAAATTATAGACAGCCTTAACGTACACTGTTCTTTCCTCTGGAGTTTGAGAAATATTTACAAGCTGAATTTTTTGCTTCAATTGATTCTTTGCTCGACTGCCCGCACTGAAACTTCGGTCCTAAAAGAGGCAGTTTACTGGTTGCAATGCGTTTAAATAGTTCACCCTTTTGAATGTTATGTTCCACTTGATGCAAGATCCAGCCCGTTATTGCGTTCGCATTCTACCTCGCTTTTAAATAATCTAACTCTGGCGGCAGGTTTGTGGCTTCTCAGTTTAACAGCCCCCTAACCGCTGATGGAAATGGTGATAGAAGACAAGATAAGTTATAGTCGGCTATATTTCCTCTCTGCTCTTTAAACCAAGCGGTGGAAATGTGATCCTAGCCTTATACCTCAATCAACATAATATCCCTGCCTCATACACATTATATATCTCGCCCCCTCTAGAAACGAGTTTTCAAGTATGGAATATTCTTGACTTCTTGTAAAATTCATAAGCTCATTAAAATGTGGTTTGATTCCCATTGTAGTATGATATTAATGAAAATGTGAAATTTTATCCAACAAAATTAATTTTGCATTCTTTTTTGAGAATATCTGGAGATCATGTTGATATGTAGTTGCGTATAATTCCAAAATGTTGATATCAATTCTCACACTTTTCTTCGAGTTGTGTCCAATTTGTGTTAGTGGCTACACGCGAGACACGTCGGTTTGATCATCAGTACTTATTTGTAAATACAGGTTGTCAAGTTTCAGTTTCGTTTATGTTACAACATTAATAGTTTGAATAGTTAGTTAATTTATAGTTCTTACGAAACCATTGTGCGGGCATTTAATATTGTGTATAGCGATCTCAAAACGTAACTAAAACACATCAATTTCGCGCGCTTTTTATATAGTGAGAGTAAGTTTTATGCCGTTAGTTGAAGGGTCTATTTACATCTCACCGGCTTCTGACGAGCGGTCGAGTGGTAGAGTGGCCGAGTGCAGAGGATAACGAGTGGTGAGTCCATAAAGCAAGTTACCGGAGGCCAAGGATGGAAATATTCAGGGAGCTAATTTCATAATAGGAGATGATTGGTTGGTTTCCGTTGCTCCGCGATGCCGAACCGCTCTTCAAACTTTACGGCTTCAGTTTACCATTAGATGAGCACTCGACTCGACTCGACTATGTTTAATTGAAAGTCACGATTAAAACCTACGATCTCTTCAAGAGTTAAACACTTTAGCGTATACCGTATATAGTATTTAAGATAAACTATAGAGTGGCCACATTTCGAAACCAAAAATAATTGAAGGGGGGGAGGGGGGGGGGGGGAATTTTCTCGATTACAATTCGGGCAGGGCCACTTTTTTGTCTTTTCGTCTTCAAATGGTAGATTATGTCGGGTTGCAAATGTGCATTGAAACTAAATTATTTTAGTCTCTATACCATCATGAATGAAGATGGTCTTTGAAGACATTGAAATTAATAAGAACATTCTGGAATAGGATGTCTGTAAATTTGGACGTGCCGGGTGGGTCAAAAGTCTCGGATTTTGCTCGTCTGAAAGAAAATTTGAAAATTTGAAAATTTGTAACGGGACACCGGGACAAGTGCCTGGAACCCAGAACGCCGGTCCCCCTAAGAGAAACTTGTATCGACCGTAGGTACGCTGCAATAATCTTGAAACAACATAACATTGATGAACTAATAACATATTGCTGTGAAACACATGAAGACCTTTGAAACGTAATGGTATTATGACATACTTCGACAGTTTATGACTTATTTCATGTTAAACGTGCATTTATAATGTTTAAATGTTGCAAATAACTACACGTAAATGTTTTGGCTATAGTTATATTTAATGTATGTTCTACTCTGTTGTCTGACGGATTTCAAGATTTCTATTCCAACAGCTTCATTCTCCGAGCTCCAAGATGCGCATACACAGTACACAGTACATGCACACATCTCAACGCTGCGTTACTCTCACCGTGGGACACATTTGCAAGACATGTTTCACAGTTTTCGAGCACTTCACGACAGAAACGTCAACAGTACTCTTGAGAGCGACTCAAAGCGCGGAGCCGAAACGTCGAAAAACCCCTTTCACCATTCTCTGGAAATATGTTTACTGAGATACGGCGAATAAATGACATGTTGGCTCGCTGAACGGCTGATTTGCGACCCAACAGAGACAATGTTGGTAAAGAACATTCGATTTGCTTTGAAGTATTTTCATAAATGTTTTATTCAATTCAATTTCGAGATTCACGAGTGATTTTCGTTGCCAGACGGTTTGAAGCGAACTGGCCCTTACCTCACGATTACCATACTTTAGATAATCCGGAAGTAGGAAATATATTGCAACCGGCCACTCTTATAAAAGCGTTTTCGTTCATACAAGAGGGGAAGATTCAAATATAGGGTCCACCAAGTTACTAGACCGACCATAATAACAACAAAAACTTGAAGTCGTAACAACATTACTTACACAAGTTTCGTTCTTAGTCGTAACAGTAAAGCTGTGATCAATGTCATAAATACGGAAATACATTACGTCACGTTATTTTGTACTCAGCCATAAGACCTGAAATATGTTTCAGATTTTTTTTAATTTTGCGATAATACCGTAATCCTAACATAAAACACTGTAAAATATGCGTTGTTATAGAAGATATCTTACGTTAAAGTAAATTTGTAATCCTATGAAATAAGAAAATCATTCTTATTCTAAGAGTGCTGATTTTCATTTTAAATAACATGCAAAAATAAATACAAAATGATCGTTTAAAAATTAAAAAATTTGTTTATTAGTCGGCCAAAGTGTCTTATTTCACTACATCACAGTCATAAGGACGTATTATTTTACTAAAACGAATCCGTCTGTTTTTGAAGGTTCTAAAATTTGAATCATCTTCCAGGATTTCGACGCCATTCGGTAAATTTCGGAAGAAAGATAAATTCCATTTAAGATTTTGTTTTTTGATAGTGATGACTCTCTGGGAAGTGTAAATCCTTACATGTTGAACTTATACCGTTAAGTGGAATCATTTAACCTTAAGGATTTACATCGCGAAGCACATTCCAAGTTTCTCACTACATTCATACACTGTCCACACGTCATACTTTGCTAAAATTCATACATTTTCCGACCCTTTCATTCACAGACATCTTACCTATTCACCCACCTTCACTAAATAAATAAGTTCCTACAAATGAAGGTGATAACATGAACATTATTTCAGTATTACGTGGGATGTTTCGCCCCTTCACGAGTAACAGTTGAAACGCAGCTCGATGTTTCGTCTCGTCTTGTTCGCACAACAGAGCCTCGTCATTCTTATAACAATGTGTATTGTGTCAATACTAGATGGTTGTTCAAGTAGTCAAGATGTAAATAGTTCGTGATATTATTAATAACATAGGTCATAAATAATAATGATAATATCCATTGCCCTCATTAATAATGAGCTCTAATGGAGACTCTTATCTGGGAGGTTCGATTATAAATTATGGGCAATCTATTCGGCAGCCAAATATCGAGAAAATCAATTATTATAGAAAATTAATTCCTTCAATACATATAATTTTAATTTAATTTAAGTTAAATCTCGTTAATTCGTATATTATAATCAGCAGTATTAATATTGGATAGTCTTAGCATATCAATTATATGTCCTTATTATTGATACCGTAAGATGATACTTGGTATATTCATAAGAAAACATACTAAGGAATTGTCGTTAAATAACGATAATATACAAATGATCGAGTGGAAACGTGTGCTAGCCTGATGTAGGTGGAAACAGCACATTTAGGATCTGAGAAACAATCTTTGAAATAAATAATCATTCGTAAATACGTAATTAAATTTGGTAGTAATCGCGAAGACATAAAGAGCAGTTCATATGACGAGTACCTAGTCACCCTCTTTGTATAACAAATATATATAAAACGACCCCGTAAGAGGGGCAGTTTTAGTAAATTCATTGATCAGTACTAAAAAAAAAATCACTGGATGGACACTCAAAAAAAAAAGAACGGCCACAAGCCTTTAAAAAATGTGCTCTAAATCTAAAACTGCTAGTTCCAACAGAGTGACGGTTTTAGTTTCGATTACCCTAACGCCCGCACTTGTCGGCAACCAGCATGTCGCGGCGTGGCCAGTAACCGTTCACGCGCACGATGGTGCGATCACTGGAAGCCCCAGCATCTCTCGGCGGCCGGGACCCACTCAGCCACCGTTAGTTGCAGGCGTCGCCGCTTCGATCCGCCGTGGCGCCACCAGCTCACATCCCCCGCACCGATAACAGGTCACTGTCGAGCGCCACTGGCAACAGGTTGCCGAGTGCCGAGGCTCCCGCAGCTCTGCCTGTTGTACGAGGCGACTCAACCGAACTATTTTTATTATTATTTTTATTATTATTATTATTTTTATTTTTATTATTATTATTATTATTATTATTATTATTATTATTATTATAATTATTATTATTATATTATTATTATTTTTATTACGATTATTATTATTATTATTATTATTATTATTATTATTATTATTATTATTATTATTATTATTATTATTATTATTATTATTATTATTATTATTATTATTATTATTATTATTATTATTATTATTATTATTATTATTATTATTATTAATATCATCATTATCATTATCTTTATATCATTATAATAATATTTTCATTGTTGTTATACATGCCAACTGAGAGTGTGATTGTTCATATTGTTGCTCGTCATTGAACACACGTCATTTCTTTATGCGATAAAGTTCGGAAAATGTGATATTATATTCAACAGTTTCTGGTGTATGAATATTCTCATAAATCGGTACAAATGATAGCTTTATACCCCGGACGAAATACTTCTTACACAAAAAACCGTTGAAAATGAAGTTTCGTAATCAAATTCAATAAATATACTCAGGTAACAGGTTCTGTTACAAATTGCTATTATGTGTGTCACTATATAACTTTCAAATGGCAGCCCGTCAAATTTCCGTAATTATCTCAAAGTCTGTGGTATGTCACGCAGGGATGTACATAATATATCCTTAAAGATGATATAACTGAGATTAACAAGAATGGATCAAATTAAATGATTATACTCAAGTTCTGTTACAAATCGATACTTTGTTTGAAATTACGTAATTTCCGAATGACAGACCCTGAAACCCACGTTATTATATCAAAATCTGTGGTATGTCACGCAGGTATGTTCATATATGCCTAAAGAAGATGTAATTGAAATTAAAAGAAAGGAATAGCATAAAATGAATAAATTCATGTTCTCTTACAAATCGCTACTATGTGTGACATTTTGTAAATTTCGAATGACAGCCTGTCAGACTTCCGTAATTATCTTGAAGTCAGTGCTATGTCACGTAGGTTTCTTTATACATTCTTAAAACATATGTAATTGAGATTGATTAAAACGAATCAAATGAAATAAATAAACTCAGGTTCTCTTACAAATCGCTACTATGTGTGACATTACGAAATTTTCGACATTACGTAATTTATCATGTCAGCCCTTCAAACTTCCGTAATTATCTCAATATCTGTGATATGTCACGCAGGTTTGTTTATACATACTTAAAACAGATTTAATTGAGATTATTTGGAAGGAATCGAATTAAATAAATATACTCAGGTTCTCTTACAAATCGATACAATGTTTGAAATTACGCAATTTACGAATGACAGCCGCTGGTTCTTACGTAGTTATCACAAAATCTGTGGTATGTCCACCAAGTATGTTCATATATGCTTAAAAAAGATGTAATTTAGATTAATATGAAGGAATCGAATTAAATAAATATTCTCATGTTCTCTTAAAAATCGCTTCTATGTGTGACAATACGTATTTTTTTAATTACAGCCCCTGAGACTTCCGGAATTATCTCAAACTCTGTGGTATGTCACGCAGGTTTGTACATATATGCCTTACGTAGATATAGTTGAGATTAACAGGAAGGAATCAAATTCAATGAATATACTCAGGTTCTCTTACAAATCGCTACTATGTGTGACATAACGTTATTCTCGACATTACGTTATTTATAATGTCAGCCGGTCAAACTTCCGTAATTATCACAAAACCTGTGTTATGTCACGCAGGTTTGTGTATTTATTCTTAAAACAGATGTAATTGAGATTAATTGGAAGGAATCGAATTATGTGAATATACTTTTAAAGGTTCTCTTACAGATCGATACTTTGTTTGAAATTACGTAATTTTCGATTGACAGCCCTTAAAATTTACGTACTTATCTCAACATGTGTGGTATGTCACGCAGATATGTTCAATGTTCATATATGCTTTAAGTCGTGTATTTGAGCTTATTTATAATGTATCCAATTCAATGAACATACTCAGGATTGGTGGAGAAAGATCAAATATAATAGAAAACCCTCTGAAGACGAGCTAGAGGTAATTCCATAAAGAATACCGCCAAGAAAAGACGACGGAACAGCTGTAGTTAAAGTTATGTTTTGAAGACGTATCTTTATTTGCCTAAAATAACAGTGAATTGAAACCATTGAGCAAAACCAATTAGAACGGCGAGAATAAGCTGCGCGCTTGCAGCTTCAAGACTTTGATGGATCACATCGCAGACTGCGGTAAGAAATAGAAATTATATACTAGTAGACAAAAAGCTTTTCTAAGGAGTCATTTCTATTTGAATATCGTTACTGTAGACGGACTTATATAGCTAAGCGTTCTCTCCCAGTCAGAGTCGACCAGTAAAACTGTCAGGTATTTCGAACCCTTCACATTGCTCTCAATTATTTCAAGAAAATGCAAATGATGTAATTCCACAAGATATATATTGTATTGTGTTATGTACTATTTTATGGATTTTGCTTGGCTTCAATAATGTTTTTTTGTGTATAAATTACAATTTGCTTTAGCTAAAAACATTGTTTCCGATTCAAAACATACATCACAAACTATTCGCTGTACCTGTGCAGTGTTGAGTGCATTCATGTAACGGAAACTCACTCATTGCTTCGTTATCCTATCTTATCTCTCACTTCTACTCTCTCATATTGTATCACACTATTCGTTGTTAGTGGCAGTATTACATTATAATAACAACAATATAAACAATATTAGTGATAATATGGATATTATATTCACTTTACTTAAATATCCCCATACAATTAATCATCCAGTATTCGAACCTGGACCCATAGTTCACCAGACCAACGTCTTATTGACCACACCCGCTAAGCTGGGAAAATGCATTAAGTTGACATTGCACTTTATATATTTACTGGCGCCTTTATGTGGATCCATTATCCTAACGTGTCATACTTGACATGCATATTTGACGATAAACTATGTGAATATGCCGTATTTATTCATACAGATTAATACAAATCTGTTTATTTATGTGGACGGAACAATTATATTAATATATAAAGGCCATACATGATACGTTGGAAATGTGTTAATAACACATTATAGGTGTGTTCCCAAACTGTAACACGCGTACCCGGAGGGAAGGGAACACTTCACAATCTCATTGTTTCAGTTATTTCATTGTGGAATAATTTGCCTAAATATAGAAAGAGCGTGAACAAAGATTTCCCTCGTTTATAGTTCTAAAAACTAAAGTAGTCTGAAATATGTATAATTGTTAAGTATGAAGATGCATCATATGATCCAGTAGGCCTAAATATGTAGGTAGTCATAGCTTAATATGTTCTAGATGTTCTTTTAGAGTTTAAGAGAGTTTCAAAACTGTTAGGCGTACACTAACCAATAACACCGAAATTAAAACTCGTATTCTCTGTTCTGTTTGTTGTTTGAGTTGTAACATTTTATAAATAATAAAAATATATAGTAATATTCATAATAATTCTTCTAACAATAATAACGAACAATTAATAACAATATCGAAGAGCCAAAGTTAGATTGTCAAACTAAACAATACTCGTTACAAATAAACTCGATACGTTGGTATCCCTTGAGACTACATATATATATATCACGTCGCTTCATTTTGCCAGGTCAAGTGACAGATACGTGGAGAATTGGCTTGCGTACAATGTTTGCCTTCTCGCTATGTGTTTGCTCTTGGGGGGGGCTTCCTGGGGGCGAAAAGACCCTGCATGCACTTCTCTCAAGTCTTTGGAGTTATCTCAACAGCACTGGAGCTCTCAAGAGCCCTCGAGACTTGAGAAGGAGTTGAGAGGATGCACTTTCACACCCATATCGGAGAGTACAGAGCATCACTTACCCATGCTGTCGATGTGAGGAGACATACTCAGAGTAAAGGTGATCATGAGGACAGCAAGACCCACCAAGGTGATCACAAAACACATAAACACGATCACGATAATCTTTCGTTTCTTTTCGGACACTTCGGATTCCCCTAAGGCGAGCTCTGCGCTGTTAGCACGGTCAGAACAGTGATAGGGGCGTTCACGGGGTCCCTTCTTGGCTCCGTCGCCCACGGTGGGCGCTCGTTTACGACCACGAGCCCTCCCCTTGTCCGTCGCTTGTCCGTCACAGCCATCACGTCGTGCAGCGACCTTGTGGTTACGCGATGGGAACAGTGTGTGATGCTCGTCGTAATGTTCTACGAGACAGAAGCCTCTCTCACAGGTGTGACCCCGCCTCTCGCCCGACTCACACACGAACTGCTCTGCCACTCGACCAGACCCCTCGGTTGGCATCGGCACCTCAGACAGAGAGCTGGAGCTCGTCGACACGTCCATCACGGCGTCCTAACGTTCACTGATTTATTGCCCGTGAATTATTTTCGACCGACCGACTGACTGACTGAATGACTGACTGCTCTAATATTAACAATTTGAAAATCTTGCCGTGTTTACTTACGCTGTGTAAACAATTTGCGTAAATGAACTGGCTCTAAAGCTGCATAGAATAATTCTTGTCAGGAAGTTTATACAACTCGTAAACAGCGGCCCAGAAGTGCAAGTAGGCTATTTACTAACACCTCAAAATACGCCCCCACTTAGTTCTAGATAGCCGCGGTTTAAAACGAATAGGATTTATTAATAAGACAGCTTTGTTAGTTTGAAACAAAGTAATCTGTTTGGTTACTCGGGCTTGTGTTTTTGTTAGGCATGCTGATTCCAACACAGACGTATCAGAGTTCGATTGAGGGTTCGTAACTCTTACCAGAGAAGAGCGCATTTCTTTGCACATTGACGGCAGCTGAAACTTCAACTGTCAGAGCCACGAGGTGGAACAAATGAATATTTTCTCTCACCGAAAATCATCACTAGTTATCGCGTGTTGAAGACAATAAATACGCATTTATTTGCTCTATAAACTAGGACAATTAGTTGATGTGGATGAGGATATAAAGATGATTGAGCACGGAAGCTTCTAAGCCGCACCCTGGCATCCACGCGAAGTGAACCTTCACCCCAAACGTATGAGGTAACGCGGACGTCTGAAAATAAAATAGCGTTTATTTATTTAAACACAACCGAATCGTTTAGATTTGTTTGTCAATTAAACGGTAGTAGCGCATGGAGAATGTTTTACAAATAGCTGCCAACAGCTGTGGATACGTCTTCGTGCAAACATGAGTTGGGCACACTGAAGTAAAAAAGAGTCGGGGAAAAATACGAAACAGGACACAAAACGCGTAATTGATAATAACGCTCTGTGTGACGCGTTGATAAGCGAGCACGTCCACACAAATGAACATTCCGTCCTGAACCACATATATAGGCCCTAAACACACGTGACTTACTACAGATTTTGAGATAATTGACGAGTGGTGATAGGCGGAGCTTGCGCCGAGTACTGTGTCACGTGACTAGCAGTTGGGAAAAGTCCCTACTGTCCGGACGGATCCACGCAAAACACATCCACACTTATCTCGTTCTAGCTGGTATAATATTCATTTTTAAGATATAACCTGGAAAATATAATTAGTTCACATACCAGTGGTCAATATAAAGGTTAATTCAAAATTATAGACGAAGTGGTTAACTTGTTATAACAATTCACGCACTGAAGAGGATAAAATGAGCAAGGTGTGTTTTGTTTTTTCAACTTCAACTGGCGAAAAACTAATGATCGGATTTGGACGAGAGTTTCTTAAGAGTACGTACCAATAATGTGAGACAATAAGCAAATAAACTTTCTAGATAGAAAATGCCCAGAACGAAAATTCATAGCATACACTAGTATGCAAGGTGCTTAGTTTCACGGTCAAAACCGCTACTTTTGAGGCCCAACTGCTACACCCTGCATATTATTGCATGCTATGAATTTTCGTTCTGAGCAATTTCTATCTAGAAAGTTTATTTGTTTATTGTCTCACATTATTGGACACATGCTAAAGAAACTCTCGTCAAAATCCGATCATTAGTTTTTCGCCAATTAAAGTTGAAAAAACAAATCACGCGTTGCTCATTTTATCCTCTTGATGCGCGAATTGTTATAACAAGTTAACTACTGGGTCTATAATTTTGAACTAACCTTTATATTGACCACTGGGATGTGAACTAACTACGCTTTTCTATAGATTATACCTGAAAAGTGAATATTATGACAGCTAGACCGAGATAAGTGTCGTACATTAAGCGCGTGAAAGCGTAACAGTTAGCGGATTTGTCCCAACTATGGGCGCCACGTTCCTTCGTGACGTCAGGGGGCGGGTAAATCACCACTTGTCAATTATGTAAGTTTCAGGAGTGTCATTCGGAAATTACGTAATTTCATACAAAGTATCGATTTGTAAGTGAACCTGAAAATATTAATTTAATTTGATTCCTTCTAATTAATCTCAATTGCATCTACTTTAAGGATATATAAACAAACCTGCGAGACATATCAAAGCTTGTGGATGATCCAAATTTCAAAATGATTGGACTCTATTAGGCCGCTTTCGCAAGAGTTAAAACACACTCACACAAACACACAAACAAACAAAACGAGTACCATAAAAGAAGAACTGAGACGCTCGTTTCGTTTGCTCAACAAATCAAATATTGTTCTTCTTGAAATGTTTTCTGAAAGTAATTCTCGAAACCTCATCACTTGAACTAGCTCACTCAATTAATGTTCTAATGGACACTTATACGAATGCATCGACCACTTTTCGGCGCAATTTTGATTTTATAGAAAATAGCACAATATTATTAATTTTGAGGTATCATAAATTATACGATTAGTTCCTTGTAATGGAAAAACGTTTGTAGACCAGTAAGATACAGTTAATTTAAAATAATTTTGATGGTGCCTCGTTGATCAGTGTTGTTAAAATTATATCAGATCCAATCGTTGCGTGACAGTTTATATAGGGAATAGGGAGACCAAGGCTATTTTCGAGCCTCAGGCGAACTTGCCATTTTCATGTGTTTACATCGGCCGTGGGATAAACAGTCTGTTTCTCTGACACATGTGAACAAACATCTTTTAAACCGGGAATATAACACTGGCTTCGGAAAAAACTTGACTTCATTTTATTTCCAAAGGCAAATGAAAAAACAAGCAACATTTTCTCATAACATAAATCTACTGTGCTGTTTATTCCTTCATTCCCATTCATTCACCAAATAAATCGATGCATTTTATTGTATTTCTCTCCTTGTATATAATCAGTTGTGTATTCAGGTCAAAACGGCGCCCTGACACAATTTAATGGTAGAACACACTCCAGTACCTTTATGAGTGTAAAATTTTGCAAACAATCACAATTTTATTCTACAAGCTATAACCTACTGTTCAATTGAGACAATAGGCACAAATGTTATTAATGATTTTGGAAAATAAAGTAACACATCCAGCAATGACATGATAATAATAATTTTTCGAAAGAATACCTGTTCTAGGGTGCACAACTGTTGTATCTGGTGTGTCCCTCTTTACACCTCATTCCAGTACGTTAGTTGCAACCGGTTGCCACTTGCGCCCGGGTTACGGAATAGGGGTTCATTCTTTACAAGAAGTATTATTTAATCAATATCTCAAAAAACGAATAGCTTTAAAGCTATAGCATGTTGTATTTTTAATAATAATAATTTGTATTAAGAATACCTGTTATACTTGGGCCAAGATTACCTTACATCTATGCTTTCGTCACAGGCGAGGCACTCATAGCCAACCAGCGAACCGCCCGAGACAAGCGCGCGCAAATACCGATCGCTGATTGGCTACGAACCCGTCGCCCGTAACGAAAGCATGTGTAAGGTAGTCTTGGGACAACTATATCGGGTGCACACCAGCATTACCTGATGCGCCCCTTTTTATGTTAGGGTGTTTGGAAAGTTGGGAAGCAATTGTCTTCGTACAGCAAAAGGTCCTTGAGATCTCCCCCCCGTGTTACATACACTTGGCTATCATTTCACCCCTCCAACTGGGGAATACCTTCTAAGCAAGCACGAGCGAGTCAACTTGCAGTTTATCCGTACTTCGGTCTCACTGACTCATTGCTTCTTCCAGCGCTGCAATCGATGTCAGTGCGCCTGAGCAGTAATGTGTTTTTATTCAATTTCCACCTGGCTGAACATTCGCAGATCGGAAAACAAAAGCAGCCAGTTTGTGTGTGTGGGGGGGGGGGGGGGGTTGTTTGTTTAACACATCTCGTTCGTAACCACCCCAACCCGTGTGGTCAGGGGCTTCTAATGTACGGTGACCAGACGTCCCGGACAATCATAGACGGTCACGTTTTTGAACATTTTGTGTCCACAAAAACTGTTTTATCCCGGAATTGGTAACATTTCACTTTTGTTCTTAATTTGGCATTATTGTACACCTATGGTATAGTAATCCTACGATCATTAAATTTTATGACAGGTCAAATTAATATAGTGTTATATAATGTATAATGTGTATGCCAATCCAGAAACCTTAGTAACTAAATTGAAGGACTCAATAAATTCAAAGTTTTTCTGATTTGGCATTGTTGATTCTGGCACTTGTCCACAGGTGTTCGCACTGTCTAATCACTGATTTATATCTATCATATTATTGACATGTCGACCTTTGATTGGTTATCGCTCACTCGTTGATGGTGTTCGGAGCCTACAGGGTTAGTTTAGTCCCACTGAAAGTCAGTCGAGTGGGTAAGTAACATTCGGTCCACAGCGCATACAGAAAATCAAATCTCGCCCGAGGTTGTGTAGAGGTTTTCCATGCTTGCTTTAATTTATAGTGAATATAAATTTTACATATCAAAAGTGTTTGATTCGATATAGGCCTAAACATCATATTTACCATCTTTTCTTGATACAATTCCGGTTTCTAGCGATTTTTTCCCAGTATCCCACACACGGTTTGCAAGAACATATGCACGATGTTTACGTTAACGAGACACATTTGGACTTGTGAATTTTATTTCTGTGACGAACGGGTTCTTTAAAAAAATATTATTTTTTTTGTCATTTATTTTTGTTATTATTTTGTATATGCTCTTAAAATTACTGTAGGAGTTTCCTATGTCTGGCTGCTGCTATGTTCTATCACTTCTATGTACTTTCAAAATGAGAAATCATGGGATTTGTACATGTGGTTAACATTATTTTAAACCCTTCCTTCATCGCAGAACGGAAATTCGAGATAGAAAATTAAGTTAAGTAGCCGTAAATATTTATGAAAAAACTAATTTTATTCATTTTTTCATTTTTTAGAAAAACCCTTCCCATAAAAAAGTTGTAACCCATTTTGACATACCCGGGCGATGAGTAGTGCTATAAGCCTAAGCTGCGTGCATAGTGCAGACCATTGATCTCAATGGGAGCGAGGTGTGATGTTCATCTTGCATGACGCCTACGCATGACACATTACTTGCTCGCTTTCATGTTGAATGGTAGGGCCCAATCAATATTACGCTGTAGCTTTGTTCAGCGACGGCGGCAGAATAAAAGAAAGTGTTATATTGTTATTGTGCTGCCCGCCAATATTCTGTCAGTTAAACATGTGTTCGCATCAGCCAAACAACTCAAAGATGAAATATTGACCTTTATAATAAATGGTTCTTTGTTACGGAAGATAAATCTGTGCATATATAGTCTAACGTTGAATTGTTGATTCAATTTTTTATAATGACTTGTCCAAATAAAATATGGATAATAACGTATCTATTTAAAATCAATCAGGTTTATGGAAAGAAATTTCAAAAAACCGAGTAAATTGTAAAGCTATGGCGACAGCTCATTGCTTGATTATTTTAATTAAAATTAACTTGCAAGGTGGTGTCGTCACGGATTATGTAATACTGAAGTGACGCACGTGACAACTAACCAACTTAAATCTAGTTGCATCTCGTTCTCTTGCCTCAGATATTGTGTGACAATAATATCGCACGTCTGTTGTCAGGCGTGGTGAGGTCGCATTCCAATCACGGTCGGTCAAGTCAATGCAGTGCATTGTCAATGCATGTCATGTCATGTCAATGCAGTGGGCAACAACAAAGGAGTACCGTACAGCGACCGTCTCTTCTGAGAATGAAAAGGCCCACCTGCTCCTAACAGCGTGGCCAGTATTTTACACGTATAGCATCATGCGTGACTTACCCTTCTCGTCAATAGATGGCGCCATGCGTAGTGAGATGGCGATTAGCAAAACAGCCGTGATGAAGATGGCCGCCGCGAATACACTGACCACTAGCGCCATCCGACGCCGTTCTAGGGCTACATTGTCACTGGAAACAGACAGGAGAGACCAAACCTCTTAGGAGACAGTGAGGACGACTTGGCAAGCGACCCCCAGCTCAGGGGGCCCCACAGAGCCCCCCCCCCCATACATTTGTGGAAGGTTTTCAAATTTAGTCATTTCCCAATAAATTTGTAAAAAATAGAAACGACGAAAAAATTTCTCGAGGTTAACCAATGTTTTTTTTAAATTTTTGTATACAAAGTTTTAGGTTTTCAACTTTAGATGCTATGGTATAAGATAACTAATTATGCACTTATGTAGTACAGTATCTGAGCTATGGTGGTTCTACGTTCACCTACAATGCTATGACAAGCTTCGGGAGCTCAGTTCGATTAGCATCGTTGCCAAAATATGAGACGCAAACCCCGAACAGTATCATTCATTACTCTCATCTGAATTGTTAACGTTTATATTTTCATTGTTTGTAAGTTAAAAAAATTAGCAAAATATGTAATGAAACTGATTTACTTAAAATTAATATTTTAGTTTAGAGCAGGAATACTAATTTATTATACTAAATATAATTAATATTATTGAGTATATTGCATTTATAAATGTAAGACAAATGTTCAACCTATTGTAAACCTCCTTCAAATATGTCGAACACACAAAAATAAATTTCAATTCATGCGAGAAAGAAAGAACATTTTAGTGAATAAAAACACAGATGCGAAATGATAAACTAACAAATTATACAATACAACAGAACAGCATAGTGTGGCGTGTGGCGTGTGGCGTGTGGTGTGGTGTGCATGAGGGAGCCTTCGGCACTCGCTGTCGTCTTATCACTCACGATAGTCCAATAATATTTATCGCAGAATACTGTTCAATGTCGCTTTATACCGTATTATTAGACCGCGGTTATAACAAACAGTTGAGTTTCCGTTTATTCGTTGGCCGCTTATATATGCAATGATACAGATCTTCAAGGAAGCATTTAACAATATCGTTTTCGTATGAAAAACTACTAGTTAATTGCATCCTTCGGTACAAAGTTTTTATTTTTCACGTATGATGAAAAAAATCGTGAACTGAAAGTGTACACACATAATTGTTAGATGATTGTGACATGTACTATAAAGGAAGTTACACAAATTAACATTGCAATATTTAACCCAAACTAGTTGGACATTAATTTCTGACAAACTGAGTCATTCAGGACATGTCCTCCGTAAAAAAATGACGCTCTTTTCAATGAGTCTATCATGAAGTTGAATACAACTAAGTTTTATTAATATTTTAGTTATCGAGATAAAAAGATACATTTAACATAAATAAGAAAAAAAGTAATCTGCAGTTTCTTTGGAGAGTTGTTTTGCCAACGGCAAAAATAAATAACTAAAGCGAAAGCGTAGTGATGGATTATCGTAGTGAAACTCATAGCATACCCTTGGTTTCCAGTATGCGTTTAGGGCGGGTGTAACCTTGGGATCATTCAACGTCAGATATACACAACACTATAGGCAGACGCGCGTGTCCTCGCGTTAGGCTTCTTATTAGGATAGGGTCTTATGTCCCCTCGACTACAACCCTGCTGAGACTGTACAACCGGAGCAACTCACATGATCTGCTGCGCCTCACAGTCCTTGCGCGGCCGCTTCTTACTCCTGTTGAGTATGTGTCGCCTGCACTGGGAATCCACCGACGCTCGTGATGGTCGACCGGAGCGCTCATGGCGGTGGCTGCACGAGTCGCGGTGCGGCTACAACACACGGATACTACATCAAGCAACCACCAGATATTATACTCTTCATTGAATGAAAACAAACTTACATGTACGGTTAAGGGTAAAGGTGACCTAACTCCTTATATTAACGTTTTTTTATTGATATCTTATGAATGCTTCTACATTCTAAACGCCAAACGGGATTCGTACCGATTTGGTTTTGTATCAGTTTAATTACCGATGAATTTAAACATTGTAATTGTTACGATTGTAATTCATGTTATTGATTAATTATGCATTTTTGAATTGACTAAAGAAATGAGAATCGCAGCACTTACAATATTTTAAAGATTAAGAATTCAACATTCTCAGCTGATACAAAACCAATTCGCTGGTATGAATCTTTTTCCAAAACCTTGACGCGTTCTCAAGACTAAGACAACACAAACAACACAAAAATCAAAGCCTGTTGCGTCTGGGGCTAAGCCCCCCCTAGATACCTGGACCCCCCCAATGTGATGGTCTTGATACGACACGGCGCATCACTCAACACGTGCATTCCGGGGATTATAACGAATATAACATATATATTTCCATAAATCAACGCAAGTTTGTTGAAATTTTAAGTGCCGTTTACAACTTCACATCCTTTTAGAGTGCATGAATTAAAATGAACCTCAGTGAATTACTAAAGTAAGTCATGTTTTCATTCACATTTGATTTGCAGAACTTTCGTTTCTAAATGTTAATTCCAAACGAAAATATTTAATTAAAATATTCCCGGTATGTACGCACTTGTCAGCCAGCGTGTCGAGCAAGGAGTGCATTTGTAATATTTCCAAAGTTCCAAATTCTAAACAGTGATATTTAAAATATCGTGATTTCTTCAAAATTACGCTAGTTCGATGCGTTAATGCTAACGACACATTTACATTTTATACAAAAATCCAACTAAAATCCAACTTATGCAGTCTTTAAGTAAGTCGAATGTAAGTCTTCTGACTAGACCAAACATTGTCTGTATAGTTGTCCCTTACGGAGGCTGAGATGAGAGTAGCCTAGTTATTAGTGCGGGGTCGTATCACAAGAACGCTACACAAGAACATTGCTCGGTGTGGTTTTGTATAAGGAGTGAAGTGTATCTCATTGTTGTCAATGACTTCAATAGCGATGTTATCTTCAATATCTTTGGTACATAGCAAATACAAAATATAACAGAAGTATAACAGCTGCGTTCAGAATATCAGGAGTTCTTCTGCAGTTCAAACGAAACCACATACAGCTATGTTTTTAGACTCGTTGTGATATTCTGAAACTCGTAATTTGGCGCGGTTTTGATATTTCAACTAACTACCCTCTCCGGCCATTAAGGTGGAAGGGTAGGCTCGCTATAAAAACCGCGTCAAATTATCGTGTTTAGTCATATTATCTTTTGAACGCGCCACAATATTGAAAAATTGATTAATAAGCGTGATGTGGTTTCGTAAGAACTAAAAGCTGAATTTAAATAGGTAGTTCAAATATTTTATTCGTTAAGTGAAAATTAATCAATTCATTGTAATTATTGTATGTTACCAATAACAACCGTAATGTTTCAAATATTTGGATCTTTTTAAATCCAGTTTTTTTCTAGATAATATGTCTAAAACACCTTTAATCATTTTGCGCCGTTTTTTTTAGTGAGATAAGGTACCCTTTGACGTTAAAAGCACTGCCATATATAGGACGTTAACTAAAAATTATTAATTGTTTTACCTGTACAAAGTGTCAAGTGCACTATCAAAGATTTTTTATAAAAAAAATTGTATAAAAAAATTCATCCAAGCTCTGTCAATGACTCATCGTCATATTTACCTTGTGTCGGGTGTCTCGGGCGGGAGAACGCTCGCTGCAACTGACTACAGAGCAAGACCGCGACTGAGGCATGGAATTGTCTCGATCTACCTCTATCCTGTCAAGGAGCTCCGCGCTCGCTGCCATGTCTGCTGCAGACTGAAGCACAGACATACTGCCCGCGTGCTTGCTTGCCGGCCTGCCTGCCTGCTTACCATCCGCTAACCGACGCCCTCACATTTCAAACAAAACATGACTGTGACGTGGCTCGGGATCCGCTTCTCTCACTGACTCGGGACGCTGATTATTTCATGAAGTTGATCGCTCGACAGATAAGTTTACGCATCAAAACCCTGTCTACCCGTCTCCCCGCCTACGGTCGAAACACAGCAGCAGTGCTAAGCGAAAAGCACTCAACAACTACTCAGCAGTTTGATTTCTTTGTCCTTCGGATGTATTTATTCATCTCGTGGGGGAAATGGGTTCGGGGGGGGGGGGGCAGACGACGTTTTACAACCAAGTGAAATCCATGGAGACTCCATGATACAAAGATCCAACCGTTGAAAAATTGTTAGAGTTGAGCCATAATAAATTAAGAATTTATCAATAATAAGAAAATAAGAAAATATTCTAACATAAAAGAATGGATTTGATCTCAGACGAGTTTGTAGATTTATTTTGATTTCTAAGTGTGGCTGCAATGCGTTTCAGTGGCAAGGACGGATGTAGTGGCTAGTCACTTGACACACTAGTGCCATAAAGTCAAAAATAAATTAGATTTACCTAAACTAAAAATATGATGCAGTATTATTATTAACTCAGTGCGATATAATTATATAATACTATTATTAAACAGCAAATATCAACATTTTATGTCTTAACTAGTATTTACAAGTTCTCATTAAGTAGAGCTTTCGACTAGAGAGTACACTGAGAGGAACTCCCTCGCATTGCGGTAGCATTGACGTCATCTAAACAGACCGCTACAGATCACGTGGGGTGGTTGTTTCCCGCGCCACCCACATCCGACCAATCAGAGGTATCCAAAAAAACTAGCTACGGGGTTTCCAACCCAACATCAGACCAATCAGAGGCCTCTAAAGAACTCGACAGGAAATTGTTCGAGGTGAAACAAGGTTTCCGGTCATATCTTGGGTATGATTGCGTACGCTATTTTTGTGTTTATTATGTGCATTTGACTGCAAAGATCCGCAAATGCGAATGATATCGGTGGAGCGCTGTAAAAATGAAAAAATTAGTACCGTAAAGAAACAATATTTTTTTGTAACATAGCGGATGAACTTACAATTTTGAAACTGTTGTCAAGTGTTGGTACCGTTGATGATAATCTTCAAGTGAAACATCATAAAAATCCGTTTGTAAGTTTTCATTAAATTAAATAAAAAAACAAATTTTGTTTTTCAGTAATTAATTTTTTGTAGGTTGGCATCTTGACGAATTTTGCTGGTTATGTTAACAGCATCGAGTTTAGTTGTCACGAACGTTGCCCGAAAATTTCAGCAAAATACGTCAATCCGTTGGACCTGTGCGCGACGAACAAAATTTAGCGCACATACAGACATAATACATACAGACAGACAGACAGACAGACAGACAGACACACAGACAAAGCGCCGATCGAGTTGTATGGAGAGATTCACTCCGCTTCGCTACGCTCATCTAATTAACACAAAGTGATAGTTTTTCGACAACATTTGCTAAACTCATGTGTCTTTCTGTTACATGAAATAGATCTTCGAGTGACGACTGGGGTGCCTCAAGACTATGCGTATGTGAGTTGTGTTCACATTTGTTGTTCACATAAAAATCCCAAAATTATCCAAAATGTAGCAAGTTATGCCACTAACATGAGAAATGCCTATTTAGATCGCATAGTCTTGCGAAATCACGTCTAAGTTGTTATTTACTTTGTTTGAATCTTTGTTTGCTTACAGACTATAATGCAGTATTTTACGGTTGTGCATAAAACGTAATTACTTGGTGTTTTTTTCACTTTAATCAAAATCTGAACATTTATTTGTGTCTTTGGATTTGAAGACATCACTGCAGAAGAGGCTCGAATCCGTCACCAATGAAGACTTAAAAAATATATGAAAAATATTTATATATAGCTTATATAGGCCTACAATACAAAAAATAATAAAACATAATGAACTTGATAAACAAATAAAATAAAAACACCGTGGAGCAAACTATTTTTATATTGTATAAGGAGTGTATTGATTTTGTTTTAAACGTACAGTACATTTATTACTAGTTCAGCAAACTTGGTACACACGCGCTTCGATCCGTATATTTGCATGATTCTCATCGTGTGTTTTAGCTCGCGAGTAAATATTGCACCTGTACACAGCACAACGCCATTGTAGTGTATGTAGTATTGTGTGGTAGAAGTAGTTAGAAGTAGCAGTGTGTGGTTTGTAGAAGTAGAGTAGAAATAGTAATGTGCTCAGTACTCGTGCTAGGAAATTCAAAGTATGACTTAGTGAAGTGAAAAGTAAATTTTATTCTTGTTAACCCCATTTTAGTCTATCTGACGGTTGGGCCAGGCCGTCAAATAGACTCGCTCTAGACACGAACACTAATTCGCTCCTTATTTTCTTTGCTCTGCGGTGGAGGCGGAGATGGACGGGTATGGGGATGGAGGAGGCCAATTAAAAAAAAAGAATTGTTTTTATATTATATTTATATAAGATATTGTATTGTATAATCAATAAGCGAATATGTGAATATTGCATTCACCCTACACTTCCCTCCAATGTTTGTAATCATGTGGAACTATTGTTTATGTTTATTATTGTTGTATTGTATAATCAATAAGCGAATATGTGAATGTGGTATGTGTTCACCCTACACTTCCCCTTCAATCTTTGTAATCATGTGAAACTATTGTGAATGTTTATTGTAATTGTATTGTAATAGATATACCAGTTATGCATGGGCTGCCTCAAGACGATGCGTATGTGAGTTATGTTCACATTTGTTGTTCACATGTTGTTCACATTAAAATCCCAAAATGATCCAAAATGTAGCAAGCTATGTCACTAACATGAGAAATGCCTATTTAGATCGCATATAGTCTTGTGAAATCACGTCTAAGTCATTATTTACTTTGTTTGAATCTTTGTTTGCTTACAGACTACAATGCAAAATACTACACTTGTGCATAAAACATAATTGCTTGGTGTTTATTTTCAATTGAATCAAAATCTGAACATTTATTTTTGTCTTTAGATGTGAAGACATCACTGCAGAAGAGGCTCCAATCTGTCACCAATGAAGACTAGAAAAATATATGAAAAATATTTATATATAGCTTATGTACAAAAAATATAATAATAATAAAAAAACAAACACATAATAAATTAATAAAATAAAAACATTATGGAGCAAACTATTTTAATATTGTAAAAGGAGTGTATTTATTTTGTTTTAAACGTACAGTTAGCTTGAACTGAATAATTATCCTTGAGCACCCTATATTACTGACCAAATAACAGTAGAAATAGAAGAGAAAAAGTGGCAACGTGCTTGAGTTTGCCCTACAGCTTTTACACATTTCTTGGTAAACGATAATGAAGAGAGAAATACGCAGAAGTAATGTTAAACAATTACAAATCCCATCCAACAGCGGCGCCGGTGTCAGCTAATGATCGTTCTATGCAGGTAGAACAGGGTGCTGCATGTGACATGAGTCATGATTCAGGCTAACGACCTTTGAAATTCAATATACAAATACAAATTTCCTCCTTCGACGAAATTTCCGACGAAATAAATTACTATGCAGCCAGCCTCTGAGATCGTTTGAAGAATCAATGGAATTAGTACTGTAAAATGCATGCTGAGGGGTGGGAGGGGCGAGATGGTACACTCGCCCCCCTGTTCCGACGTTCCTGAAAACGGTGACTTTACAGCCATCATAGCAATGAAGCACATAATAAACGGTAATGTCCCCTACTGAAAATCAGTTCTTGTTACTAAGTGGATAGACTAGCAAGCAATAGAAATTTATTTATTTTTATTTTATTAATAAATTTATTTTCCTAGCCAGAAGTTCAATATTTGACAAGTGATGAGAAATACTTGTGTACTTATGCTTAGTTAGCTCGATATCCTTCCAAACTCAACTCAACTCAATCGTGCCTTGCCAATTAAATTACTGGCACCATGAGATCAGACCCTGAGGCTCTTAGACCTGATATAACTTCGAAGGTAGCAGCAAAACAGAAACTTGGAATATTTGTACAATAGCCAACAATAACAAGTCAAATTCCAATCATTCAAACAATTTAGTTTGTAAACAGTGAATTTAATTTTTTTTTTAAACATTAACCAGTAATGGGGCATATATATATATATATAGGGTTTTGGTGGTTTTGGTGGGGGGGGGGGGGGGGGGGGGTCAGTGCCCTAGGCTCGTGCCAACTAATGTCACAGATACACAATTCAATATAGTTTCAGAGGTTCCAGTCCAGTCGACTGAAAGTTTTTCCGAGGTTTTTCTCAATTATATGGTTGAATCCTTAATAAGATAGCCCTTAAACATCTCTATCCAACTATCCAAACACCCTTACATAGCCTATGTAGTTAGTAACCTGAAACAAGGTGTAGGCCTATTAGGTAAAGCTTGTCTGCATACTACAGCATGCATTCCCAAGAAATATTATTGTCATTACAAAGATACCCTCAAATCAACAATGTTGAGTGCAGGAAATAGAAAAATAAATAACATAGTCAAGAAATCAATGCTCATAATAACATACAGAAAATAATTATTTTATTATTCATTCAAAATAGATACATGCAACCATTGAATACAATAAATTCAGTGATTAAGTAATATGAAAAAGGATATATGACTAATTATCATCTAATCAATATACCCCCTGTCTTGTCCAGTGTACGGTATCACATGTCTTGATATTGCTTATCAATAATGGAATTCTTGTTATATAGGAACATATGTCATAACTTTATGTAAGAAATCCTGAAAAGGCAAATATCCAATAATTGTCTCTTTTGGACCCAGTTTAAGTTTAAAAAATTAATGACAGTAACAATTAAGGCCTGCATTGTAAGTAGCACCAAATGGTACCAAATGTGACATGACACAACTTAACTTTGAATTTTTGTTCTTGAATAATGTTAGCTGTTCCATTAGAGAGTCAAAGAGAGCAATGCTCTAGTGTCATCACTTTTTGATACAACGTATCCAAATATTTTACATTTGTAAAGATTTAAGACCCTTGCTATAAAAAAATATAAACTTTTAGGGAAGGATTGACTTGAAAGGCACTTGACATTTTGTAGTAAAACACTCAACAACTTCGTAACAACCTATTAGTAGTAAAAACTAAATATTCCATTCATATTTCGTATTCTTTAAGACCTAAACGAGAAGCAATTTGTGTCAAATACTGACTTTGCAGTGGCAAGAAGTATTTTCTTTCTTCATTTACAGCATCGCACTGAAAAAATAAACACGTTGTTACTTGGTTATACCTAATGATGCAAACCTCAGAAGTGGTAAAACTAAATGGGTTCAGCTTTTTCAAGTTCAAACTTGACAAATGCAGCACATTCCCATTTCCAATGCCACAAATTCATAAATAATGTACAAATTAGGGCATCTCTGACCGATAAACAGTGTTTGTGTTCTTAAATTAAAACCAACACATCCAGTATAAATAAAACACAAATGTTATACTGTGATCTTAGTAATGAAAGCAATGGGTAAGCAGAAAAGCTAAAAAGAAAAAAAAACATAAGGAATTTTGTTTGTTTTTATATCAAATGGCAATAGGCCTATGTTTGTAATAAAAGTAAAACTGAATACTATTATTTCAACATTCAGCCTAGTTACACCAGATATGTTACATGCAGCGCTGTTATATGTGCCACGTTACACCCGGGTTTAATTTGTTCCAGCACCCCGCTCTTTTTTAAAATTGTTTAGAATATAGCTGTTTGAATCGTGTGCTGCTACCTAGAAAATACTTCGCTATTTATACATTGAAGTAACATTTTTATCCGATATGTTGCGCTAGTCGGTTCTTTTGAAACTTGTTTTAAGAATATTTGCTTTGTCTACTACTAAATGAGACCTGAAATAACCAGGTTGCCATGGGCAAAGAACTTGGCACATGGCAACTTGACTGTCAAGTGGTTAATAAACAGATACGGTGGTTACCGAATATTTCATGGAAGAGTTAACTCTGGGAGTTTCCTCTTCCGTCGTCCGCTCCTTGCGAAACTTGATGTCGACGGGGAAGAGATGTCCTTCGGTGCTGAAGAGGAAGTCTGTGAAGTGCGTGTTGACGTAGTTGTCCTTGTCAAACAACTAAATGCAACAGACATACATATGAGTACTACTGACTACATCATTTAGATGGAAACAAGTCACTCTACCTACAGACATTCAAAGTTAATTGATAATGGAATTATAAAGATTAAAAAAAAGGATCAATATTATAGACATTGATACCAATACGTCTAGATGTCGATAAGTGATCACTGCTCCGTAATGATTCAAATAATAGTTGTTTTTCAAATCTAGATTTTAGAGCTTGAGAAACCACAATGCATACATTTGTCACTTTTTTAATACATAGTGTAGCATTCTCAAGATATCACTGAAATGTGTTAATTTCACGCGGTTTTTAAAGTGAGACTACCCTTTGCCGTTAAGAACTTAATTCCAGCATTTAGATCAGGACGACAGTGTACAGACATTACAACCAGTACGGACAGGAATCACATGTGTAATATACATGGAACGAGTCATGCATGACAGCTAGTTGTAAGTAACACTCACCAGATATAGATATTTACATGTTTCGCTTAGGAAAAAGCTTTCCATACGATCTTCGAGGCTCTTGTCGAGAACACTGTGCACTGTGGCATATCCGCATTCCGTCTTTGTGAACTTGTTAAGGCTTTCCAAAATGTCCATTCCAACGTGGAGGTAGAACGGATTTTTAGTTGCCTGAAGGAACAAATCGTTTCATGTTAGTGACACATGCTGTACGAAGTACAGTACTATGGACATAGCTTCTTAACTTAGTGTTAAAACATGGTACACTATAGCATACTCATATTACAATATAGTGGAAACACTTCAATATGATTTAAAAAGGATTAATAAATGCTCTACTATAGGAACTGTAACATGAGTGAGTAATGGGTGGAGTGACTCGTAGTGAGAGAGTTACTTGGTAAAGAAGGTACGTTGACTCGACGAGCTCTGGTCTCAAGGGATAGAACGCAATCTCCGGAGTGGAACTCTGCCAGTTCCATCGTTCGGGAAGAACGCCGTAACGTTTCCAGATGGTGTAGTACAAGGCATGGGAACAGATGGCCTCTTCTATGTCCCCACCCAATACCTACAAAACAAACATGTGGCGAATGACATTCAAAATAGAGATTAAATCGATTGGGTAAAAACTAAAAAGACACATTTGCTGGGATTCAAATAACATAGCTTGATTTTTTTGACATCATGGCAAATGTACATTTAAACAAGTAGGCCTAAATAATATTATGTTCAATAATCAAAACTGGGTTTCTTAGTCAGCAGGTTTCCACTATTTCCCCCGAGCTTTCTCTTGTATGCTACAGCTGCAGTCAGCTACTGTGTTCTAGTACTCGGTAGCTTGCAATTGTAATTGCTGGATAAATTGTTAATGGTTTCTTTGAGAAAGCAAAGCCCCGTTCAGTCTTGATCATGCTCCCAGTCCAGGGCCTTGATTCTCTATGGTCAACGATAAGGTGATCACCGGTTTTGGTCGTTATGAGAAGGCTGTGACCCAATCACAGCCATCCATTCGCCTTCCGTAACGACAGAAACCGGTGAGAAATTTACCACAGATTTAGAGAATCGGGCTCCTGGCATGGGCAGAGTGGGCAGGGGTGAGTGAGCTTGTTACTGCATCCTCATTCCAAAGACAACTCGTCCATTTTGAACCAATTCTGCCTGTTACATGAGCATATGGTATAATAAATAACAAAATACATATAACAAATTGTGGATAAATGTGCTCACCTGAATTCCTGCAAACGCAGCTTGTAGCGAATCAATCCAAGGAGTATGAATTGCTCCACTGGTCATGTCGACGTTGATATAGATAGGATGATCACCTTCACCCGAATTGCATTCTGCCCGCCTAGAAGAAAGTGTACAACTCCATTGGTGTACAATTCCATTACATTCCGTTTATCACCGTTCCCACTCGCTGTTGTTGTACATTCATAGAAAAACACAGCGGGTATTTCATAATGGATTCTCTTCTCTAATACTGTATAATACCTATAGGTGTACTACATACCGTATTGGCCCGAATATAACGCGATCTCGAATATAGTGCGACCCCCAGTATTTAAAACAATATGCATGGAAAAAACTTTTTGGGAATAAAATGATACTATGCTTAGTGATAACACAATTAGACTTCATAATTTTTGTTTAATGCATAATTGAAGTGACCAGTTGATAATTTAGAGTAGGCATACCTAAATTGTCTTTGGCCTAGGCCTAGGCCTAAATATTTACATGTTTGAAGTACAAGGTTGCCTAACTTCTAGGCCTAGAGCTTGCAGGGCATGAACTCTCTTTTAGGGTTTGTTGAGTCACTGTACATGATTTGAATTCCATCCTCATTTCCCACTCCTTTATGAAGTGATTGACCACTGGCCTCCATCTTGAATGCCTGTTCCAAGTCCACCCTTAGGGTGCTTACGGAAACCTCTCGAGTTGAAGAGATCGGATGGATCTGGTCACGTGATGGATTTGATCAGATTCCCTGGATCTCATGTCTGTTTCCGAACGAAAAGTTGTAGTTGTTTATAAATCTAAATATAATTATAAATCGTGCTTCCGAAATTAATCTTATTTAATTTACTTTCTACATGAAATACATTGAAATGTTCTTGAATGTCTTCAAATAATTCTTAAATCCCACAAATCCCACATTGTGCGTCGTCCATGATGGCAATACAGCCTATAGTTTATAGGCGTTAATTTTGAAAAGGCGGTGAAACAGGCTGTGGTGCGAGATCCAACCCAAGGTGTGATGTTTGAAGTTGGAGAGGTAATCAATGAATAACACAAACACTTCATTTTACCGTTGGTAAAACGTGATTAAAATACTTCAAGCCGGCGGCCGGCGTGTAGGCTAGGCTAGCTAGGCCTAGGCCTAGGCCGCGCGCACACCATGTCTAGTGATGAGGCGGAACCGGCTAGGACTCCGGTTATGGTTGGGGTGATTGGCAATGTCCCTCAGCTCGTCTCCGAAACCGCGGAAGAGTGGGAAATCTTTTCGGAACAACTGGAATTTTTCTTCGAGGCCAACGCGATTGAAGGTAATCGCCGGAAGGCAATACTGTTTAGTAACACTGGACCCCTTGTCTATCGTCAAATACGGAAGCTATGTAAGCCTAAGTCAACGGCGGAAATCTCTTATGACGAGGCGGTTAAGCTACTGACTACACACTTTAACCCTAAACAAAATGTGTGGTTGCGTCGCAAGGTTTTTGAAACCCGCAATCAATTACCGGGCGAACATTTCAAGGATTTTGTAGGCAATCTGCGCTTGCTGGCACAAAGCTGTGACTACCAGGACGTGGAAAAGGAACTTCTTCAGAGAATCATCCTTGGCATGAGGAATACGTCACTTCAGGAGAAGATTTTTTCTGATACTACAGGGGCTATCACCTTTGCTTCGGTCTATGCCCAGGCTGTTGCTTCCGAGGTTGCGAAAGGGGATGTAGCAGCTCTACAGCAGTCGACCTCTACGAATTCTGCATCTTCGCAGTCTGTTCACAAGTCGTCTGCACGCTACATTGGCAGTGGCCGCCCCGAGGCTAAACCTACACATACACCTCAGGTACGTGGCGCATGCAATGCATGTGGTGACATGCACAGTTATGAGACGTGTTCGTTCCGATCCTACACTTGCCACTTCTGTAAGAAGGTGGGACATATCACACGTGCTTGCCGCAAGAAGAAAGCTGCTCAAGCGGAGAAGCAGGGTAATGGAACACTACCTAAAGCTTCGGACCACAAGGGCGGTGGGGGCAAGAAGCAACAAAAGTCTACGCGCACCATGCAGGTGGCAGAGAGCCAAGGCCAAGAGGTATCTGAGAGCCAAGGCCAAGATTTGCCATACAATTCTACAGGGCTTTTCCTCTGCCACACCCCATCTCCAAAAGCTCCTCCAGCCCTCATGGTTGAGGTGCTAGTGGGAGAGGTCTTGCTTCCCATGGAAGTGGATACGGGGGCGGGGCACACGATAATTGGGTATGACATATACCAAGCCAAATTTGCTAGCAGGAAACTCTCAACTCCTGAACTTCTGCTGAAGACGTGGTCGCAGGAGAACCTAAAGGTTAAAGGAACGTTTACAGCCAGTATCAGACTAAATGGGTACCAAGCCACGCTACCCGTGGCAGTAATGGAGCAGCCTGGTCCAGCCCTATTAGGCCGCACATGGTTTTCAGGGTTGGGAATTAGTGTTAATGGAATACATGCTGTTTCCTTAGTTACAGGCCTACCTGAATGCTTAAAGCCTTACAGTGAAGTATTTGCTCCAGGCTTAGGAGCATATTCTGGACCACCTGCACGAATTCATCTAAAACCGGACGCTGTACCGGTGTTTCGCAAGGCGAGGGCTGTGCCGTTTGCCCTTCATGACCGAGTTGGCAAGGAACTTGACCGCATGGTTGCGGCCGGCATATTGGAACCTGTGACTCACTCGGATTGGGCTACGCCTACCGTGAACGTCGAGAAGAGAGATGGGTCCATCCGGATTTGCAGTGACTTTAGTGGTACGGTTAACCCAGCCTGTCAGCGGGAGGTGTATCCGCTACCTACGATTGATGAATTACTAAGCAAGTTGAGTGGAGGTAAGGTCTTCACTAAATTTGACTTGTCACAAGCCTTCCTACAAATCTTAGTGGATGAAGATACTTCTAATATCCTAACCTTAAACACTCATAAGGGTTTATATCGCATGAAACGTCTCAGTCCGGGCCTGTCTTCAGCGCCAGCAATCTTCCAGCCACTCTCCGAGACTCTGCTTCAAGGCATCCCGGGCGTAGTTGTCTACCTGGACGATGTTTTGTGTACTGACACAAATCAACAGGAACTGTGGCGAAGGGTGAACCAAGTACTGGATCGTTTCTCCCAAGCTGGTTTGCGGCTGCACCTGGACAAGTGTGTGTTCAACGCCAAGTCTCTGGAGTGCGTTGGATATTTCATATCAGGTGAGGGTATTAAGCCTACTAATGCAAAGGTCCGAGAGCTGTTGGCCACTCCCTCTCCGGCTAATAAGGATGAACTGAAGACCTATCTGGGTTTCATTAACTACTACGATAGATTCTTCAAAAACAAATCTACGATGTTTAGTCCGCTGTACAATCTGCTGCGAAATGATTCAAAGTGGGTATGGACTGAAGAGCATGAGAAATGTATCAAACACGTGCAAGATGTTATGACATCTGGGGAAGTACTAGCGCATTATGACCCTAACCTTCCATTGATTCTGGCATGTGATGCGTCTCCAGTAGGAGTAGGGGCAGTTCTGTCTCTCCTGGAAGATGGAGAGAAACCCATCTCGTACGCATCTAGAACCCTACAAGTGAGTGAGAGGAATTACTCGCAGCTAGATCGGGAAGGGCTAGCTGTAATCTTCGGGGTCACTAAATTCCATAAATATTTGTATGGCTGTCATTTTACAATTGTGACGGACAATAAACCCTTATGCGGAATTTTCAGAGAAAACAGGCCGATACCGGATCAGGTGTCTCCACGGATGTTGCGATGGTGCTTGCTCCTCAGTCAGTATGACTACACCCTGACACATCGGGCAGGAAGCCTAAACGCAAACGCGGATTTCCTCAGTCGGCTCCCATCACCGCATGTCACTATTGAGGAATACCCAGACCCAGCAGGGATTCTACTCTTCGAGGAAGCTCCTCCTTCCTCCCCTCTTACAGCAGCGAGTATTGAACGTGCTACTAAAGATGATCCGGTGCTGAGCTTGGTGCACAATGCACTAATTCACGGACGCACCTACAACCCGGATCCTGATGTCCAGCGGTACCTGGATGCATTTACTAAACTATCTGTTCGTAGCGGCTGCATCCTGTTTGGGGATCGGGTGGTCATTCCCGAACGTCTTCGGTCAGAAGTTCTGCATCTTCTGCATCGGGTGCACCAGGGCATCGTGCGAACCAAGTCGCTTGCCAGAAGCTATGTTTGGTGGCCATCCATGAATGGGGACATAGAGAATTTGGTAAATTCTTGCCCGGCCTGTGCCGAAACTAGGCCTGATCCCCCAAAGGTCCCGGTCATCCCCTGGTCTGCACCAGTACGAGTTTGGTCCCGATTGCATGTTGACTTCGCTGGCCCCTTTTTCGGCCACACCTTCCTTATTCTTGTTGACGCTTCGTCCAAGTGGGTCGAAGTTGCCGACACTAATGCATCAATGTCTGCTATGACAACCATCAATCAACTACGATTGTGGTTCGCTACGCACGGTTTGCCTGACGAGCTAGTCAGCGACAATGGGCCGTGTTTCCGCTCGGAGCAGTTTGGACAGTTCTGTACATCCAATGGGGTAAAGCAGATCTTCTCGGCACCGTACCATCCGGCCTCTAACGGGCAGGCCGAGAGAACAGTTCAAACGGTTAAATCTCTACTACGCAAGATTAAACCGACCCAGTGGAAACATGAGTTGCCTAATATTCTGCTTATGCTTAGAGCCACTCCAAGCACCGTAACGGGAAAGGCGCCTTCGGAGCTGCTGATGGGTCGACGAATTAGGACTCTTTTGGACAAGTTACATCCCGATTCATCTGCAGTACCCAGTAGGCCTGCAACGGATGTCGTAATCGGTAAGGCGTTCGAGGTGGGAGATGCTGTGTTCTACCGCAGCTATCAGTCCGGAACACGCTGGCTACCAGGCGTTATTGCATCGGTGACTGGTCCTCGCAACTACCAGGTAGCGACTAGCACTGGGTCAATTGAGAATCGCCACATCGAGCAACTCCAGCGGCGTTTCCATGCTACTACTAGGGCTAACGAGCCACTGCCTACGGCAACAGAGGAACCGCCTGCGGCAGCAGAGGCACCATTCCTCGAGGCAGCTCGTCCGACGCCTGTACCCATGGAGCCGGGTCAGCCTCCGGAGCTCGAGCCAGAGCCAACGCCAGCTCCCATCGAAACACCAAGGACGGACCCACCGAGTCCGTTACGAGCGTCTGCAAGGACTCGCAGACCTCCGGCTTATTTTAGCGATTATGTTAAACATTAATAGATGTAATTAGTTTTGTAAATCTTTATAACTTCAATTCTTAGTAATATATCTCATTTCAAGAGGGGGAAGAATGTGATGTTTGAGTTCTCCATCTGTCATATTTAGATGGCAGTGAGTTTGGAAGCCACATGTTGCAACTTCCGGTTGCCATACTTGATCACTCTGTTATACCTACTGCAGCCATGCAGTCGCTCTGTAGTTCGTGCTAATTAAATAGTAACAAGTCTGCATCGGGTGTTTGTGTTATTCATTGATTACCTCTCCAATTTCAAACATCACACAAGGGATCCTTCTTTTAGCAGGATCCCTAAGATTTGATCGGATCACTTGATCGGATGGATCCGTGAAGGTTTTCGAACAGAGGTTCTTGCAATCTTGTATGTTTCCGAACGAACAGATCCGTTCGGTTCAACCAGATCAGGGTTTCCGTAAGCACCCTTAGAAGTTCTACAAGTTAATAAGTGGCCGCGCTAGCGTCACTACACTGGAACTACCTGACCGACCTGCCGGTAAGGGAAGTAACTACTTTATCGACCTTAAGGCGGGAATTTGAAACATCGCGAAATGCGTGTGGAAATTCGTAGTCTCCGATTCTAGTGCAAGTGAAGATATAGAATGTTTTTTTCGGAAAAAACATCGCGTTATATTCGGGCCAATACGGGTAATATCTAAATAATGAAGAGTAAAAGGTTGCTCGCATGTCCACTCTACTGCTTACCCTCTGCGCATGTACTGCTTGATGTCCCTATAAGCCTCGGCAAACATACAGTAGTCTTCTTGTTCTCCAAACATCACATAGGACTTGAGTAGATACTCGTAGAACGAGTCTTGGCCGGCTCCGAGTCCACTGAGCTTTCCGAGCCACTTCCCAGATCGAGCATCGATCATGTTGCCTGAGAAACCATCAACCAAATTGCAACAGTAGTAAACTGAGACTTGGGATCACGACTTACAAGGGTAAACGAGGGAGGTGGGAGGTGGGAAGAGAATCAAGGACACCTGTTCAATCAGTGAAGAATTTTTACTAGACTGAAATTGTGAAACATGCTTAATAATATATTTAACTTGATGTTTTAGTTATCTATTTTATAATACAGAATAGTACAAACAAATACAAGTTTATTCTCTCTTACATATTTTTCTTCCACAATATATTGATTGTATTGAAAAACTGTACACTAAAACAGACAATAGTGATTCATTCAAATCTGGAACAATTAGGCATCTTGAGAAGTTATTTCTGGATGCCAGGTGATAGGTGATAGGTGTCAATTCCAAGAGAGTGATACATCATGCACAGGATCACATGAGTAGGAGCAGTCGTATAGAAATACAGGTGAGAGGCTACAGTCCCCCAGAAATCCTTTCGTGTAACATGCTCCGATTTTATCATACAGAAGACTAATCAACTAATAAGCAGATGAAGAAGACAAAGAAGAACATCAGTAATCTACTGTTATTTGTTGAAATATTGCTATTAAACATGACAAACATTTCAATGAAATCAGGATGAGTTAAATAAGATTGCCTAAACAGTTAACAGGCATGAAACTGAAACAATTGTGAAAATGTAAAACGGACCTACCACTATCTGCTGCTATTTTTCATAATGTAAGTAGGGGTGTATCCATCAAATCCCAATACAGGATTGAAATAGCTACGAATTCATCAAATCCCAATACAGGATTGAAATAGCTACGAAGTAGGGAGTATGTACTTCATACAGTCAATAACCAAATCTTTCAACAATCTGTTTATGTTAATTATCAATTACAAAAAAACTGGCACAGTTGTTTGGTTCCCGCTTACCATTCACGACGAGGCGATCTCTTCCATAAACTAAAAACTACTGATTGAGTGATTTTTCCTACTAGAAAAATTACTTAATGGTAACTTCTTTTATTATTATTATTCCCATAACAAATAACAATGTATAATTGTCTATACAAATTTTAATGAATGGTTGCTTTGAAAAATATTGTAAATGTGTATCAATATTATTTACAACAATCCTCATTCTATGGTGTTCTAGAAGCATCACAGTCAGCAGTCCTACAAATACTTTTTACACTTACTAGGTAGGTACTTGTCTGCAAAAAATATTTGTAACTTAAAGATTCAAATGTAGCATTGAGACGAAGAGAGAGCTCATTAGCAGTAAGCCATAGCAACATGCTGTAGTTTGATTATGAAAACTAAAATTCAACGTCAGCCCCAACACACGCAATTACATTCTCACGTTATTACCAGGTAATAACTTGAATGAAACAATCACATACTGAGGAATGCTCTGGAAACAAGCACAACAAGAGCTAAGCTTTCTTCACTAAATCAACCCTTTGTAGCTAATTTAGACCTATTTAAACAATACCATACTGTACCAACTGACCTAGAAGCCCCGTTGTCTTGGCTCGGAGATTCCACAAGACTTTGCTCGCCCTACGAGCATACCCTTCGTACACTGGGTCACCTAGTAAGCGACTTAGAAGGCCGAACTCCAATACTAGCGAGCCGGCACCGGCAGTACAGGTGTCCGATACTACGTTAGGAAGAACCCCTCGCCGCAGATTTACACGAGGATACGGGATACCGGTAGTGCTGGCCTCAAACGCGGGAAGTAAACGCGACGCCAAGTCGTGAGCCATCTCTAATAACTCGCCTTGATACCAGGAAGGCTTCAGGTTACCAAATGGCTGCTTTGGATCCATCATCAGAAGATGTGCTGATAATAGAGAGCCCAAAACTCTGGAAAAAAGTATTTTTAGTTGTCAAATCGTTTACATTTGAAATCATTGCTAGCAGGACTTGAACTGTAGCATAGTAGCATAGCTACACATATTATACTGTAGTATTTATACAGGTATGAAGAAGTAGGTATAAGCAAATTGGCCTACAAAATATAAGTAGGGTGTAATTCCATGGATGGGAAGCATCAGTAACCCCGCCTGGAAGAAAGAACTAATATCCTCTCTCCTCAAGTGTGGGGGTTGTTAGATGAGACTGTAAGTCATGTATGGGACTCGAACTTAGATGTCTTGCGTCATACTACAGGTATGACCGTATGAATATAAACACTGAACTTACCGAATGTTGACCTCGAATACTTGGACCACATTATCTTTATCGAAGTTTACATTTTCTATAACTTGAGCAACAGCATACTGGAATTCTGAGACATTCCCAAGTACAGCAAGAGTGTCCAGTGAATCGACAAGTGTGAGACAAAAGTCCCCGAGAATGTCATTGATGTTCAGATTGGAACTAATGCAGGGAAACAATAAAAATACAATTTAACTTTGTGAAACACACCTGTCTGTAAGCCTGAGCAAAGCCGACTTTTGAATACATACATTAACATGCAGAAGTGTATTTTTTGAGCTGCACAAGTGAACACATAAAGAATTGGGTCACTTAAAAATCGAACTAGCCTACCACAGCCTACATCGATCGAGGAACACATGACGACGGCTAGTGAGCTACCACCACATCTGGTGCCCTGTTGAAACATCAGAATCATTTGAACATGTCACAATGCTTATAGGCTATATCATGACGGTTAATACGAAGTTGTCACAACTGTATAATTTGCCAGACATCATGTCCGATGCTTAGGTGACTGAAAGTGTGACATTTTCAAATTTAAGCCAGTCAGAACTTATGCTAACATATTTTAACGTTAACAGTTAGCCAAAATAATCATCAGTTACTTGAAGAAGTTACTGATTTTGAAAGAGTAACGTGTCACAGTTAGCCTAGTTACTCAAAAAGTATGGCTGGCGTTACCGGCAGAACATTACTAGGCCTAGGCCTACCATATATGTAGGCTACCATGCAAAGTTATTAGGGTCTAAGCCCTACCCGATCCTGTTGATAGGAATGAGGGTGTCAAAGCTAACTTTTGAGCATTTTGAGCGTGGTAGGCCTAGGGCCTAGTCATAGTTTATCAGTAGACATGGCCTAGGTCCCTTGCTCTTACGCTTACCTTCTAGGTAGGCCTATCCTGATGGCAAGTAAGGAGGCTTTAGGCCCTGTTAGCATAATACAGGGCTAGGTCTTCCTAGTCTAGGCATACTGTTTACAAATCAGCAGTGTGTTTCTCTTTTTTCTGTGACTGAGTAAGAAATGGCAAGATAGGCCTAGAGGCCTAGTATACTTACGGATTGGCGAAATCAGGCCCACGACCTGAACACAAGATTGGATTTAGCTCGTCCAAAGGAAATCCATATTCCATATAGTTATCGTAGCCAAAATAAAACATCTTTCTTGCCTCTGACAGCATTTGTAGCCTAAGACTTTCTGGAAAGTTTCCATATTTCCTTTCTGAACTGTCAATGGGTTTCCTGAATATATTGAACACTCTAGTGTTATTAACAAAGCTCACTAAAATGAAAATAATAAAAATGTGTATACATATACCATATAATATTTTGTACATATTCGAAATAAACGAAATGAAAACATTTCCCCGTATTTTACGAAATTGTTGTTGTCTGTCAACGTGACATTTTAACGTCGTATCCTAACCTCTTACACGTCTGCCTATTAAAACGAAGCACGTGTGAACAGTCAAAAAGGGGGCGGGGCCAATGGAGTGGTTTCACTTTTGTGGCCACTAGAATTCACACACGGCCAGATATTTCTTTCGGTACAAAAGGAGTATTTTACAACTTCTTCACTAGGGAGATCCGGGGCTAAAACGGGACAATTTTCAAAAATTTGCCTTTTAGTAGTTGGATTTAGCTTATCAAGTGACTTTTTGTTTTACCTGGTGTATTTTTTTTTAGATTGATTTTACCAAATCAACAGGAGTAACCTAAAAAACATATTCATTTGGGTAAAATATAATATTTATTGTGTCCCATTTTAGCCCTGCCAATGGGGCTAAAGCGAACACAGTGGGGCTAAGGTAACATGTGGAATTTTTTCAGATGTTTCAGATATTATTTACTATCAAAAAAATATACTTTTCAAGTTAACATTCGATAAAATGTAGCAATCCACCCGTTTTTTCACATTACAGGCCTGCAATCATTTCTCAAATATTTAGTTACTACAGGATTCTTACTAGTATAGGCCTACTTTCATTATACTGAAGTCACGAGACTAGGCCTATCCAATTCCGCCTTAACCCAGGGTCTGTAATTTAAACTTGCCCCAACTATTCTCATGCTTACGAAATAGCAATTACATTGGGACAACTTTACTATGTATGTAATATAGCTAACCTTTTAAACCTCAAAGAAGGAAATCTTCACGTTATACTGAACCCATAATATAACACTGAAAATATATCATATTTTCAGTAGTTCATATGGTGCTATTAAATTCATTACCTAAATTATCAAGATTTAAACTTATAGTTACTTTCAGAAATGTTTTCGAGAGATCAGTGATTTGAAGGCTACTACATGATAAATCAAACTACTCACTACATCATAGTCTTTTTTAATAGGTATGGGTATATGTAACAGTTCATAATTCAAACATTGGTTTCATCAATGCATAATAACAAGTAACATACAGGATTTACAATAAAGTATTGTGGTAAAATTATTACTAGTACAAATATCTGATGTCTCACCGTTATTATAAATATAATTTAGAATATTTATTTATTTATTTCTATAGAGCCAATGCCCTGTTTCCAAAATGGTAAACCCTAGATTAGTATTGACTGTTGATATGCCCACATATTCCCTAACTGGTTGTGATATACAGTGATCTCTACTAAATTGCTCAGGTATTACAAGGGTCATTTCAATTAGGAACCATTGGTACTACATATACCATACATGTGAATGGCAAAGCAAATCTAATATGTACTGTATATGTTTATCAGAACACAAATATAACATGCACAGGCAGGAATTTGTGGTGAACAGCAATTGCAATTTTTGTTTTTGGCATGCCCAAAAGTGGTGTATTGGTACTTGGTAGTTAAAATTATTCCAAACATGGTCCTTCTTGCCAATCAGCACCGAGTCAAGCTGTTTTCATCTTTCAAGTTTTGTAATAAATTGAACATGTATTTTGCATATTTCTAAAAATAAAAAAAATAAATGGCATAATTTGCAACAATTACAGGTTTTGCAAAAAATCACAAAAATTGAAACCATACATTTACCGTACTACACGGTTACTTATGGTGGACCAAGAATACCTACCTCTCATAATAGAGGTTCAAAATTCATTTGTATCCAAAAGTGCACACATGCATATATTTGGCAAGAGCTTTTAAAAGCACTTCTTAACCAAACTATGTGTGACTGTCTGACTGATCAATGATCATTCTTTACAAAAATGTTACAGGTAGGGAAATGAATTGTTTTCACCTACTGATGAGAGTTGCCCAAACAACTAACCCTCAAAGTATAGTACAACAATAGTTCTCTCATGGCAAGAGTGAATTATATCATCGGCAACATTACTTCTAACACTCGATCACCCCCATAATTAAGTTGTAAATACAGTACAGTATATGAAAGGAGCACAACAAATTTGGGACTTTTTAGAGTTCCGTTTACATGATGGATTCTCCAACCATTACTCGTGGCACTAGAAACATGTTACCACATCCGGTCGCGGCTGGAACACCAACACCAAAAAAAATAACGTACGCAATTTGCTGGGAGACTGTAAACAATTTTCATAGGTATGGGGTTTAGATGTAGAGCAAAGAATACAGTAAATCTGCATGGTCCATCTTTCGTTTTAAATTGACATTTTTTTCCATTCAGTAATCATATCATAATGGATTTTGAATGAGTGAGACCACTGTATTGGCAAGCTATTTACGTTCTGCTTAGGTACTTCGACAATACGTACCAAAGTTCACGGTTTTACGGGAGGGCTTGCGGGGGCTTTTTAGCTAGTAAACATAAAATTACCTTACGCGTTTATGAGCTACTGAAACTGGTTTCATGCTTCAATATCTCGGGAGATAACAAATCGTTTGAGATTACTCGTAAATCAACGACACTAAAACACCACATCGAAAGTGAGCCGACTACATTGGTTACTAGTAAATAATCAGCATAATATAACAACAATAGCTTTTTATCAATAACGAACTATGTGCAATGACTAAAATTAACAAATCAAGGATACATAATCCGTAAACGTTTGATATTGCTCTAGACGACAAGAGAATACATCTAGCACAGACTGTGAAATGTGGTCTTGTGAGCGAGTACTGTATGTACCCACCATGTTTACTGGAAAGCAGGTTACACAATTGGTCACATCAGGGTTTATTCTCAATGTTAACGTTCAACACTTAACACAGACATACAATTGAGTGAACATGGTCATCCATATTGTTTAGGGTTAGGATCACAAATCTAGTGAACACCGAACCCAATGTGTGAATAACAACACATGTGGTAGAATACTGAACACACCATCTTATATGTATTGTATACCTCACAGGTGTACACATATCAAGATTATTACAAGTCCCCATCTCATGCATGGGGTAATGGAAACTATTATTATCAGTGAAGCTTAGGACAATAAATCAGGCCCATCATGTTAATGTTATTAGTTTTAACACAAACAAAACATCTTTATTCTCAAACACAACAATCAGACTCTTTGGCAAATTTAATGTCTTGCAAAGCATAAAAAAGGACTTTTTAAATTGAAATCAATCAATTAATAATGTTGTACAGAGGTAAGTACATTACTTCAAGTAAGTAGTTACAGTTGTGATTTCGATCGAGTACAAAAAGAGGTAATTTTGAGATGGACTGTCATTCGTACAGTCACAAGAATGCCTTTCAGCAAAGAAATCTGGTGCTGCTTCTAGTATTATGTACGGCTTAGTGGGATTAAGGACACGACTCTCAAACTATAATGGCTCAAGTGTTGTCCATCAATTAGCAGTACCAGTGCATTTTATATAGCGGCAACAAGACACTTGATACCGTATGCAATGATTATCATTGGTTAAATGTACCAAAGGTCCAAAGCACCTAATAGCTAAATTGTGTTGTTTTTCTTGAAAAGTCAAGTTTAACTAAAAGGACTTGTACGGGGGAATCCATTGAGCAAGAGCTATTCCTCTTGAATGCAACAACGAATGGTTGTACAGAAAACACATTGCCGCCCACACGTTCTAATCTGCAATAAAAAAAATCATGTTCGTATCCTTTTGTACACCTTAATGAATGTTGATGAGACACACTATTAAGGGTACTCCTCACCAAAGAGTATCAATTTTAATTTACGTTTTGCAGATACTTAAAAATTGCCAAACGGATCACCTTAATTTGCAAACTTATAGTAAAAACTGTCTACAAAACAAATGATTGTCATTTAATGGCATAAAACTGACCTGTATAACCCTTCCAGCTTTTATACATAACTATGCAGCATATACATATTATAGGCCATGTACTGCTTTTGACTATTTTTCTATTTTATAATATTTAACGTTTTTACACATATTAGTACAATATTCTGTTTAACAACACAGTCAATACAATTATCAAAATCTATAATACTTTGTACAAAAAACTATTAAAAAATCTTAGCAAAATGTTATCATTGCAATATATCATTATGTGCAAAACACATTTATAAAATATATAAAATGATGTGTTTCTTGAAAAATAGTTTGAAAGTTATTACTAAGATTTTCCAACAAGAATAACAATATGTATACAAATAGTTTGTGAATGTGTAACAATTCCAATTGAAACTGGGGCGTATCTCAATAACTATTTCGTAGTGAATAAATGGCCCGTTTGGTATTCATTATTTCTGGGAATGTGCAGAAGCATCGTACAATGTGAGATGCACAAACTATGGCAGTGTTAACATTACTGATATAATTATCCTCTGAAATGTTATTTTCACACGTCCATTTTTATAGAGCTTTCTAAATATCACAAATGCTTCCAAAACAAGTCATATGACTTGGGATGAACATAAGCTTGGCTTTTATTACAAAGCACGGTGGTGAAAGGTTTTGTAGAACGCTCAACGTTTTCTTTCCTTGTTGCAAACAATGCAGTCACATGATGGCGAGCAAATGTGCTCTGCTGATCACAGGATCGTACATCCCTGAAACACAATTATGAGAACTAAGAATCTACACAAGACAAGTGCTTCTTTGGCACTTTACATAATAGAGCCAACATTCAGTCATCACTCATCAGTCGCTATTTGAGTGTTAGTGACATGTGAAGTCAACATGACACGGACTACTAAAGCTACGGTGCTAGTCTCAATAAATTAATGAACATTACAGTTATTTGCACCTCAATAAGCTTATTAAAATATAACAGCATAGTTGATACGTAGGACTTTGTGGATTTTAGGTCGAAGGAGGTGAAGCAAAATATGGTACCTCTGCTTGAATGTTTGGGCGTAAACTAAGGGCATAACGTTAGTGTTTTTAATGCTTACCGATCCTTTTTTGTTGCGGTCTGGAGAACGAAGCTGCGATCTGGAAGAGGGTCTGGATGGCACCGGGCGAGCATCTCGCTGGTAGTTTTGCTGGAGACGACGCGCCAGCTCCAAACTGTACAAAAGTCATTTGTTAAAAAATATAGAGAACAACTTCCTTCAAAGAAGAATTTAAATTTAGCATTTTATAATTTTAAAAAATATTAATGATGCACTCTTGTATAAATTAAGCATTACAGATATGAATCTTTACCTGGGAATGAGCTCCAGCAATACTGTACAAGTTCAGAGTCTTAATTTGATACAAATGGACAAACTTGGCTAGAATAATGAGGAAAATAGACAATTAAGCCACCCCCACTTGACAGTATGCTCGACTGTCAGGCAGCTTTTACAAGAGAACCGAAAACTATCAAGTTATTCTGTGGCGAGACATATTATCAATTATGATCCTATGAGACAATGACTACCCTGTACATACCACAAATTACACACACTTCATTTTAAACATTTGCAATGTTTAGAGCAGCATTATTAGTATTAAAAAAAGCCAAGTTTAGTGATTGACTCGGGCCGCGAAAGCCTACGTGAGTGTTTGTTAGTATTAAGTTTGGAGATTCCTGCTGACTTTTAAAGATTGATTAATTATATGAAGGCACATGAATACATTTAACATAATCGATTATTAATACGGAAAGTTCATTACCGAATCAATATTATTGATAATGAAGGTTGAATGCTTCCTAATAGAAAAGAGGCCCAACAAATATGTCCATAATTCGATATGTCCATAGTTTGAAACCAAACATACAAAAACATGCAGCATGCCTAGCTGAAAAACAAAATTTGGGCTTAGATTTTCCTTTCATTTTCAATTCCTATAAAGTTCCGGTTATAGACGGTTTACTTCACGGAGCAAAGCAGAAGATTCTGCTTATACAAGCAACTAAAAATGATGCAAAAAAATGTATCAACAATGAAATTCACTCGATGTAATGTAATATTAATTAATGAACTTACCTGAAATATAAGAGAACACAATAATCTTGTGATTTTCTTGTAATCTTGAACCGTCCAACCAATGCCAACAAGCCACACCACATAATGCAGTGCCGTGCAGTTAGTGCAGGTAGTACAAACAAAGATACGTGCTTCACATGCTACATGCAATAACCGGCATCGGGTAGCTCGCAATAATAAACCACTCCAAATTAACAGCACTTTATTCATATCTTCGAAAAGCTTAAAGACATTGAAAAAGTGATACTATGCAGAATTTGGTATTGTATCATCTCAACAACGAACTTTAAAACTTCGAAATATTTGAATTGTTACGATTTTCATTGCTGTAATTAGTTCAGTAATATAGAATTAATTAATTATTGAAATGACAATTGTAACAATTACATTTGAGAGATATTGAATTCATTGTTCAGCTGATACAAAATCAAATTCTGCATGCGTATCACTTTGGCAATATCTTGAAGCTTTCTAAAGATACCAATAACGAGTTAGGTCCCCTTTACCATTCATCAACAGTGGAGAAGAATAGGATAAACAATAAATAAATACATTGATTACATTGGCTAAATTTAGAGTGATGATCTTTCGATCACTTACTTTTGCATTTATTTATTGGTTAAGACTAGATGGGTAATTAGCTGGTGTTAGTTATTATTTGACCTGGAGATCAAAGGTTGGTATTTGCGGTGCCTCGTGTGTTAAAGGCGCAAGTCCTCTTAAGCGCGTCACCTACGGAGATGGGTTTCATCCTTCATCTTCGTCGATCACCCCTCACCGTCTCAAATGGCACGATTCCAATAAGAGACGTCTGCTAGATTATGTTATTTTCATAACTGAGGAGATTTCGATGATACTAATGACTCCTGAATAATGAGCCTATTTACCACAGACAAATATAGTAGGGAATAATTATTATTTTTAGTATGTTGTATTATTTTATTCCATGTTCAACCATTTCCTATATGACCATTGCCTATGACAAAAATTACAAAATTGAAAGAATTGTCACTAGTACTAGGCTTCACTTGGGTACTTATAAATCATCTAACCTAATATAAAATGAATGCAAATATAGTTTATGATATTATATTCCAGTCACACAAGTAACTCTTGCCAAATTTTGTTATCGCTTCCAAAAAATGACATATGGACGGTACATCAACATAAAGGTTGGTAGGTCTGAAGGTGCAAGTGACTCCTTGGATAGAAGGCCCAAAATTACTCTGAAACATGTCCCATCATTGTCGCTTCGAAACAACCTTACCGATAATTTTATCATGGATAAGTGATTCGTAGCCAACCAGCGAGACCCAATTTTCAAACAATTGATCATGATGACTCACTCGGCTATAACGAATGCATATGACAATGCATAGAGTTGTGTCGGGACAAGTACACCTTTCGAGGTACCTAAGTTTGTTAACTAAAGCTATATGTTCCTGGTTATTGATACAAAATAAAGGAAGAGCATCTATTCACAAAGGGGTTTGCTTGCTTGATCAATGTAATAACTGAACTGTTCATCTACCAATTATAAGACCAACACAAATCCATCGTCTACTGTACAAAAATAAGGTAACGGTATACAAAAGATAACAAAATTAAAGGCAAAAAAAAAACCTTTCTAAGAAAAATTCAGCCAAACACTATGATATGATTGATTCTACCACACACTTACTCTACAAAATTTGGATGGAAAAACACAATACACTTATTGTAGCAACTACGATAGCAAAATCTACAGATGTACAAACCTGTTAGTACCCAGTCCCCACTACTTTTAAAATTCTATTATATGCATTCAACTCACAAGACAATAATCCAGAGCCTAAACTGAACAAAGGAATAGTATTTTCATTTGCCGCTAAGGGCACTAAAACAACATAAACAATACCATTCACATGAAACAAAAGTGTTAGTTCCATTTGATAAGAGCACTACAGACAAGGCGACAGTGACTGGATGCATAGGTGCCGAACAAAATGCTGGTTCCATTCGCTGCTAAGGGCACTAAAAACAAAGCAAACAGGGCCATTGTCAAGGCAAGAGCCGAACCTTCAGTCAAACCAAATGATGGTGATGGAACGAGAAAACAGTAACGTTCACAGGGCTAGAAGCAGAGTTTTAATCCGGTATTAGGAACAAAACAAACAGTGCCACTACAAACTGCACCTGCAGTTGAACGCTAGTTGCTGCTACAGGGGCTAAAAGTACAGAGATCGAGACGAATCGTCCAACCTTTAGTTGAACAGAATGTCGTTCCCATTTCTTGGGAAAAGTATTGAGAGCACGATGAACACTGCTACTTGTAAAGCTAGAGGCCAAAACTTCGAATTAAGTGAAAACTCCATTTAGAGCTTAAAGGTGCGGATAACAAGATAGACGAACACTTACAACTTACGAGTCTAGAAGCCCACTTGAACATAATGTTAGTTCCATTTACTGCACAAGACACTAACAGTCTGAGGACTGGCACATGTCTGGCCAGAAGTAGGGTCTTTCGTGCACAAATCCGTTCATTTCATTCACTGCATATGGCACTAAGAACAGGACAATGCCATTCACGAGGCGAGAAGCAGGAGATTTCGTGCATAAATACGTTATTTCGTACACTGCGTACGGCATTACGAACGCGACAGCGAGAGAACGACACGAGGCGAGAAGCGGGAGGTTAAGTGCACACACAAAACATTAGTTCCATTCACCTCCAAAGACTTACTCTATGGATGACATCTCAGAGTTTGAGCCAACATCCTCAAATCCTTCCCATGACTCGGTGGTCTTTTGGTCAGAGGCATGATCTTCCTGCAGCGACAATGCCACCAACAAACTGACAATATCACAACAGATAACATTTAGAGCTCACAACCTGTAATGAACATGACAATGTAATGTCCAATGAAAGTACATTCTACCCTGCTCAATCAAAAGGCAATCGTTAGAGATTACTTCCATGGACACTACACAGCAGATATTAGACAGAATACTACATGGAGCAGGGAGGAGGTGCACGACTCTTAAGAGTTGACAAATACCAACTGTGAAATATTTCAACATGCTGGAAACACCAGTGGATACCGGCCCACTGTGGCATCTATGGAAATGAAAAGGCTGATTATCTACCAAACATGAAACAAGGCAGCAAAAAGACCCAAGGAAATAAGATACTGTCACATAAAGCCATTCAATCTCATCTACATGCATCAACATGCAAAGTGGTTCGTAAAGGATGGCAAGAGAAGGGCCAGAATAAATAATGGCAACAGTATACTGTTTCAAGGCCTGCAGGCAAACACAAGTGCTACAGCAGAAGAATAGAGACGGCCCAATTCCGGCTCCAGACTGGACATGACCTGCTTGCCAAGCACCTACATAGGGATGGAGTTTTCGAATCCAGCATATGTAGGATGTACATGTGTGGTCAGAGAACAAGACAGGAGGCATCTCTTTGAATGTACATATATATATCTAAGGGATGAAAGGGACAAAATGCTGGATGGCATGGATCGGAGGAAACAGGAGTCCTATCTCTACTGGCTGATCAGAAAATACATGATGACATAAGAGGTCAATTTGTGTGTATAAGAAAAGAAGAAGATAATACACTGATTAAATTGCACATGCTATGTTTAACTTGCATCTAAGCAGCTCAGCATGCAAATCAGGCCTAGGTCTCACATGCTCATTTTATCAAGTTTGGTTTGAAGTAGGTCCCATGTCTACCATTTAAAATAGCCTTGTTGTGGTGAATGCTTTACTGACGAAATAACACGTGCCTACCAAGGTAAACATTATCCACTGGCCAATATACAATTAAGAGCTATTCAATTTTGGTTATTGAAAGAAAACTTGACAATAAAGATAAAATAGAAAGAAGAAACATCAGCAGTGTTATTCTTTAAAAAATGTTTTCTCGGTGGACTTCTGAATAACATAGGCCCTAGCTTTATAGGTATCAATCAACACAAATTGAATGTATCTGCCATTTCAGAATCCTTTGATCTTTCGCTTATTATTATTGCGGCTTATTGGCTTATTGGCATTAGTTACAAAAGTAATGATTCAAACTACAAAAGAAACAACAATAACAGGTATACTCTTCATTTAAGACTTTCAACATTTATTTGGTTTTCTTCAAAATAAACATATTGTCTACAAAACATCACCAACCAACTGATATTTGCAATCAAATGAACGGGTTTAAACATTTATATTTAGCTTTACTTCTATACTTAACAATTTTGCTTGAACTACCAAAGAAAAGTGATTAATGCAACAAAATACTTTAAACCATGGGTTTCAACAATTTCTCTAAATACAACTATGTACATGTAATAATTAGGTAGCTCTACTACAGTTACTTTGCCTTTCTAAAAATACTACTATTTGTACTACCAAATACTGTGAGTTTATTGTACTTTCTAATTTGGACTTTTTTACCTAAGTGTATCAATCAGAGAGTGAAGAACCAATAATACCTCAAAAATAAGGTTTCCAACTTGTATCAAACTACAATTTTACCCGATACTTTCTCCAGGGCCAACAAAACACGTCTACACAGTTTACAGGACATTTCCCATACTTAGGTCTATTGATCTTAGCACCCTCTAAAATACCTCCTAATAACAATAATGATACAAAGTTATATACTTCACACTAACCAATTTTGATAGTAATTTGATGATCCTCACAATAGAAGTATTTTTTTCTCAAAAGTAGGCCTAATCATTGTAGCTAGTCTGTACAAATATAACATTTACAATGGCTGTCTTACTACAGACCTTCCCAAGGAGACTAGATAGTTCCACATCAAATTAGTCGGGTCATTGAAACAATCAAATTAGTCATGTCAGTGAAACAATCAAATTATTCATGTCAGTCAAACAATCAAATTAGTCATGTCAGTCAAACAATCAAATTAGTCATGTCATTGGAACTAACATGTGAAACTATAAACATGATGAAAAGAAAAAAGGCAAGAGTTAGTTAACCCAAAGGAGCTGGGATTAATTGTGGTCACGTTCGGCTGGCTCGGGAGGAAGGTTCCTGCTACACCCAGGTCGCATCCTAAATTTGGGCAAAAATAAAAGGAAGTAAGTGCAACAGTAGGATAATACATAGTGCTTATATGCAACAGCACAAAGCACTCTTCAGATCAGGCTATCTGAGAGGCATCACCTATTCTCATTTTTAATTAAATTCATAGAAGAATACAGTGATACACAAAAAACAATAACTGCAAGTTCAGTTGAATTTCTATTTCCCTCAAATATGTTCAAATCCGAATTGCGTATGTACGTGGAGTGGAGCATGTAACAGACAATGACCCACACTAAACTGTGCATAAATATGTTCGGATTGCTCTTGCGGGAATTGTTACACCGAGAGAACATCGTTGTGGGGAAGCCGGCTACACAACAGGGGACACAGAAATTAGAGTGTCTCGTTTTGACATAAATGCTAACTTTTTTTTTCCCCTTCTTGTGCCAAGATGACTTTTTCAGCCATTCTTTTGTCTTACTATCCAATATAAAACAGCTTCCTTTTGCTAACTGTTGAAATGGTAACTTAGGAAAAGTAAATCACCATTAATCTAAGCCTAGTAACTCTATGATGATCTAAATCTTACTTAGCTTTGAAATGAATGGCAACTTGTGACTTCCTTACATCCCATCATTTCATTATTGCCATTTGAACATGATCCTTATATGTGAAATTAAGATCACGAAAAAACCTAGAACATGAAAGCAATTGTTTCAGATCTATGTAAACTTTGATTCTGAAACAAGCCCTAATTCTGACCTGCGCTATGCAACAGCTGTTTTTTTTTTCATTTTTCAAAATAAGGTACGTCTAAGTCTGCAAGGAGTTCTAATTCCTGCATTAATGAATATGGCATCGGTTGTCAAAATTGGCATTGACTTGCTATAACTAAGGAATGTTAAACATACATCAAGTTAGTTAGGTATATTTGTATGTAAATTTGGGATAATACCCATTTGTAGTATTGTGGATAGTCCTCTTAAAGGCCCAAGGGTTTGATAAAACTTTTCTACGTGTCATCAAAGAAACGTTAGTACAACAACAGAAAAAGAATCATCGAAATCGGTCCACAGGGTCACGAGTTCTCTGCGCTCTACCTGCCCCATGCTATAGAAGCGCGTGACGTCACCAGGGGTCTGCGGTCAGTCGGGCGAAGGGGTGGTAGCCTAGCTCGCGCTTGGCGTTCATTCATAGCTATGGCAGGCGCGAAGCCATATCGTTATGAGCCGCGCTACACAGAAGAAGAGTACGTCAAGTCAAGAAAAACGGAAATCGGAAAACCTAAGATCAGAAATGTTGCTAGGTAGAAGTGGAAATGTGCTATGGTGTAAATGTGGTGCGTGTTCAGAAATGACAACGGACACAGAATTGGTTTGCTGCTCTGAATCAGTTAAAATAAACAGTGTAAGGCAAGATTCAGATTGTATAATATACCACGAGGCATTTGATTCGGTTGTGCTCAATATACATACTTTGAGAACTGCCCGTCATAATTTACTGTTTCAAACGAAATGTAATGATAAGAAGAAAGAACTTGAAAATGAAAGCAACGCACTTTGGAGGCATATCGCATATAGACAATTTGTTTTTTTTGGATGAATTCATGGCAAAAAAATCGGACCGCTTCCGTTTTAGTTTACTTAACCACTGTTTATGGAGAACAGAAAATCGTGTCTTATGAGGGAAACTGTGCATAAATATGTTCGGATTGCTCTTGCGGGAATTGTTACACCGAAACGCAACACTAGTTGACCATAATGGAAACAAAGACACACGCACACACAATTAAACACGAGCAATCAAACAAACAAACGAACGAACTGACAAACTTTTTAACTAACGTACAAACACAGACAAGTACACGAGCCACGAGTGAATGACAAGCTGACACTATACGACTGACAGTTGCAGTGGCTTGTTTCTCTTCCTGGAGTAGCGGTATGCGGGCGGAGTAGACCCCTCGTGACGCGCCAATAGGCCACGTGCTGCTACAGTCGCGCGCAAATATCTGGAGAACGAGCGGGGCGTTTTCACTACAGTTTTCTGCGTTACTAATTATAAGAAGCAATCTCTATTTTAAAAATATGTTGTTTGAAACCCTTACTGGGCCTTTAAATTGAAGGAATTTGTTTTAATGTTTCATTTGTGCACTTTCCAAGGTTTGTTCTATATTCAAAAACCCAATCTAGTTTGTAATTTACTTTAAAAAGATACGAAACCAGTGAAATGCAGCTAATTACCATGACCACTTGCAAGGATAAGAAGGATCCTGTTAAACCACAATGCACAGCACACCATAGCACTAGCTTGAAGCCACACATAGCAGCAATCATTAGAGTGAAGCATGATAGCACAACTATACAGGAGTCAATGACCTACATAGAGGACAACTTACTCTTGGTTGATCTGCTGCTCGGTTGAAACCGACTGAGGTAGGGGAACGAACGAGCCTGGCCCTGGTCCAGCTTCGGCATTCTTCGGAGGTGAATCGATGAAGTTGCCATCCACGAATAAGCTGTCTCCTTCAATGTTACACAGCGCCTCCCAAACCACTCGGGGCTCGTTCAGGAAACCCTGATCTGTCACCAACTGGAACAGTTCATTCTGCAAACAAAACAATGCAACTCTTGGTAGACAAAAAAAATCAGTAAAAATAATCAAATCAAAAAAACGAGTTTAATAAAACATGTGAACACATTAACTTGTGTTAAATATGAGTTCAGAATTACCAATAAAAAAAGACAAGCTCTTTGACTGTAGAAAAATACAGTACAACATCAACATCAACATCAATCTCTTAAAGGATAATGCAACTAGCATCGAATTCACTAATCTACTTGACTCATTCAACCTGACATATACAGTTACAGTACCCACTAGATTAGACAAACACCATAATTCTGCATCATTAATAGACAACATCATAACTAACATAGTACTCGATAGCGATACGGAGGTAATAGACAATGGCATATCAGACCACTGTGCTCTTATAGCAAAAGTTCCCTTAAACACACTAAAAAAGCAAATGGGTAAGAAAACAATAACAAAGCGAATATTTAACCACAAAAACATTGATAGATTTAACCTGGCACTCCAAACAACAGATTGGGCATCTGTTTACGTAGCTCCAACACCTAATGATCAGATGAACACGTTTTACAATATTTTTAATGGAGCTTTTAATGACCATTTCCCCATCAAGAATATTAAACTTCATAAAAAATACAAACCCCATTCCTGGATAACGCATGGCATAAAAGTATCAAGCAAAAATAAACTTTGCCTCTACAGATTATCACAACACTTTAGTAACTGTAAATTCATTCGCAATAAGTACGAATCATACAAAAAAATTCTTAAAAATATCATACTACAGGCCAAAAGACTGGAGATAAGCATCCAAATCAGCAATACAGACAACAAACCCAAAACCGTATGGGATGTGATCAACAGACATATAAAAAAGAGTGGAAGGTCAGGTGAAAACATGGAACTTGAATGCGACCAACTACAACATAAAACAACATCAGACCCACTAGAGATTGCCAACGTATTTAATAACTACTTTTGTAACATTGCCCATAATCTCACCAGTAATCTAAAACCGCAGGACAATAGCTATCGAAAACACTTAATTAAGTCAAACAGAAAAGTTCAAAAATCATTGTTCCTAGCACCAACTTCCGGAAAAGAGATAATGGATATAGTTAAAAAATTAAAAAATAAAAACTCTTGTGGGCAGGATGGAATACCAGTTACTTTGGTTAAAAAATGTATCCACAATACTGCCATACCACTATGCTTTATTTTTAACAACTGCATTGAATCTGGTGTATTTCCAGAAAAACTAAAGGAGGCCAAAGTAGTTCCACTTTATAAAAAAGGCAAAAAATCTCTTGTAGAAAACTACAGACCAGTATCTATTCTACCTGCATTCTCGAAAATTCTAGAATCATTACTGAACACCCGTATTGTAGAATTTCTCGAAAAAAATAACACAATTTCTGAATGCCAGAATGGTTTCAGAGCAAACAGATCCACCTACAACACAGTTGAACGTTTTCTTAAAACGATTGTTAACTGTATTGAAAAAAAGACTCCGGTAGCAGGAATTTTCTGTGACCTCACTAAAGCGTTCGACTGCATGAATCACGACATCCTTCTGGACAAATGTAACTACTACGGCATCAGAGGCACTCAGTTAGCTCTTCTTAAATCTTATCTTAGTAACAGGCAACAAAGAGTTGAGGTAACTCACACTAATGAAGACGGGACTGAAGTAAAATTCCTTTCTGTCAATGAGAATATCTCTATAGGAGTTCCTCAGGGTTCAATAATAGGTCCTTTGTTTTTTTTAATATTTATCAATGACTTTCCTTTTAATATACTAGACTCTGAACTGTTTGCCGACGATGCTAACATAATAGCTAAAGCCAATGACAATTCAACTCTAAAACAAGAATCTGAAATTAAAATTGCTAATGCCACCGAATGGTTCAACGACAATGGACTGCTACTAAACGAAACCAAATCTGTAATGATTGAATTTCTCAAAGACCCACGAGTAGAAATAAAAACAGTATATAATAGTATAAACAACACATCAATCAATGTAGAGTCATCAACAAACTTTGTGGGATTAATAATAGATAATAAACTCAAGTGGCATGACCACATAAACTCGTTAATTAAAAAACTAAACTCTGGCTACTTTGCAATCAAATCCATTTAGTCCGTAGCAAACATTGCAACAGCCAAAATAGTATATTTTTCTAACTTTGAGGCACATATACGATATGGAATTGAGTTTTGGGGCTGCTCTCCCAGCACCAAGAAAATATTTATAGTTCAAAAGAAGGTAATCAGGTCAATGCTGAACAAGTCACAAAGGTCACACTGTAAACCTCTCTTCATTAAATTAAAAAAAAAATTGATACATTACCAAAAAAAAATAAATATACACACCCATGACACACGCCTAAAAAATAACATCCATACACATTTTTATTCAAAATCATCAACACAGACAAACTCCGACTACACACACACAAAACTTTTTAACAAATTACCAGCTGAACTAAAAAATATAGACTCATTAAACAGTTTTAAATACTCGGTAAAAAAGTTCCTTATTTCAAAAGCATACTATTCCATAAACGAATATTTAGTGGATAACCTGTAATTATTTCAAATTTTATATTAAATCTATTTTGTTATTCTATTGTATACGTTTTACTGTATTATGAAGTTTTACTGTATTTCATCTATACTTCAAACTGTGAACTTCAAACTGTATTTCATGTATTGTTTGTATCATGATTGTCTGTACATCTGAAAATGCTTGATCCCTCTCGCAGAATGTAGATTCTATTACAATAAACTAATATTATTATTATTACATTACAAGTTTACACAAAAAATTACCTTGATACTTTTTGGGTACGCTGTGAGCCATGCCAAACACAGGTTAGTGGCCACTGGGCTAAGAACTATGTTTCAACTTAAAACTAATACCTTGTAACAGTTTCTAAGTTGCAGAAATTATCACATTGGTGGATGTTTTGGAAGGGGTGTTATGGAGATAGTTCTCCATAGTATTAGGGTGTAGATAGGCTTACACGTTGGTTTAACCCATCCGCACCAACACGCTCAATCCGTCGCGCTACCCCCGGGAACCGCGGACTTTTCAGGCGCGCTACACGTTATTACAGCGTTCCACTAAAAGCGTCATAACTTCTTAAATTCTGCTTCAAACTTGTTCCAGTAAAAGGATGAAATTCTGGATCTTCAAGTTCCCGTTTTCAATTCCATTCCAAACGATCGCCACCACCCAAAACATCCCTAGCCCTAGGCCTACCCTTACGCACATACACAACAGGCGGGTCTTTAACATCATTGTCAATGTTTACATACACCTCATCACTATCACTGTCACTTACAGCCCTTACAGCCTTATGTTGAAGCACGCACGAATTGTAGTCCACACTTTCACTGTCACTAAAATCCGAGCCTAAAACATCCAAAATATGTTCAATATCGCTTTGTTATTGCCGCAAACCTAACCCGCGTGTGCCAAAAGACGCCATATTTGACAGACAGAAAACGCTCAATAATAAAATCGATGTTATTGTCGATAAAAAGTAGTTAAAAGTTCAAGAAAACATGCTAGGTGTCGCCACATGCTGTACAGTCGAGATAAAGAAGCTTGTTTGACCTTGCGGCCAATAGAATGCAGCACATACCAATTTGAATTGAAGCGCGCGCACTGGCGTACCAGTACGTCAATGGTTATAGTGTTAGGTAAAACCTACGCGTACCAGTACGTCAACGGGTGCGGATGGGTTAATTCCACAAAGGAGTCCTTAGTCTACATGTTAATTTTGACAACACAACAACAATATGTACAACAACATGTGGGGGAAAACATTCAAAAGTCAAAATTTGCATGCACCAAAAAGTTTGAACGGAACAGCCCAAAAATTTGAATGACGAATTCACAAAAGAAATTTGATGGTGTTCAACAGTTCAGTCATAAAATCTACACACAAGAAATCAGCAAAACTCAACCTATAGGCGCCAAGAGCAACTCATGAATCGGCAAGGGCTACTTATGACTAACGATTTATAGACCAACAAAAAGCTAGCATATAGCAAGTTAAAACATACAAGAAAAACTTTAGGAGAAAAGAATAAAGAAGGTTGTGAAAAGTATCCCGACAGAGTAGGGAAGAGCAACGAGTGACCCGATGGATTTACCTCTCGAGAGACAATGGCCGCCGCTTCGCAGACGTGCGCACTTTCCAGAACAGGCTTATCCACCTAAGAAACACAAAACACATATTACAGCAATTAAAACTTGTTTAAAAAAATAACAAAACAACCGAAAGGCATCTGGTCAGTCTCGGAAAGAACAACGCAAGGTCCCGGGCACGTTTTGGGCTCTGAGGACATAAATGCCCACTTAATAAATCTTGAGGGAAGGATAGTCTCTGCCACCGGACAAGGAGGGCCCAGCTGCAGAAAAGAAGAAGAAAGAAAGAAAGAAAGAAAGAGCATGACGAAAAACTTGCAACTTTAATCAAATAATGCAATTTTTGACAATACTTTGAATCACATTTTTATTATTATTAGTTGAATAGGACCAATAAATAATACAATACTTAATCTAGGTCAAATTTGGATAATAAGACTGGGCATTACCATTAGGGTGACACAACTTACCCCCTTTTTGTAGATAGTACTGAAGTGGTTGTTGCGGAAGAGAATTGCAAGTTCATTGGAGACCATGGCCGAGTTCAGTTCACACAGGCCGTGGTAAGTCAGCTGAGTCGCAGAGTTCTCCAGGAACATCTCGGCCGTTAGAGCTGTGAACACATAATAAGTACGTAGCCTACTTTTCTGTCCCCTTTTGGAGTGGTCACTACTCCAGTTTTTATAAGGGACAAATAGCCGTCGCTTAAGTAAAACGCTCAAATGGAAAAACGTAACAAAGTATTAATATTTGTAGGGTCCAAGAGATTTTTGCATCAGACACAGGGGAGTGACAATCTTTTCTCTTTGATGGGTTAGGATACGTGGACCAGTGCGTAAAAGAACGTAAACCCGTTATGTGGAATTTAGTGAATCGAACAATACCTAAAGATAGATGCAGCATTTTCAAAACGTTTTTGTTGAAAATATTCCAATGAAGAAGCCACCATAGGCAGCCATTAGTTTTCTGTGGGAGTCTAGGGAAGACGCCTGTGTGATGCCAGAATAAGTCCTGTTTCACTCTAGGAGGCACGGTTAGCAAGATAAATGCGAAAAATGAGCCATGAATGTTCTGTGGGACGGTGCATATAAGAAATACCCCAGCCTAAAGTATAAAATAGAACTAGGCCTACCGCAAACTATTGTACATTTGAAATAGGCTAACTAAAATCGCATTTACTAGGTACTACAAAATCTCAATTCTAAGTGCTTACCCTGAGTTATCGCATCTGAATCGTCAGAAAACTTGTTTACGATGATTTTCTCAACCAACTGGTTGTAACCCAAGTTCCCGACAGCTGTCATAATTTCCTTAGCTTGTGGGTCCACTAGCCAACCATGGTATAACGGAATATTCAGAAGATCAAATATAATGCATTCAGGAGTGTACTCAAAGTCACGTACACTGAAAGAGAACATACAATGAGTCAAGCTCTATTCAATATAAAGGACAAAGTTATACTGTGCGAATTCTTACAGTTCCATGCACGTATGTTTTCAAACTTGCTTCCTTTGTAAATGACTACCCCCAATTCTTTCCCAGAAATAAGAGCATGCAACTGCACAATACATGGCAAAGTAATAATGTGCATCAAAATTTCAATAGACAAAATACTGTAAGTAGCAATGACCCAATCCAAGATGAATACGATTAGTAGGCGTTTAACCTTACAACACTTAAATATCTATAATATCTTGTATACTATTGCACCTTGCATTATTAGTTTTTGCTTCAATGTGTTGAATGATTAATGTATTTTTAAATGTTTAGGCTAGTTCAAAATAGTAGCTTGTAATACAAACAACAAAATACAGCATGAAAATGAAACCTCGACCTACAGCCAGTGGTGGCAGATACAAGACATAGAAAGGGCAAAGGAAGAGCTACGATCAAGTGGCCACCGAACAATATCTTAGTCGAAAGACAAAGCCGAGAGTCGAACTCGAACCGCATTGATCACCGAATCATGTCAAGACACAAATTCTGTTTTCTGATAAATTCTAATACAAATATTCAAACTAAGTTGGAAATAATTCCGATGAACAACAAACTTGGAAATACCAATTTGAACTTGTGCCTAAGTTAAAATAAGAGAGGGATTTGGGCTTGCTAAACTTCCAACATTCTCCTATTGCTACTTGGTGCTATTAGTAGATAAATAACAATTGACAAGCAAACAATGCAACGAAAATGCATATATATCATCTTACTAGGTACTCTAAAACAAATAAAATAAATTTACAAACCCTGTAAACCTGACGTTCACATCGAGTCCTGTGAGCAATCGGGGCAGAACGCCTATGGCATCATGCATGTTTTGCTCATAATTCAACTGTGAAATTCCACTGAGATTCTAGAAAGGAAACAAAAAGATAAGCTTAGGCCTACTCAGTCTTAAATCTGGAACAACTGAATTGAAATAAAATTCATCAATCAAAATTAACAATGATTTAAGAGTGAGGTACAAGGTGGATGCTTAAAATGTGAAAGATAGATATGTAGGTACCAAGATATTAACCTGGAATGCATACAATTGATGTTTATATGACCAGCATCGTAACGACCACAGCTACAATGCAGTTTTAAAGATAAGCTACAAATCTACAAAGCTAAAAATCTTACCAAAGGAATATTTTCCATTATGCAATCAGCAACAAATTCCATTAGCTGTTCTGCGGTTACCACTTTGAGTATGGCTGGTATCAGAATTTTCCCACGCAATAAAAGAACATTCGCAATGGCAATCAATGGGCATGGTCCGTTTTCATTTTGCGTTACTATGGGAACTATACGATTGTGCCATTGAATCCTCTTAAGCTCATATCCAGACTCCCCCGCTCGACAGTCCGTATCAGAAACCGAAAGTAGTGTTAGGCTGTCGGTAGCCTCAATCGACAGATCTTGAAAGTCATTTGTCAGCCTTTCCTCATCCGATGTTATGAAATTCTCCTCCGACGAGACTGCTGGAACCATACTCTCCTGCGATGACGTTACTTCGACATGTCCTGGCTCTCGCACTGTTGTGCCAAATTCATTATCATGCAATGTCATGATCGTGACAACGTTGCCCATACTTGTCGACGGCTCACAGTATTCTACATTCAGTGGCATAACCTCAACATTTTTTTCCCCGATCAATGGAATAATTCCAACCAGAGTTTCTTCTTTAGGTAGAGTTAACCCGGCAGGTATCCCATCACCTCCTGATGAAGCTACAACAGAGTATTCTTCATTTGGAGTTGTTAATCCAGTAGCTTTGTAATCAGCCCCAGTATCAGGGCTGGGGCTTATACTTTGTGGTAAGTTCTTTGTAGCCTGGTTATCGTCGGTATAAACTTTAACGGGCTGCACATTCAGAGGTGACGATGTCTGAATATCGAGTTCTTTAATTTTGACTCCTTGCTGGCATTCTTCATTTTTCGTAACTGTACTTTTCAAACCAGGATCTGTGGAGTCAGCCATTCTGAAATAAGGAAAATCGAGAAGAAAAAGGATTTATCAGAGAAAAAAAGGTTTATCAGTTTACCAATATTGAAACAGTCAACCTAGGCCTTATTGTTGTATATTGGGGCTTTGCAATTTAACAGGCAGGCCTTTCAACTATCAAAACTAGCATGAAGCTAGACCTACACAGAGAGGGCAATGCAACAAAACATAGGCCTTTCTTGCTAAAGCCAAAAAAAGTAGCCATGTAGGCTATCTGAAACTCCCCAGTACCAACTACATAACAGTCGGCCAACATCAAAGTTTAATTAAGTAGGGTGCACAATAAGCCATGAACGGGAACGAGAACGGTAAACAACGAGGTACTGCACAACAACCTGGGAAGTATAACAGCTGTAACCTGTGAGATACCAGTCCTCTGTAAGCCTATAAAGTTGGCAGTGAATATGGATGCCTTTCACCAAGAAGGTCCCGAGAACGAGAAAAGATAACACTTGGGCGTATTCCCTTATTCGACCGATCGGTCAAGACTAGTTTTTGTTGTCACGTGACTGGTCGCCTCTGATCCTTAGGAATAAGGAAATGATATCCAACAACGACCGGTCAGAAAAATGGTGAAGTTTAGACATAACCTCAATTAGCCTATACTTAATTTTACCTGTGAGTGTTCAGGTTCAGGTGATATCCTTTAAACAGTTAACCCTATATTATAACACAATAGAAGAAAACTGATTGCACTGTAAATGTAGGCTACAGTCTGGTGCGTATTGTAATAAACAACGCTTATTCATATCATAATGCGCACACTGTTTAAGCTACGACCAGAGCTGAATGGCCAAATTCTCCGGGCGGCTTGGTCATGACTTCCCAACGACCCGTCGAATTGGGGAACGTGTTTCAGTCGTGACCAGCGTCGACCAGACAGAATAACGGAATGGGCTGGTCGGGACCGGGCCCGACGGTCTAATAACAGAATACACCCTTGGTGAGCGTTCTCATTCCTGGGACCGGGTAACGAGAAGGGCATTGTGTAGGCCTACGGCATCATATGTTAACATAGGCTAGGGCCCCACACTATACCGTAACATTCTCAGGGTTCCAGTTTCCGTTCTCGTTCCAGAGTTATTGTGCACGCTGCTTTACTGTTTTGTGATGATGACAATTGGGCTTTACATGCAATATGTTTGCAATGATGCTAACATGCGATTCGGTAAAAGACGCGTAGACCTAGGCCTAAAGCCCAAGCCTAACCTCTAATAACAACATAAAGAACAGGCTTCACAACTAAATTAAAATTCGGACGAATACCTTGTAAGGCCTAGGCCTAGGCCTAAGGCTCGAATGCATAGTTCACACTCAAGCCCTCCTCAACTCAGCCTCTCCTCAGCCTCACCTAGCTACCAATCACAGAGCCGTCCGCATGGCAATGCCGTTCTGTGATTGGTGGTTAGGCGAGGCTGAGGAGAGGCTGAGTTGAGGAAGGCTTGAGTCTGGACTATGCATTCGGACCTAAGTCTACAGGGATAGCCTAACCTAGGCCTAGGTCTAGCCTAGCCTAGGCCGAGATTGGTAGGCCTACGACCATTCTAAATAGCAAGAAGCAGTTATGCTCACCACTAGCCTAGTGCCAGACGTAGCCTACGCTTTCTCAGACAATAAAAAAAAAATCACACAATTTGACAATTTTACGCTTAGCTTAGCCCTAGCCTAGGTAGGCAGGCTTACCTGGCGACCAGGAACACATCAATTTAAGAGAAATAATATCGTAACCACTGTATTAAGCGATAGACAATAACCAACAAACGTAGAGAAGGTTTCGACTTTGACAATACTCAGTCTTAGAAACCTAGAACGTTACACTCAATTTGTTTTTGAGTCTATATATGACTTACGAACAGACTTTTTTGTGTAATTCATTCGCACGCGATCGATCTTCTTCTTATTATTTTCCTTACTGTTGACGGTACAAGTGATTCAGGGCCAGATCCTCGGCCAGATCTTTAACCATAGTTAACGTATGCATTTTTCAGCCCCATGTCTTTATTTACGAACTCACTAATTTTAATTGCTGCAGGACGGTTATGTGTGGGGTTGAGTCTGACAACCCCCCCCCCCAACCCCCCCCCCCAAAAAATACTTTTAAAAAAACGTTCATTAATTTATATTTTGAGAACGATACACAATATTGAAAAAGTGACGATTGAGCAGGACGTAGTTTTGTGAGAGCTACAATCTGGGTTAATAAAATTTCAAATATTGCTATCATTACGGTTGTTGTTTGAGAAGCCAATTAAGGAATTAATTATTAATTGGCTTTTCAAACAACAACCGTAATGATAGCAATATTTGAAATTTTATTAATCCAGATTGAAGCTCTCACAAAACTACCTCCTGCTCAATCGTCACTTTTTCAATATTGTGTATCGTTCTCAAATTATAAATTAAAGAACGTTAATTTGTTGCCGTTTTACAGTGAGAATATCCTTTGCCGTTAAGGAACTTTGGTATTTATTGGGCGTGCTGACTGCAGCGACTCGCCACTTTTAACTCACTTTTTAATTCCACGTGAACTTTCGTAATATTGATGCAATTTGAATGTGTAATTTATTTTTTGAGTTGTATGTAACTGCAAAAATAAATGACACCTTCATCAAATCGTATAAATGCTAAATGATGAAACTTGTAATTGTTTATGTGATGAGACAGATGATAATAATATTTGGGGTTTTACGTCCCATATTTTTGCATGATGATTGAGACGGCGCATAACAACGGGGGGGGGAAGGTGGGAATTTAGCCCCCCCCCCACTCCATTCCCTGACCCCCCCCCCCCACTTATCTAGCCCCATCTTCGATGGGACTATTTGTGTTTCAGCCTATGGATATATATTAAAATTACAAACAATGATGCCAAAAACACGAGAGCATTAGACCCATTTAGATTTTAGCGAAAATAATTCTTTATTTCGTGTTCTATTTATCTGATACACTATTTATGTTTCGCTAACATCGATTGTACTTTAGTAATATTAACGTCAGTGGGCTAAGTTGCGGTAGAACACATTAAAGAAATATTACGTTTTGTATTGTAAATAGTAGTGTATTGTATGTATTGTAAATATGTATTGTAAATAGTTTTAAAATACATGTAGTTGATATATAGAATAAAACTAATCAACTACAGTAAATAGCACCCAAATGTACCATCAATGATGCCAGATACTTTTCCTAAAAAATTTTGTTTATGAAAAGTGTATTTACATTTATGCCCCCCCCCCCCCCCCCCCCCCGCTAAAACCAAAGTTGTTATGCGCCTGGATTGAAATGTCAGAAATAGGCAATTTAAAAAGAGAACTTTCTAGGAAATGACATTAAACGATTTAAACAAGATTTGGTGAAACTAAAACGTTATAATCATTGGAACATAATAATTATCAAAAATAATAATTGGAGTACTAAGATATCTTGTCAGGAATTCGGAGGTAATCGAGTTTGAACTGGTTGAGTTGCTGTATTCCATAAATACAGGAACTTTTAACAAAAGGTTCCTAATTCCTCAAAAAAGGAAGAATGTTTGAGTTCCATAAAATTCGAATCAACTTCCTTTTGCAGAAAAATGTTACCCACAAGCAAAGACACGTGCCAGAATTCAAGAGTTTGCTAGAAAAGAGAAAAATTACGTCGCACTTAAAATGCTATGTTTTGTAATATTGTAACGGGGCCATGTTGTTTGTCGGCGGGTCTTCAAAATACTATGGACATACTAAACAGAATATACTTTTCCTAAAACAAATTTTTTGCGAAAAAAAAAATTTTTTACGACAAAAGAGATAATATTATATTATGTCTCCTTATGTTCGTGACCTTCCTCTTCAAAGCAAATTTGTTACACGCTTGCATTATTGCTTAGAAAAATGCAATTATTATTCTACTAAAAAAATATTAATTTTTTGGGGTATCAAAATATGTATTTCCATCCACGAAAAAAAAGAATAAATATAAATATAAATTGTTTGTTATTCTGTGTCTTACGGCAACAGCTATGGCTGCAGAAACCAATAAAGGTTGTTATTATTAAGTATAAAAAAGTACCTACCTCAACGAAAAAGATGGAAACAATTAACAAAATCGTATAACTTCGGCTAGTTGCCCAACAAAAGTTTTCTTACCGGAAATTAGCAGGTACGTGGTTGTAGCGTAGGGCAACAAGACAAAGTAAAGCAGATACAAGTGTCTTTGATATGAACGCAGGAGTTTTGTAACTTGAGTTGAATCATTTTCTCAAGATATGTTTTAAATCAGTTATTACTAGTTCGACGAGCCTCCGGTAGGCAGAGATCAAGTAGACCTTGTTAATTATTAGGCGCACTCGACATTCATATTTTGATTTTATGCTTCCCTGGCTCTGGGTAAGATAATCTGCATAAGAAGAGTTATTTAAGTTGCCATTGTAATAAGACTGGTTGATTGATGAAACATGGCGTATGGTGTGGCCCCGATTTTCCTCCATAAATGTGTGAATCTTTCAGCTTGTTTTTATAAATTAAGTTATTCTAGTCAACGATATTGAATACTTTAGTGTTCTGCAAGTTGTTACTAACCTATTAAAATAATAAACATAATTAGTTGCAAACCCTTTCCCCACCACATGAATACCGACTCGGGACTCCAAGTAGCAAAACGTTAACCTGTTCAGTTGTGGAAGCAACCAACTACGGGCTACGGCGCTAGCGGCGCTTCGCTTCGCCCTGATTGGTCGGATCATCCACTTCCGGAGTCGAGCGCTCGTGGACGTCCACGTTCTGAAGAGTGACGTTGTCGTCGGTAGGTCGTTCGTAGTTCCGCCATTTTTGATCACACAAGATCATTCAATTTATCGCTTACATTTTTCTTCAAGAAATATGGATTGGTTTCTCCAAGAGCTGATGAAGTCGGTAGAATACCAGAGGGAAATAGTCGTGTATCACTGTATGGATTTATTGGATCTTATGGACGAGCTGCAAAATATGCAGTTTATAAATAAGGTATGTGCAGGTGATGCACGTACTTTCTTGAGAAATGAAAGAATTTTGCAACATGCTTGTGATAATATCGAGAGACATCTACGGATTTTTGAAGAGGTAAATCAACATATTTTTTCTTACTTAACATAGGCCTAATATTTTTAAAATAAAACATAAGATAAGGTACCAGCCTAGCCTAGGCCTAGGCCTAGGCTAGGCCCGGCCTAGGCTAGGGCTAGGGCCTAGGTCCAAGAAATATTAGCAGTCTATAGGCCTTGTAGGCCTATGTCAGCCTTTTTTCCATATTTTGTATTTTTAAGAAAAGAATACTTTTCTGATTGTGAACCGGGGGGGGGGGCCCAAACCTGCTCATAGGCCACCTACCAGTTCTTCTGGCATTTGCTCGGTCGACAGATGGGTCTAGATCAGTTCCTGGGCTATAGGCCTAGGCCTAGGACTAGCCTAGGGAAAAAAGATTACTAGCAAAAAGCAGGTGACGTCAGAATACTAGATCCATGGAAAATGCTGAAGGAGGTGGAGGGATTACGTACTTGAGTGTTTGGCTAGCTAGTTCATTGGAATGGGGGGGAATACGTGAACGCCGGTTAGGAAAGGAATGAGAATCCTGAACTTTGTCATGCACATGCTGAGAAGTGCAAGCAGGGAGACCATATACATAGCCTAGAGTATGCATCGACACTTTGGGACCCCTACATGGTAAGGAGAGTTGGTTCAGAGATGTGCTACTACGAGGGTAATGTGGAGGAATAGATATGGTCCAAGGAGGTGGATGAGAATGGCAGGAAGCAGAGGGCATATGAAAGTGTAACCGCAATGATGGAATAGCTGGGATGGGAAGAAGAGAATGAGAAGAAGCAGACTGAAGGGTTGGAGAGAGTTAAGCAGCTTGGTGAAAATGGAAAGCTATACGGGAAGCAGGGAACATAGCTGGAAACTAGATAGGGAGACTTGGAAGACAGATGTGGGGAAGTTCTCCTTCCAGGACAGGACAGTGGCAGATCGGAATGGTCTGGATGAGGGCATAGTGGGACAGAGGAAATTTAAAGCATTATCATCTATTGCAACTCTTGCGTATTAAATTATTCATTCCGCCAAGTGTAACTGGGCGTGCAATTTCTTTGCAAACACATAAAAGTGGGAATTATATTTTTTAACGCTCATTCTATTGAGTTATGTCAACATACAATAATTTTTAGCAAATAGTTTTGATTTTTTTAAATGACAGCATGGCTAAGTTCTAAAATCCTTTTCTTATCCAGCGAGCTGGAGCTAGGTTGATTCTCCCACTGCTGATCTCTATATGGGCCTACCTGTAAATATCTTAGCAAGTTATTTATTTCAGTTTATTTTTAGAGCTTAGGGCATAAATATTGTTATTGCTGGAATCTCAAATGTTCTATTCAAAGTTATATAATTTGCTCTCTATTTAGTTTTTTTCCAGCAGCCATGTTTTGTTGTTCACTTGATATTTTATGTTTGTATTTTCAGTTTTAACTGTGTATCAAATCATACTAGTGGAATTGTATGTCCTGTTGTGTATTTAAAACAAATAATACTAATAATTAATTAGTGATAGGACGATTCTTTAAATTGGCCGATCCAATTACCGATTATGTGTAGTGAAAAAAAGGATTCCGATACCGATAATTACACCGCTTATTATCAAAAAATAAGTGCAACCAAATTTGTCAATAAATATATTCTAGATACAACCCTCCACAAATCCAGTAGTTGTCCACTCGCATCATGTAATTTGTACTCGCAACGAGTATGCGTGATGTTGATCAGGTGCAAAACCTCTGCCTCCCTGGAGGCAATGCACCACAGGTGAAACGAAATTCGGTCCTGTATTATGTTTCATGCATGTTCAATGCATTATGTTTGATGCCTGAAACATGTCTTGACGCGATATCTAGTCATACAAAACAATAAAATGAATGCGAAAGTCAATAATGCATTTATAATGCAATGGTAGGCCTACTTTCAGATGTAACAAAGTTTACTCGCAACTTAGCAAAAGTCTCTCGCAAATTGAGAGCTAGCGATTAGAAATTTTTAGGGTTCTAGTACATGTAGACTATTATCCTGATTATGGGTATGAATGGAATAGGAGAGATGGAGAATGACAAGCTGATGATTATGCCTAATGCTGGCAGGAATTGATCCTCGAGCACGACACGAATTGTCCCTAGGCAATGTGGCACCACATTTTAGCTGATGTATCCCGCCACAGTTTTGTTTGTCTTCACACATGGATACTAGTAGGAACATTTGACCACTTAAGGGCGAAGGGTAGACTCTACGTCATAAGCATAAGTTTCATTATTTAATTATATCTCAAGATTGCAAAAAGAAATCAAAAATCTAAATCAACAGTGCACTGAGTTTTGGTAAGCCCTACAGACTGAATGAAATATTATAACAATTAGCGTAGTTATTTTGATATTAACTCGATAATTAGTAATAAGATTAATTATATACAATAAAATACTGATTATAATATAAAACACAACTCAGTAGAGCATTCAGTATGTAGGGCTTATAAAACCACAGTGCGCTGTTGATTCAGATTTTCGATTTTGAAGCCCATTCTTGAGATATAATTTAAAAATTAAAATTTTGTGCGGTTGCTGACGTAGAGGCATCCTTCCTTGTTCACGTTTAAAGCCAGGCTTCTTTTTCTTCATTTTTTCTACGATTTTTTGTTCTGTTCACTTTCTGTATACGAAGGTTCGAAAAAGTAGGAAGCTAGAAGCCTAATATCCTGCTCGTATGGTACAACATACACTATTCCACTACCCGATCTTTGGGTTTGGTGCAAGACCTTGCTAGTTTGGGGGACAGGGTAGGCACCCGGTAAAGCACGCCACAGTTACAGAGTAGCAGAGTTGAGTGAGGTGGTGAGGCACATATGGCCATTCGACTACATCACCAGAGGTTATATCATCCAAAATTCCTCACAATTTGTTTAAATAGGGACTGATTTCTATTTTTCTTTCTCTAAATTACTTACATAATATAATTAAAGGATTAACATGTTATGGTAAATGCTATCTGGTAATATGCTTCAAGCACTAACTCACTCTTACATAGGCTACAAATATGGATAGTATGCCAGAGTGAATGCCCCTGATTTAGACGTTCAGTGATTGATTCCACTTCTCCCCTTGCTGTTGATTGAAGCGGTGTGACTTGAGAGGCACCATTGTTTCAACACTTTGGGTGTACACTCACACTTCTAGTAGCTCTACGCCTAGAGGGGCAATAGACGTAAGGGTTAGATAACTGAACATGGCCATGAAACTTCTTGGGAAAAAGCCATTCATTAATCAATGCTAGGCAGTGGCAGTGGCAGTGGCAGTGCCAGAAAGAAATCAATGGGAGGGCAGGGCAGGGGCAATGCAAAATGTTGACAGGGCAAGACATAAAGTCAGCACATCATCCGAAACACACCTCTTCTTCCCCCTCAACGCTTTAATTAAAATACATGTATTTTGTTTAGCATTACTGACTTAATTGTACAAATGAATCAATTTTGACATTGCCTTTTTTCTCAAATTATTGTCAACACAAGAAGGAATACTTTCACCATAGCCTCAAAACTGTCCATATCACAACATTAGAGTTCAGCCAATAGTTTTTACTTTTAACTTCTTGAATTTTAAAAAATCCACACTTTTTGTACCGGTACTCATGGCATATACCTCAACCAGCACGTCACTGTTGTATTTATTGTTTGTGAACTGTTTTTTCAAAAGCAAAGCGACAAACATTGTTCTCAGCTCAGGGTGGGTTTATCACAGTGTTGGGTAAGTTCCTTAAAAAATGGACCTAGTTCCAGTTCCAGTTCCATGCAAGGAAAAAGGAACTCTTTCCAGTTCCAAGTTCCTCTAAAAAAAAAGGAACTGGGGCGTTCCTTAGTTCCTTTCAAAATGTAACTAAGTTCCTAAATAGTTCCTTTTTGCAAACAACCATTTTACTTTGGATATTGCAAAAAATGTTCTGTATTTTTTAAAGGGCGGTATTTTATTGCACGAACAACAGACATAAAAAACGATCGAAAGAGACAGCGATGTTGTCACATGCATATGTCGCGAAGAATTTAATAGCCTAGATCAGTGAATAATGAGATAGCTCCTTGCCCCTAAATAACTTCAACCCCAACCCCACTTGGACCACATCTTTCATCATCAATGCCTTCCCGTTTCCAATGAATTCGAATGCAGTTTCGCTGGCGATGCGAATAATTGGTATTAACACCGCCGGGGTGTTAGGTGAACATTGACTGATGTCAATGTTGGGTAGGAACGGATTTTTTTAGTTCCGTTCCTTGGAACTAGTTCCTTTTCAAGGAACTAAGGAACGGTATAGTTCCTTTTTTCCAACCAGGAACTGTGGAACGCCATAGTTCCAATTTTCCAGGAACTGTAACTTATTTTCATAAGTTCCTTTTATTTTTACTTGACTGTATAAGCTTGAAGGACCAAAGCGCCAAAACATAGTTTACTTACAAGATTACAGAAACGAGAAATCTAAAACAAATTTTTTTGTAATATTTCATTCTTGTCTACCCATCCCAACCCTCCACCTGCTACGCCACCCCCGCGTGGGGTCTCCAATTAGTCGCACACCGGCACAAGTCAAAGACCCGAAACCGGTGACTAATCCCAAATCGCTCGTGCGGAATAAGCGTGTCATGTCACTTATAACTGACCAACCGTCCAACCACTCCTATACACAGGTGTGAGACAACTCAGACTGTCATTCCGAAATCAAACAAAGCATGAAATATATCACTTGTCAACCCATCACTTCGAATTCATTGGAAAAGGGAAGGCTTTGATGATGAAAGATGTGGTCCGAGTGGGGTGGGGGAGAAGTAATAGTAGGGGCAAGGAGCTATCTCAATATTCACTGATCTATTCAATTCTTTGCGACAAGTACATGTGACAACATCGCTGTCTCTTTCGATCGTTTTGTTATAGAGGACTCAAAACTAACATAGATAGCGCTGCTAAGCAACCTCCTTTCAGCGCCATTGATGAATAATAACAATACAACAACAATGAAAATTGACAGCTAGACCACTCCTAATAGAAGTTTATTTTCTTGCCACCAGAATGGGTCTAGTGTATTTTGAGTGCTCTATAATGTCTGGTGTTCGTGGCAATAACATACTGCCCTTTAAAAAATACAGGCCATTTTTTTTCCGGGCGAAAGTGATATTTCGGCGACGAAGAAAATTTTTCGGCAAAATGCTTGCTTTGTTTACCAGTAAATAAAGTAATCGGTGCTTCGAGGTCATCGCCCGCCAATCTAAAGAAGCACATGCATTAATTGATTCCTACAAATCTCAACCATATTTTAGGCGTTATTTGCGAACCCTTGGCATTGAATTGAATTTAAAAACTTTAATTAAATTAATTATAATAGTTATTAATAATTAATGTAAATTGTTATGCATTAAGAATTGACAATATAAAATAACCTCTTACTTTTAGTCAGTGTTCTTGGTATATAATGCATAAACCCGGATAATAACCATTGAGTCGATGGCTATAGTATCCCGCTCGGCAATATCCAAGAAAAATGGTTGTTTGCAGAAAGGAACTATTTAGGAACTTAGTTCCATTTTGAAAGGAACTAAGGAACGCCCCAGTTCCTTTTTTTTAGAGGAACTTGGAACTGGAAAGAGTTCCTTTTTCCTTGCGTGGAACTGGAACTGGAACTAGGTCCATTTTTTAAGGAACTTACCCAACACTGACTGATGTGACGGGTTTCATGTTTTGTTTGATTTCGGAATGACCGTCTGAGTCATGTTGCTCTCGCACCTGTGTATAGGAGGGGTTGGACGGTTGGTCAGTTGAAGTGACATGAGACGCTTATTCCGCACGAGCGATTTGGGATTAGTCACCGGTTTCGGGTCTTCGACTTGTGCCGGTGTGACGCGGGGGTGGCGTAGCAGGTGGAGGGTTGGGATGGGTAGACAAGAATGAAATATTACAAAAAAAGTTGTTTTAGATTTCTCGTTTCTGTCATCTTGTAAGTAAACTATGTTTTGGCGCTTTCGTCCTTCAAGCTTGAACTGTCAAGTAAAAATAAAAGGAACTTATGAAAATAAGTTACAGTTCCTGGAAAATTGGAACTATGGCGTTCCACAGTTCCTGGCTGGAAAAAGGAACTATGGCGTTCCTTAGTTCCTTAAAAAGGAACTAGTTCCTAGGAAGGGAACTAAAAAAATCCGTTCCTACCCAACATTGGTTTATCACAAAGTACGTAACACACCAGGAGAGGGGAGAATGTAAAAAATAAAATACTTAAAAGACATCTTTGTGAATGGAAATACATCAACGAATCGCATCGCATGCTGATTGCTGATGTCAATAACAATATACCAAGTTAGGAATGCTACTTTTAATAGTAGCATTCAGCTACTTGTTTGAAAAAAAGTAGCAACACTCAATTTTCATACACAAAAAAATGAAGCGCGCGGGGTCCGTTACCGTTTTTATGCTGTTCACTTATTTAAAGTTTCAACTAATTGCACGTGGTACTGACATACTGACGTGCATAAATCTGTCTGCTTCCTTTAGTGTGTGAGGGGGGTGGGGGGGGGGGGGGGGGGGGGGGGGAAACAGCTGAGACAGCGTTTCTTTGCATCACACTTGTCTCTAGTGATGCGACCCTGTGCTCTGCATAGCACATGAAATTAGTTCGAACTCGAAAATCAAATGCAGTACAAATTGATTTAATTATGCCTACCAACAATATAACGGAAGCATCAATTTCTATCCAAAATGAAATGCACGCGGGATAGAACACAAAAATGTGTTACGCATCTTTATTCTTTAATAATGCATTGCATTCAAATGTCACTGAACTCGGGTGAATTTGGAAGGCGAGTATTATTAACTGGGTTTAAGGGTTGGTGAGGGTGGGGGTGGGGAGGGATGAGGGGAAAGACATTAAAAAATTATTTGCTCGAAAGAAGGGAGAAAACTAAAATGATCGACTGTCGACTTTTCGTGCATGGAGTGAAAAATTAAAAACGTGAGCTTCATTAAATATAGCGATAGTGTGCAACTTTTCTCACTACAGCTATAAAATAATTTTGTAGCATGCTATCGCTACATTTTGCTTAAGGATGTCAATACCCGGAAATAGTTGTACCCGGGTACCCTCGCGCCGTATCCAGACTACCCGGCTAGTAAATAATACTAAATACGCGTTTTATCGTCATGGGTGTCAAATGATTCGCAAAGTTGTGAAAAGAGACATTATATTGTTAAACGGTATCAGGTTGCATTGTCTTCGATGCAAAACGATCGCAGAAGTATTCAACAAAGAGCTTCAAAGCTTGCGTCTCTGCTACGGTAGGCATGTACGACAATAAACAATTGGCAGTGTGCCCTGGAAGATCCTAAGTGCAAGCAGGTGGATGCGGTGATGCTAGACTGGTCTAAAGCATTTGACCAGATTCCACACAGGAAATTACTAAGCAAGCTGTTCTATTATGGTGTATGTGGATCCTTACACACTTGGTTAGAACATTTTTTGACAGATCGATCACAAAAGGTTGTGTTTCAGGGAACAGAATCAAGTACAATACTTGTTACCTCAGGCGTACCTCAAGGGTCAGTTCTTGGTCCGTTATTGTTTAATATATTTATGATGGATTTGCCTCAATGTGTTTCTTCGGATATGAGCCAATTTGCTGATGACTGCACGATTTACAGAAAGATTATGATGAAGGAGGATTCAAAAAACTCTTCAATCTGATTTAAAAAATATTGACAATTGGTGTACAGTTAATGGCATGAAGATTAACCCCCAAAAGAGTATGTCTATCCGATTTGCAAGATCCAAGAATCCATTCCCTTGTTGTTATTTGATCAATAACTTGCCTATTACAGAGAAAAAACGTTCCAGAGAAAAAACGTGTCAGACTACTAGGTGTAATTGTTACAAGTGATCTAAAATGGAACACTCATTGTGAAGTAGTACAAGCCAAAGCCACCAGGCATTTATATTTCATTGCTAGACACCTGCATCATGCTCAGCCTAGCACCAAAAGGGCTGTTTACTTAGCGCTCGTTAGACCTCATCTCGTCTATGGCTGCCCAGCGTGGGACCCAACATCTGTAAGCAACAAGATGAAGTTGGAGCGTGTCCAAAGTAGAGCTACACACTTTATTGCTGCTAGGTCGCAATTTACCAATCATAGTGCTACGGCAAGACGTGCATCATTGAAGATTCCATCTCTGAACACATTCAGGAAAAAAGTAGAGCTGCAATTTTTGTGGGGGCATGTTGAATGGTAGGACAAACCTGGATCCATATGTAAGACTGCAAGCCTGTAATCGTAGTGCCCAATTTGGTAGGGGTCTATTGTTCAGGCCACCTTTTGCCAGAACAGCAGCCTACCAGAAAGGGTTCTATTATAGGGCTTGTCAATCGTGGAATTCTCTTCCACTTAAGATCAGGATGGCACGCTCATTAGATGTCTTCAAAGCGTCTTTAACGGAGCATTTTTTAAACATTGTTTTGTAAATTTTCATTTTTTCATTGTTTTATTGTGTGTTCCAGGTTCATTTATATATTTTTATGATTTATTTGTTCATTAATATATTTAGATTTTAAGTAATTTTAAGAGTTGGCAGTCACTCTGTGTGTTTGGAGCTGTGCTCTTTTCTGCCAACCCCTATTCACTTTTGTAATGAATGGGAATAATTAATAAATAAATAAATAAATAAAAATGTACAATGAATCCGGTGGTCGGCCGTGTCAAAGCGATTACGTCATAGTCCAAGCTTGAACACGAGAACATGATTGTGGTAAAGCTACGACGGGCGGGTGCGCTCCCTCGGACTCGCAACCGTTACGCAGCATTCTTCCATAGCCTAGGCCTACAAAAGATGATACTAATTGGGCTTTACGTCTCATTTTTTTGCAACGATGGCTAATCGAGATGAGGGGGGGTGTGTGGGTGTCAAGTTAAATGCCGGCAAATTGAAAAGAGCGGCTCGTACGCTCGCACAAAGACGCCAGTAGGGAAATATCGCAATGTTGAATTGATTTCGTTTGAACAGAAGAAGGGAAAGGGTAGTACCGAGTAACGAGTATTGAAAAGTTGGAACTGTACCCGTGTGTACCGGGTGGGTAACGGGTACCCGTTGACATCCCTAATTTTGCTATGTAAATGTAGCACACTACCAGTCCGCAACCGATAAAACTTGCATGCTGCAAACTAGTGCGTTACTCCCCAACTCTTTCTACTTGTTCTGAAATGGTGACTAATTTTGATTTTTTTTTTTTTAAATTTTGATATTTTGTATATATTATAAAATTTAATTGATGTAAATGAGTTAAAGACAAAAATTACGAGAGGGGGGCAAGCCAATTTTTGGTGAGCAACCCCCCCCCCCCCCCCCCCCCCCCCCCCCCCACCCATATACCCCCCTAGCGCCGCCACTGATGCTCCCTGGCATGGGTAGGCCTAGGCTTAGGAATATCGTGATATCGTATCATTAATATGTCGAACTGCACATAACATTTTAGGTCAGTTAAGTTTATTAACGGGCCTATAATTAATAACATACTGATACACAAACTAAATAATTTGAACCTATGGCTGGATAGTGAAATGTAGGCGCAAGCGGACTGAAATTGAATAGACTGGGGTAACAGCCCTACCCCAGCTGTCTAATCCTAGTGGCAGGAAGTGAGGTTAGGTTAGCGTGTGCCCATGTGCCAAACCGTTACGTCATTCCTCCTTTTCCTCATGGCCTTATCTGAAGCCCAATGACATGTGTCAATCAAACTGCCAATAAAATACATACCTAATTTATTGCATAAGTAGACATATCAATCAATATTTGGTAGCTTCAAAAATTAACTTATGTGTGTAGGTCTCCACAGGAAATGGGGCGAAATTCATGCTACTACTCTCGTTCCTCCAGTGCCACGATCAGATATTAGTGAAGGTATTTGAAGGCGTACCTGGTAACGAACAATTTTCATCACACCTCAAAACTTATGTTATGTGTTTACAACACTTAATAAATAGTCAGCTCGAATTCGATTAAATATGTATTAATTTTAAAACTGTCTCTTTTTTGACTAGCAGTTTGTATGCATTTCATACAAACCTTTAAAAATCTTTTTGACGTGAACATCACGGGGGTTTTTGGTTCAATTAGTGTGTTAGATCATTTCTCAGCGTAAAAATTTACAAATTTAAAAATTATGCTACGAAATGTTACATAATGTACATGTTTTGTTTTAAATTTCTATGTGCAATCATATTCATATATTTTTGTCAAACAGGCACCTGAACAAATAAAATTGTGTAACAAATATGCTACCTACCTAATAAATAAAAAGTCAATATTATAATGTGATAATTGGGAATATATGCTATGAAATGATATCAGGGAATACCTCGATGTTCGTGTCGTGTTAGTATTTAAATTTATGTTGGATGCGCAATATCCGTTAGTTTGTAAGGATATAATAGTATAATAAATGTTATGGACTAGACCCTACAGACGTATTGAACAAAAACGAAATGGCTACTTTCGGGTGCAAGACACCTAGTTACGAATCTACGTTTTCTGTATTAACCATAAATCGAGCACATAGGCTTTCGATGACAAAACATCTGCAGTACGCCACTGGTTGGTAGCTTGGTGTTGGTAGCTTCTGAACAAAACAACGTAGTCATAGGATAACAGATGCAACAGAAGTACTAACTTCAGTTGTGTATCTATCGAAATATAAATATATCCATCAAGCTCACTATGATCCGTACGTACGTACATTATACTTATTTTTTATTACTGCTTGTAAAATAAACAAGTAGTATTTAGAATTCTTAGGAAATTACGGATGTAGGACGTTGATGTAGACATATTTGGTGCCCTTCCTGCAAAATAGCCCATGTTCTTAAGGGTTTACTTCTCTCTACGGCACTAATAACACACAAATCGGCAAAATGTAGCCTGAGAGAACAAGTGGCTCCATTAATGTAATAGTTTGTAACTGCCTATCTAGTACATCTTCTGCCAATTGTTAACGAAGTGCAGCGGCATACAGTTCGGAAGACGGAAAGTAACAAACACTGCATAGTCCAAGTCTAGTTTGCATAGTCAAGATCACATGTAGTTTTACCTTTCACAGTCTTGACACCTTAAACCGCTAGAAACACTTCGAAAATATGTCATAATGCTTATATCACATAAACCTAAAAGATACGCAACAACTTTGCTCTTAAATGATATAAAAGTAAGAGATATTAGACAACTTTACTTAAAATGTCTTCTGCTTCATGCATGTTCAACAATGCATAAAAGAAACACCACTGGGCTCGATATGACTAGATTCAACACTATTTCAATTAATATTGTAAGGTGCCTCATCTAAATAAAGCTTCTGTTCAAAAACAACCCACTTTCTTAACACCTAAAACATACATAATAAACTCTCCATGAACATAAACCACGCGACAAATATAATTATGATTAAGAAACTAGCAACTACATGGGTATAGAAAAGGCTTAGTTTTTGTAAAAGGTTTGTTTCTGGTGACCTAGAAGTCTCTTATCAAAATGCCCTTCCTTGGCAATCCATGGGTATTTCCTCTCTGATCATCCATTCAAAACACAAAAACCAAACCCAAATTATCTTTGATACACGTCTATGGAATCTACTCTCTTACCCTGTAAAACAAAATACAAAAAAACAGGTTTACAGATTATATAAATGATTTTATCCTAGTTATACAGGTTCTTCTTACATAATCTGTAAATATTTGTTTATATTTTTACAACAGCCAATGTGCAGGCTTAATTGTATCGTATTGCATTGTATTTATTGTATTGTACTGTAGTATTATTATTGTGCCATGTAAATGATATTAACTGTGGTCTTACCAACAAAGGTCTTACTTACAAACTCCAACTGTTATTGTATTAATAATTATTTTGGCATTGTCTACAGAGTTTTGGTATATCTAAAAATAGGGTTATCTCCCAATATCTACAAACCTGATAGCTTGTGACTCTTACTCCTTATATATTCTAGATTTAGTATAGATGTAAGTTAGGGGTGTGCCAACTACTTTTTGATTTCGAATCCGAATCTCGAATCCTGAGCAAGTATATCCTCTAATCCAAATCCAAATATGTATCAACCCACCAAGCCATCGTAATTATCCGAGGAAATAAATATATTGTTTACTAACATGTTGGCTTAGAAATATGTACGTACTTGAGATTATAAAACATAACCGTGTGAACCAAACCGAAACCTATTTTCATCGAGAGTGTCGTATGAATGAGTGTCATGCCTGGCAGTAGATGAATGAGTGTCATATGCCTGGCAGTAGATGAATGAGTGTCATATGCCTGGCAGTAGATGAATGAGTGTCATATGCCTGGCAGTAGATGAATGAGTGTCATATGCCTGGCAGTAGATGAATGAGTGTCATGCCTGGCAGTAGATGAATGAGTGTCATATGCCTGGCAGTAGATGAATGAGTGTCATATGCCTGGCAGTAGATGAATGAGTGTCATATGCCTGGCAGTAGATGAATGAGTGTCATATGCCTGGCAGTAGATGAATGAGTGTCATGCCTGGCAGTAGATGAATGAGTGTCATATGCCTGGCAGTAGATGAATGAGTGTCATGCCTGGCAGTAGATGAATGAGTGTCATATGCCTGGCAGTAGATGAATGAGTGTCATATTCCTGGCAGTAGATGAATGAGTGTCATATGCCTGGCAGTAGATGAATGAGTGTCATGCCTGGCAGTAGATGAATGAGTGTCATATGGCTGGCAGTAGATGAATGAGTGTAATATGCCTGGCAGTAGATGAATGAGTGTCATGCCTGGCAGTAGATGAATGAGTGTCATATGCCAGGCAGTAGATGAATGAGTGTCATATGCCTGGCAGTAGATGAATGAGTGTCATATGGCTGGCAGTAGATGAATGAGTGTCATATGGCTGGCAGTAGATGAATGAGTGTCATATTCCTGGCAGTAGATGAATGAGTGTCATATGCCTGGCAGTAGATGAATGAGTGTCATGCCTGGCAGTAGATGAATGAGTGTCATATGGCTGGCAGTAGATGAATGAGTGTCATATGCCTGGCAGTAGATGAATGAGTGTCATATGGCGGGCAGTAGATGAATGAGTGTCATAAGGCTGGCAGTAGATGAATGAGTGTCATATGCCTGGCAGTAGATGAATGAGTGTCATATGGCTGGCAGTAGATGAATGAGTGTCATATGGCTGGCAGAAGATGAATGAGTGTCATATGGCTGGCAGTAGATGAAAGAGTGTCATATGGCTGGCAGTAGATGAATGAGTGTCATATGCCTGGCAGTAGATAAATGAGTGTCATATGCCTGGCAGTAGATGAATGAGTGTCATATGGCTGGCAGTAGATGAATGAGTGTCATATGCCTGGCAGTAGATAAATGAGTGTCATGCCTGGCAGTAGATGAGTGAGTGTCATATTCCAGGCAGTAGATAAATGAGTGTCATGCCTGGCAGTAGATGAATGAGTGACATATGCCTGGCAGTAGATGAATGAGTGTCATATGCCTGGCAGTAGATGAATGAGTGTCATATGCCTGGCAGTAGATGAATGAGTGTCATGCCTGGCAGTAGATGAGTGAGTGTCATATGCCAGGCAGTAGATGAATGAGTGTCATGCCTGGCAGTAGATGAATGAGTGACATATGCCTGGCGGTAGATGAATGAGTGTCATATGGCTGGCAGTAGATGAATGAGTGATATATGCCTAGCAGTAGATGAATGAGTGTCATGCCTGGCAGTAGATGAATGAGTGTCATATGGCTAACAGTAGATGAATGAGTGTCATGCCTGGCAGTAGATGAATGAGTGTCATATGCCTGGCAGTAGATGAATGAGTGTCATATGTCAGGCAGTAGATGAATGAGTGTCATATGTCAGGCAGTAGATGAATGAGTGACATATGCCTGGCAGAAGATGAATGAGTGTCATGCCTGGCAGTAGATGAATGAGTGTCATATGCCTGGCGGTAGATAAATGAGTGACATATGCCTAGCAGTAGATGAATGAGTGTCATGCCTGGCAGAAGATGAATGAGTGTCATATGCCTGGCAGTAGATGAATGAGTGTCATGCCTGGCAGTAGATGAATGAGTGTCATATGCCTGGCAGTAGATGAATGAGTGTCATATGCCAGGCAGTAGATGAATGAGTGTCATATGCCTGGCAGTAGATGAATGAGTGTCATATGGCTGGTAGTAGATGAATGAGTGTCATATGTCAGGCAGTAGATGAATGAGTGACATATGCCTGGCAGTAGATGAATGAGTGTCATATGCCTGGCAGTAGATGAATGAGTGTCATATGCCTGGCAGTAGATGAATGAGTGTCATATGGCTGGCAGTAGATGAATGAGTGACATATGCCTAGCAGTAGATGAATGAGTGTCATGCCTGGCAGTAGATGAATGAGTGTCATATGGCTGGCAGTAGATGAATGAGTGTCATGCCTGGCAGTGGATGAATGAGTGTCATATGCCTGGCAGTAGATAAATGAGTGTCATATGTCAGGCAGTAGATGAATGAGTGTCATATGTTAGGCAGTAGATGAATGAGTGACATATGCCTGGCAGTAGATGAATGAGTGTCATGCCTGGCAGTAGATGAATGAGTGTCATATGCCTGGCGGTAGATGAATGAGCGACATTTGCGTAGCAGTAGATGAATGAGTGTCATGCCTGGCAGTAGATGAATGAGTGTCATATGCCTGGCAGTAGATGAATGAGTGTCATGCCTGGCAGTAGATGAATGAGTGTCATATGCCTGGCAGTAGATGAATGAGTGTCATATGCCAGGCAGTAGATGAATGAGTGTCATATGCCTGGCAGTAGATGAATGAGTGTCATATGGCTGGCAGTAGATGAATGAGTGTCATATGTCAGGCAGTAGATGAATGAGTGGCATATGCCTGGCAGTAGATGAATGAGTGTCATATGCCTGGCAGTAGATGAATGAGTGTCATATGCCTGGCAGTAGATGAATGAGTGTCATATGCCTGGCAGTAGATGAATGAGTGTCATATGCCTGGCAGAAGATGAATGAGTGACATATGCCTGGCAGTAGATGAATGAGTGTCATATGCCTGGCAGTAGATGAATGAGTGTCATATGCCTGGCAGTAGATGAATGAGTGTCATATGCCTGGCAGTAGATGAATGAGTGTCATATGACTGGCAGTAGATGAATGAGTGTCATATGCCTGGCAGTAGATGAATGAGTGTCATATGTCAGGCAGTAGATGAATGAGTGTCATATGTCAGGCAGTAGATGAATGAGTGTCATATGTCAGGCAGTAGTTGAATGAGTGTTATATGCCTGGCAGTAGATGAATAAGTGTCATATGGCTGGCAGTAGATGAATGAGTGTCATATGGCTGGCAGTAGATGAATGAGTGTCATATGGCTGGCAGTAGATGATAGAGTGTCATATGGCTGGCAGTAGATGAATGAGTGTCATATGGCTGGCAGTAGATGAATGAGTGTCATATGGCTGGCAGTAGATGAATGAGTGTCATATGGCTGGCAGTAGATGATTGAGTGTCATATGGCTGGCAGTAGATGAATGAGTGTCATATGCCTGGCAGTAGATGAATGAGTGTCATATGCCTGGCAGTAGATGAATGAGTGTCATATGCCTGGCAGTAGATGAATGAGTGTCATATGCCTGGCAGTAGATGAATGAGTGTCATATGGCTGGCAGTAGATGAATGAGTGTCATATGCCTGGCAGTAGATGAATGAGTGTCATATGCCTGGCAGTAGATGAATGAGTGTCATATGTCAGGCAGTAGATGAATGAGTGTCATATGGCTGGCAGTAGATGAATGAGTGTCATATGTCAGGAAGTAGATGAATGAGTTTCATATGCCTGGCAGAAGATGAATGAGTGTCATATGGCTGGCAGTAGATTAATGAGTGTCATATGCCTGGCAGTAGATGAATGAGTGTCATATGCCTGGCAGTAGATGAATGAGTGTCATATGCCTGGCAGTAGATGAATGAGTGTCATATAGCTGGCAGTAGATGAATGAGTGTCATATGCCAAGCAGTAGATGAATAAGTGTCATATGCCTGGCAGTAGATGAATGAGTGTCACATGCCTGGCAGTAGATGAACGAGTGTCATGCCTGGCAGTAGATGAATGAGTGTCATATGCCAGGCAGTAGATGAATGAGTGTCATATGCCAGGCAGAAGATGAATGAGTGTCATGCCTGGCAGTAGATGAATGAGTGTCATATGGCTGGCAGTAGATGAATGAGTGTCATGCCTGGCAGTAGATGAATAAGTGTCATATGCCTGGCAGTAGATGAATGAGTGTCATATGCCTGGCAGTAGATGAATGAGTGTCATATGCCTGGCAGTAGATGAATGAGTGTCATGCCTGGCAGTAGATGAATGAGTGTCATATGCCTGGAAGTAGATGAATGAGTGTCTTATGCCTGGCAGAAGATGAATGAGTGTCAAATGCCTGGCAGTAGATGAATGAGTGTCTTATGGCTGGCAGAAGATGAATGAGTGTCATATGGCTGGCAGTAGATGAATGAGTGTCATATGCCTGGCAGTAGATGAATGAGTGTCATATGCCTGGCAGTAGATGAATGAGTGTCATATGGCTGGCAGTAGAAGAATGAGTGTCATATGCCTGGCAGTAGATGAATGAGTGTCATATGCCTGGCAGTAGATGAATGAGTGTCATATGGCTGGCAGTAGATGAATGAGTGTCATATGCCTGGCAGTAGATGAATGAGTGTCATATGGCTGGCAGTAGATAAATGAGTGTCATATGCCTGGCAGTAGATGAATGAGTGTCATATGGCTGGCAGTAGATGAATGAGTGTCATATGGCTGGCAGTAGATGAATGAGTGTCATATGGCTGGCAGTAGATGAATGAGTGTCATATGCCTGGCAGTAGATGAATGAGTGTCATATGTCAGGCAGTAGATGAATGAGTGTCATATGGCTGGCAGTAGATGAATGAGTGTCATATGCCTTGCAGTAGATGAATGAGTGTCATATGCCTGGCAGTAGATGAATGAGTGTCATGCCTGGCAGTAGATGAATGAGTGTCATATGCCTGGCAGTAGATGAATGAGTGTCATATGGCTGGCAGTAGATGAATAAGTGTCATAACCCTGGCAGTAGATGAATGAGTGTCATATGCCTGGCAGTAAATGAATGAGTGTCATATGCCTGGCAGTAGATGAATGAGTGTCATATGCCTGGCAGTAGATGAATGAGTGGCATATGCCTGGCAGTAGATGAATGAGTGTCATATGGCTGGCAGTAGATGAATGAGTGTTATATGGCTGGCAGTAGATGAATGAGTGTCATATGGCTGGCAGTAGATGAATGAGTGTCATGCCTGGCAGTAGATGAATGAGTGTCATATGCCAGGCAGTAGATGAATAAGTGTCATATGCCTTTCAGTAGATGATTGAGTGACATATGCCTGGCAGTAGATGAATGAGTGTCATGCCTGGCAGTAGATGAATGAGTGTCATATGCCTAGCAGTAGATGAATGAGTGTCATATGGCTGGCAGTAGATGAATGAGTGTCATATGGCTGGCAGTAGATGAATGAGTGTCATATGCCTGGCAGTAGATGAATGAGTGTCATGCCTGGCAGTAGATGAATGAGTGTCATGCCTGGCAGTAGATGAATGAGTGTCATATGCCTGGCAGTAGATGAATGAGTGTCATATGGCTGGCAGTAGAAGAATGAGTGTCATATGCCTGGCAGTAGATGAATGAGTGTCATATGCCTGGCAGTAGATGAATGAGTGTCATATGCCTGGCAGTAGATGAATGAGTGTCATATGGCTGGCAGTAGATGAATGAGTGTCATATGCCTGGCAGTAGATGAATGAGTGTCATATGCCTGGCAGTAGATGAATGAGTGTCATATGCCTGGCAGTAGATGAATGAGTGTCATATGGCTGGCAGTAGATTATAGAGTTTCATATGCCTGGCAGTAGATGAATGAGTGTCATATGGCTGGCAGTAGATGAATGAGTGTCATATGCCTGGCAGTAGATGAATTAGTGTCATATGCCTGGCAGTAGATGAATTAGTGTCATATGCCTGGCAGTAGATGAATGAGTGTCATATGGCTGGCAGTAGATGAATGAGTGTTATATGCCTGGCAGTAGATGAATGAGTGTCATATGCCTGGCAGTAGATGAATGAGTGTCATATGCCTGGCAGTAGATGAATGAGTGTCATATGCCTGGCAGTAGATGAATGAGTGTCATATGCCTGGCAGTAGATGAATGAGTGTCATATGCCTGGCAGTAGATGAATGAGTGTCATATGCCTGGCAGAAGATGAATGAGTGACATATGCCTGGCAGTAGATGAATGAGTGTCATATGCCTGGCAGTAGATGAATGAGTGTCATATGCCTGGCAGTAGATGAATGAGTGTCATATGCCTGGCAGTAGATGAATGAGTGTCATATGACTGGCAGTAGATGAATGAGTGTCATATGCCTGGCAGTAGATGAATGAGTGTCATATGTCAGGCAGTAGATGAATGAGTGTCATATGTCAGGCAGTAGATGAATGAGTGTCATATGTCAGGCAGTAGTTGAATGAGTGTTATATGCCTGGCAGTAGATGAATAAGTGTCATATGGCTGGCAGTAGATGAATGAGTGTCATATGGCTGGCAGTAGATGAATGAGTGTCATATGGCTGGCAGTAGATGATAGAGTGTCATATGGCTGGCAGTAGATGAATGAGTGTCATATGGCTGGCAGTAGATGAATGAGTGTCATATGGCTGGCAGTAGATGAATGAGTGTCATATGGCTGGCAGTAGATGATTGAGTGTCATATGGCTGGCAGTAGATGAATGAGTGTCATATGCCTGGCAGTAGATGAATGAGTGTCATATGCCTGGCAGTAGATGAATGAGTGTCATATGCCTGGCAGTAGATGAATGAGTGTCATATGCCTGGCAGTAGATGAATGAGTGTCATATGGCTGGCAGTAGATGAATGAGTGTCATATGCCTGGCAGTAGATGAATGAGTGTCATATGCCTGGCAGTAGATGAATGAGTGTCATATGTCAGGCAGTAGATGAATGAGTGTCATATGGCTGGCAGTAGATGAATGAGTGTCATATGTCAGGAAGTAGATGAATGAGTTTCATATGCCTGGCAGAAGATGAATGAGTGTCATATGGCTGGCAGTAGATTAATGAGTGTCATATGCCTGGCAGTAGATGAATGAGTGTCATATGCCTGGCAGTAGATGAATGAGTGTCATATGCCTGGCAGTAGATGAATGAGTGTCATATAGCTGGCAGTAGATGAATGAGTGTCATATGCCAAGCAGTAGATGAATAAGTGTCATATGCCTGGCAGTAGATGAATGAGTGTCACATGCCTGGCAGTAGATGAACGAGTGTCATGCCTGGCAGTAGATGAATGAGTGTCATATGCCAGGCAGTAGATGAATGAGTGTCATATGCCAGGCAGAAGATGAATGAGTGTCATGCCTGGCAGTAGATGAATGAGTGTCATATGGCTGGCAGTAGATGAATGAGTGTCATGCCTGGCAGTAGATGAATAAGTGTCATATGCCTGGCAGTAGATGAATGAGTGTCATATGCCTGGCAGTAGATGAATGAGTGTCATATGCCTGGCAGTAGATGAATGAGTGTCATGCCTGGCAGTAGATGAATGAGTGTCATATGCCTGGAAGTAGATGAATGAGTGTCTTATGCCTGGCAGAAGATGAATGAGTGTCAAATGCCTGGCAGTAGATGAATGAGTGTCTTATGGCTGGCAGAAGATGAATGAGTGTCATATGGCTGGCAGTAGATGAATGAGTGTCATATGCCTGGCAGTAGATGAATGAGTGTCATATGCCTGGCAGTAGATGAATGAGTGTCATATGGCTGGCAGTAGAAGAATGAGTGTCATATGCCTGGCAGTAGATGAATGAGTGTCATATGCCTGGCAGTAGATGAATGAGTGTCATATGGCTGGCAGTAGATGAATGAGTGTCATATGCCTGGCAGTAGATGAATGAGTGTCATATGGCTGGCAGTAGATAAATGAGTGTCATATGCCTGGCAGTAGATGAATGAGTGTCATATGGCTGGCAGTAGATGAATGAGTGTCATATGGCTGGCAGTAGATGAATGAGTGTCATATGGCTGGCAGTAGATGAATGAGTGTCATATGCCTGGCAGTAGATGAATGAGTGTCATATGTCAGGCAGTAGATGAATGAGTGTCATATGGCTGGCAGTAGATGAATGAGTGTCATATGCCTTGCAGTAGATGAATGAGTGTCATATGCCTGGCAGTAGATGAATGAGTGTCATGCCTGGCAGTAGATGAATGAGTGTCATATGCCTGGCAGTAGATGAATGAGTGTCATATGGCTGGCAGTAGATGAATAAGTGTCATAACCCTGGCAGTAGATGAATGAGTGTCATATGCCTGGCAGTAAATGAATGAGTGTCATATGCCTGGCAGTAGATGAATGAGTGTCATATGCCTGGCAGTAGATGAATGAGTGGCATATGCCTGGCAGTAGATGAATGAGTGTCATATGGCTGGCAGTAGATGAATGAGTGTTATATGGCTGGCAGTAGATGAATGAGTGTCATATGGCTGGCAGTAGATGAATGAGTGTCATGCCTGGCAGTAGATGAATGAGTGTCATATGCCAGGCAGTAGATGAATAAGTGTCATATGCCTTTCAGTAGATGATTGAGTGACATATGCCTGGCAGTAGATGAATGAGTGTCATGCCTGGCAGTAGATGAATGAGTGTCATATGCCTAGCAGTAGATGAATGAGTGTCATATGGCTGGCAGTAGATGAATGAGTGTCATATGGCTGGCAGTAGATGAATGAGTGTCATATGCCTGGCAGTAGATGAATGAGTGTCATGCCTGGCAGTAGATGAATGAGTGTCATGCCTGGCAGTAGATGAATGAGTGTCATATGCCTGGCAGTAGATGAATGAGTGTCATATGGCTGGCAGTAGAAGAATGAGTGTCATATGCCTGGCAGTAGATGAATGAGTGTCATATGCCTGGCAGTAGATGAATGAGTGTCATATGCCTGGCAGTAGATGAATGAGTGTCATATGGCTGGCAGTAGATGAATGAGTGTCATATGCCTGGCAGTAGATGAATGAGTGTCATATGCCTGGCAGTAGATGAATGAGTGTCATATGCCTGGCAGTAGATGAATGAGTGTCATATGGCTGGCAGTAGATTATAGAGTTTCATATGCCTGGCAGTAGATGAATGAGTGTCATATGGCTGGCAGTAGATGAATGAGTGTCATATGCCTGGCAGTAGATGAATTAGTGTCATATGCCTGGCAGTAGATGAATTAGTGTCATATGCCTGGCAGTAGATGAATGAGTGTCATATGGCTGGCAGTAGATGAATGAGTGTTATATGCCTGGCAGTAGATGAATGAGTGTCATATGCCTGGCAGTAGATGAATGAGTGTCATATGCCTGGCAGTAGATGAATGAGTGTCATATGCCTGGCAGTAGATGAATGAGTGTCATATGCCTGGCAGTAGATGAATGAGTGTCATATGCCTGGCAGTAGATGAATGAGTGTCATATGGCTGGCAGTAGATGAATGAGTGTCATATGCCAGGCAGTAGATGAATTAGTGTCATATGCCTGGCAGTAGATGAATGAGTTTCATATGGCTGGCAGTAGATGAATGAGTGTCATATGGCTGGCAGTAGATGAATGAGTGTCATATGGCTGGCAGTAGATGAATGAGTGTCATATGCCTGGCAGTAGATGAATGAGTGTCATATGGCTGGCAGTAGATAAATGAGTGTCATATGCCTGGCAGTAGATGAATGAGTGTCATATGGCTGGCAGTAGATGAATGAGTGTCATATGGCTGGCAGTAGATGAATGAGTGTCATATGGCTGGCAGTAGATGAATGAGTGTCATATGCCTGGCAGTAGATGAATGAGTGTCATATGTCAGGCAGTAGATGAATGAGTGTCATATGGCTGGCAGTAGATGAATGAGTGTCATATGCCTTGCAGTAGATGAATGAGTGTCATATGCCTGGCAGTAGATGAATGAGTGTCATGCCTGGCAGTAGATGAATGAGTGTCATATGCCTGGCAGTAGATGAATGAGTGTCATATGGCTGGCAGTAGATGAATAAGTGTCATAACCCTGGCAGTAGATGAATGAGTGTCATATGCCTGGCAGTAAATGAATGAGTGTCATATGCCTGGCAGTAGATGAATGAGTGTCATATGCCTGGCAGTAGATGAATGAGTGGCATATGCCTGGCAGTAGATGAATGAGTGTCATATGGCTGGCAGTAGATGAATGAGTGTTATATGGCTGGCAGTAGATGAATGAGTGTCATATGGCTGGCAGTAGATGAATGAGTGTCATGCCTGGCAGTAGATGAATGAGTGTCATATGCCAGGCAGTAGATGAATAAGTGTCATATGCCTTTCAGTAGATGATTGAGTGACATATGCCTGGCAGTAGATGAATGAGTGTCATGCCTGGCAGTAGATGAATGAGTGTCATATGCCTAGCAGTAGATGAATGAGTGTCATATGGCTGGCAGTAGATGAATGAGTGTCATATGGCTGGCAGTAGATGAATGAGTGTCATATGCCTGGCAGTAGCTGAATGAGTGTCATGCCTGGCAGTAGATGAATGAGTGTCATGCCTGGCAGTAGATGAATGAGTGTCATATGCCTGGCAGTAGATGAATGAGTGTCATATGGCTGGCAGTAGAAGAATGAGTGTCATATGCCTGGCAGTAGATGAATGAGTGTCATATGCCTGGCAGTAGATGAATGAGTGTCATATGCCTGGCAGTAGATGAATGAGTGTCATATGGCTGGCAGTAGATGAATGAGTGTCATATGCCTGGCAGTAGATGAATGAGTGTCATATGCCTGGCAGTAGATGAATGAGTGTCATATGCCTGGCAGTAGATGAATGAGTCTCATATGCCAGGCAGTAGATGAATGAGTGTCATATGCCTGGCAGTAGATGAATGAGTGTCATATGCCTGGCAGTAGATGAATAAGTGTCATGCCTGGCAGTAGATGAATGAGTGTCATATGCCTGGCAGTAGATGAATGAGTGTCATATGCCTGGCAGTAGATGAATGAGTGTCATATGGCTGGCAGTAGATGAATGAGTGTCATATGGCTGGCAGTAGATGAATGAGTGTCATATGGCTGGCAGTAGATGAATGAGTGTCATGCCTGGCAGTAGATGAATGAGTGCCATATGCCTGGCAGTAGATGAATGAGTGTCATATGCCTGGCAGTAGATGAATGAGTGTCATATGCCTGGCAGTAGATGAATGAGTGTCATGCCTGGCGGTAGATGAATGAGTGTCATATGGCTGGCAGTAGATGAATGAGTGTCATATGCCAGGCAGTAGATGAATGAGTGTCATATGCCTGGCAGTAGATGAATGAGTGTCATATGCCTGGCAGTAGATGAATGAGTGTCATATGGCTGGCAGTAGATGAATGAGTGTCATATGCCTGGCAGTAGATGAATGAGTGACATATGCCTGGCAGTAGATGAATGAGTGTCATGCCTGGCAGTAGATGAATGAGTGTCATATGCCTGGCAGTAGATGAATGAGTGTCATATGGCTGGCAGTAGATGAATGAGTTTCATATGCCTGGCAGTAGATGAATGAGTGTCATATGGCTGGCAGTAGATGAATGAGTGTCATATGCCTGGCAGTAGATGAATGAGTGACATATGCCTGGCAGTAGATGAATGAGTGTCATATGCCTGGCAGTAGATGAATGAGTGTCATATGCCTGGCAGTAGATGAATGAGTGTCATATGCCTGGTAGTAGATGAATGAGTGTCATATGCCTGGCAGTAGATGAATGAGTGTCATGCCTGGCAGTAGATGAATGAGTGTCATGCCTGGCAGTAGATAAATGAGTGTCTTATGGCTGGCAGTAGATGAATGAGTGTCATGCCTGGCAGTAGATGAATGAGTGTCATGCCTGGCAGTAGATGAATGAGTGTCATATGCCTGGCAGTAGATGAATGAGTGACATATGCCTGGCAGAAGATGAATGAGTGTCATATGCCTGGCAGTAGATGAATGAGTGTCATATGCCTGGCAGTAGATGAATGAGTGTCATATGGCTGGCAGTAGATTATAGAGTTTCATATGCCTGGCAGTAGATGAATGAGTGTCATATGGCTGGCAGTAGATGAATGAGTGTCATATGCCTGGCAGTAGATGAATTAGTGTCATATGCCTGGCAGTAGATGAATTAGTGTCATATGCCTGGCAGTAGATGAATGAGTGTCATATGGCTGGCAGTAGATGAATGAGTGTTATATGCCTGGCAGTAGATGAATGAGTGTCATATGCCTGGCAGTAGATGAATGAGTGTCATATGCCTGGCAGTAGATGAATGAGTGTCATATGCCTGGCAGTAGATGAATGAGTGTCATATGCCTGGCAGTAGATGAATGAGTGTCATATGCCTGGCAGTAGATGAATGAGTGTCATATGGCTGGCAGTAGATGAATGAGTGTCATATGCCAGGCAGTAGATGAATTAGTGTCATATGCCTGGCAGTAGATGAATGAGTTTCATATGGCTGGCAGTAGATGAATGAGTGTCATATGCCTGGCAGTAGATGAATGAGTGTCATATGGCTGGCAGTAGATGAATGAGTGTTATATGCCTGGCAGTAGATGAATGAGTGTCATATGCCTGGCAGTAGATGAATAAGCGTCATAGGCCTGGCAGTAGATGAATGAGTGTCATGCCTGGCAGTAGATGAATGAGTGTCATATGCCTGGCAGTAGATGAATGAGTGTCATATGGCTGGCAGTAGATGAATGAGTGTCATATGCCTGGCAGTAGATGAATGAGTGTCATATGTCAGGCAGTAGATGAATGAGTGTCATATGGCTGGCAGTAGATGAATGAGTGTCATATGCCTGGCAGTAGCTGAATGAGTGTCATATGCCTGGCAGTAGATGAATGAGTGTCATGCCTGGCAGTAGATGAATGAGTGTCATATGGCTGGCAGTAGATTTGTAGCGTAGACGGTGCATGGCCATGTTAGTCACGTGGTTAATCTGTCGACATAATGGCGCGTTCATCGATATAATTGCGAATTTCTCGATTGTCGTCTTGTTTAGTGCTGGATTCGAATTCATTCGGATACTTCGAAATATTCCGATTTTGGATTCGAGTGATGTTTCGAACAATAAATAATTGGATCCGGATTCGATAATTTCGAAGCTTTGCACACCCCTAATGTAAGTAAGATTCTTAGCTGTCTTTACTAATTTTATTTAAAGTAGGCCTAACACTGCTCGAACTTTCGTCCTTTTACTTTTCTTATTATAATCAGCTTGAAATTGATGCTAATCCATGCGACCTCCTTGCTATGTTTCAGCACTTTGACCATACCGCGTACGGCCGGTGCCAGTGTTACCGACTGCGCCGAGATCTTGCTATCTTCAAGCAGAAGACCATGGAGGTAGCCGTACACGGGTCGAGCGCAGGCATCATTGGTGCTGAGAAGTTCATGGAATCTTACAACAAGTACCACAAGTCGCCTTGTCAAGATCTTCGCACACTAAATGCCAAGCATCGGTGTGCAAACTGTGCAATCGATGATTGCACTCTTGAACAGGACGGGGTCTTCTTCAAGAGGAAGTGCTCCTCCCCGCGCCATCCTCGAGGATCATTGGAGCTTCACCTTAAGGATAAGACCTACTTCTATTTCCTTCAGACCAATAGATTTTTCTGCATTGTGAAAACCCTGAGTGAGCTGGAGGGAGAACCACAGCCGGGTACCTCGCTGGAGGGAGAACCACAGCCGGGTACCTCGCTGGAGGGAGAACCACAGCCGGGTACCTCGCTGGAGGGAGAACCACAGCCGGGTACCTCGCTGGAGGGAGAACCACAGCCGGGTACCTCGCTGGAGGGAGAACCACAGCCGGGTACCTCGCTGGAGGGAGAACCACAGCCGGGTACCTCGCTGGAGGGAGAACCACAGCCGGGTACCTCGCTGGAGGGAGAACCACAGCCGGGTACCTCGCTGGAGGGAGAACCACAGCCGGGTACCTCGCTGGAGGGAGAACCACAGCCGGGTACCTCGCTGGAGGGAGAACCACAGCCGGGTACCTCGCTGGAGGCTCCGCTTCCTCTTGAGCCGGACAGGCGGAACCTGGTTAATATGATTGAGGAAAATGAACCGCTTTTAACGAGCCAGCTGCTTGAAACGGCCGGGAGGACATACACGTCTGCAGATATTCGAGGACTGAAGGAAACCGTCAGGGTGAAGCCGGTGGCATCCCAGGCTGCTCGGGAGCGACAAGAGAAACATGAGCGTGTTGAGAGTTGGTTAGGCCTACAGGGGACACCTATTGAAGAGAGGACGAAGCCAGCTGTGAAAGCTGATTCGGATGAAGGGAGTTCTACGTATTCTGATGCCATCGACGTTCTCATGCAAGACGAAGAAGTTCACCTAGCCGGGATAACAGAGGTGGAGCTGCAAGTACTTGCCAAGAAGATTAAGGCTGCAAACAAACGTGCGATGAAAGAACGTGGTCTGGTATAGACGCAGATCTTTCGGAAAACCCAACGACCAGGATTAAATCCCATTTGCAACCCGCATATTTCGAACAAATCCTTGACCCTTTTTTGGAAAAATAACCCATTCTGTACTAACCATTATTTATCAGAGTAGCGAAATCGAAGCAGTTTAAAGTGCATAAAAGTGTGATTTTTATCACGATGCGTTTCTCTTGAACCACCAAATTGTCGATGCGTTTGATACGTTGGACATACAGAAATACGTTTACTTTATTTAATTTCTTGATTTAATTTGGTGTTGAAAAATTGTAGTTAATTTACAAAATTAGTAAACATTATTCAAATGTTCAGGGTTATTACGGTTATCTAAAACTCGTGATTGCAAAGTGTACCTGATGGTTGTTGTCGTATGTTTAAAGGTATCTCATGCAAATTTTTGTGACGAATGTAATTCGTTTCAAATCTCAGTTCTAAATGAAATTCCTAATAACTCAGCAAAATTCTACTGTGTTTTCACAAAATTATCTGTATCGTTAAAAACGCATGTATATGATTGTTTACTGAAAATTAAATGAGTTTTTGTTATATGTCGGCGATGTATTTCTATTTGTGTAAACGTAGTTTCCTCTATTACCACTCCTAAAGCAAATTGTCACCCAATCGAAGAGTGTGAATGTAGGCCTATTATCTTTATTTGAGTATAATTTAAAATAGCCACCCTGAAAGCAGTCTGCCTCCACAATTCCCTACCCCAATTTGAGACAATGCCAGCTTACCGATAGAGGTGGCTCAGCGGTAAGACGCGAGACTCTAATTCGGGAGGTCGCCGGTTCGATTCCGGCCACCGGCAGTCCTGACTGAAGGTTTTTTCCGAGGTTTTCCTCAGTCGTAAAAGCGAATGCTGGGATTGAGTCATACTAACAGCCCTCGGACAATCCTTCCCAACTATCCAAACACCTTAATAACCTAGTTAGTCACCTGATGAGGGGCGCATCAGGTAAAGCTGGTGTGCACCCTAGAACGGGTATTCCTACAAAAATTATTATTATTATTAATGCCAGCTTGACATTATGTTTTCAAGTGTTAGCAAGAACATCGACTCCACTCTCAAAGGCTCCTCGCCTCCCGTCCCGGCTTGCCATTCATATTGTTGACTTCTGGATCAGTGACGAGAAAGCAATAATACTATAGCAATGTAGTTATGCCTTAAAGCATACTTTGTTAGTAAAATGAGAATAGTATGGTATAGTATAGCATAACTATTTCTGTTACCCCAGAGACAGCGACGAAGATTAAATTGCATTCGCAACTCGCATATCTAACAAATCCATTACATTATTTTCGGAAAAAGTTACCAATTCTGTACTAACCATTTTATCAGAATGGCAAAATCGAGGACGTAGTATAAAGTGCATAAAAGTGTGTTTGAACCCGTTATTATCTGCAGTTTAAGGTGAGGATAAAATTCTTCAGTTACCAAAATGTCAATAACATTATGATGCGCTCTCCCTCATGAACGACCAATGGAAACCACCAAATTGTCGGTGCGTTTTAACTAAGATAAAAATACGTTTAGTTTATTTATTTTCTAGTATTAATGTCGAGTTGAACATTTAGTTAATTTCACAACTTAGTCAACATTATTTAAATGTTCAGGGTTATTATTAACTAAAACTTGTCTTTGATCTTTTATAAGAAAAGTGGGAAAATAAATCTGTAAAAAAGTATGACAGTTAACCGGATTTAACAACACGAATACTGCATGAATAGGTCTGTTTATTACCTATATCTATGTCTAATTTTTGGAACTGATGTAACTGATGCCTAAAACTACGACTACTTCTAGTACTACGAGTACTTAGTTCGTCCGTTTAATCACCTCAATTAAATTCATCTGCCAAGTGTATTAATCGTTTAAAATGTATAAGGCAAATTGCTATATTTGTAGTAAATCGTCGCAAACAAAAGTATCGCAAGCAAATTTTGTGACGAAAGTAACTCATTTCAAATCTCAGATCTATATGACATTCCTAAAAAACTGTGAAAGATTCTACTGTGCTTTCACTTCCATTAAATTATCTGTACCGTTCGAAACACATGTATACGATTGTTCTAAATAAATTAGTGGGTTTCGAGCCGGACCCTTACCGATAAACCGTATTTTAATCCTTTCATTCCCAACGTCCACGTTTTGAGAACACCACATTTTATGGATTTTAGAAGTCAAATGTTACCTTTTGTTCTCAATTACCACTGTCGAAAAAAAATGAGATGTTTAGATAAAAACCATTGTGATTTTCCTTCGTTTCCACGTGACGAATGGTAGCTTCCTTTGATTAGAGACGTATTAAATTACTCTTACGAGCAAAACTTATTTGCTTAAAAAAAATTATCGTTGTAAACATTTCGTAAGAAAGAAATCCAAACATACGTTTTAATTGTGAGAGCGGTGTTCTATTATAACACAATCCATGGATACACATTGCACGGTGTATTGCATGCGAAGCAAAGCAATACAAGAGAGACGCTGGATCAAACCGCAGGCTGAACAGTGTTATGGTGCATTGGCCATTTAGGACAGTATCTCATTCGCGTTCACATGGATGGTATGACACGTTTTAAAACTATGTCAAGAAGGATGAAGCCTCTTGAGTAAAAAAAGCATTTCTAACCGGCTTGTACGCTTGAACTAATAATTTCATTTCATTTTTGATACCTTTCTTTTATTTGATATTAATACTTTCAATTCGAATCCCAAAGCCTAAACGTTATTTACCAAGGTCGTAAGGTCAGTTTTGACACGAAGCAATAGCACGACACCGGTGTGAAACGCCTAGGTAGGGTAACTCTTGTGTATTAGCAGTATATTAATCGTCTTCACTGTAAGTGTCCACTCGGAGTGTCTGGGCCCATGCACGGTTTAGCTGTAAAATGCAATTATAAATTGTTCCCAAGGCAGCCACTAGTGTTGTATGGGAGTCTATGAAGGGTGTCCGTGTGATGCCAGAATAAGCCCCGTTTCCCTCTACAATGCACGGTTTAGCTGTAAAATGCAATTATAAATTGTTCCCAAGGCAGCTACTAGTGTTGTATGGGAGTCTATGAAGGGTGTCCGTGTGATGCCAGAATAAGCCCCGTTTCCCTCTACGATGCACGGTTTAGCCGTAAAATGCAATTAAAAATGGATCCCAAGGCAGCTACTAGTGTTGTATGGGAGTCTAGTGAGGGTGTCTGTGTGATGCCAGAATAAGCCCCGTTTCCCACTACGATGCACGGTTTAGCTGTAACCTGCAATTAAAAATTGATCTCAAGGCAGCCACTTGTGTTTTTGTGTAGGGAGTCTAGGAAGGGTGCTTGTGTGATGCCAGAATAAGCCCCGTTTTCCTCTACGATGCACGGTTTAGCTGTAAAATGCAATTAAAAATGGATTCCAAGGCAGCCACTAGTGTTGTATGGGAGTCTAGTGGGGGTGCCTGTGTGATGCCAGAATAAGCCCCGTTTCCCTCTACAATGCACGGTTTAGCTGTAAAATGCAATTATAAATTGTTCCCAAGGCAGCTACTAGTGTTGTATGGGAGTCTATGAAGGGTGTCTGTGTGATGCCAGAATAAGCCCCGTTTCCCTCTACGATGCACGGTTTAGCTGTAAAATGCAATCAAGAATGGATCCCAAGGCAGCTACGCCTAATTATTGCCATTAATTATTCAGGCTAATTATAAAGTATCTGATGGACATTATCTTATTCGTTCAGACTAAAGAACGCTAACAGAACTGGGTTGTATGGGAGTGTAGGGACGGTGTCTGTGTGATGCCAGAATAAGTTTCCCTCTACGACGCACGATTTAGCTGTAAAATGCAATTAAGAATGGATCCCAAGGCAGCTACTAGTGTTGTATGGGAGTCTAGTGAGGATGCCTGTGTGCAGTGGCGTAACAAGGAATTATTTGGGGGGGGGGGGGGTTATTAGGGAAAAGTGAGATGAGGGGACTGAAGGGGGTCTGGGGCGAAGCCCCAGCCGCCGGAGGCCATTTCGCCGCAGGCGAAATTTTCTCTTACTTCTACAATTATTTCGTACCTTTTAGACTCAAAAGAATACTACTCGAACCACTACTCGTTTGTTTGTATTATATTGAAATTAGTGTTACAGTCGGCATCTATCATAGTTCTAAATAAGAATTGCATAGAAATTGTGTTTTTAATGTTTTATGGTTGTTTAATATAATCTCAACATGAAGTGAAACATTGTGGTCACGTCACATACATTAAAATTTTAATCCACAGAACGTGATATTGTAATATTAGATTAATGCATTTTTATTTATAGGTACCCTCACTTTTATTGGTTCAAGCGAAAGGTATATTAGTTGTAGATGAACACATAAATATAATTATATTATTGAAAGAAATTATATATCTTTTTTTAGTGAAGTGTATAAATATAATGAAAATGTTATTTATTGCGATTGTTATACACTGAAGTGGTTAAGGATCTTACAATATAGTATTCAGTTAATGTTGTATTAGGTAAAATCATTCTCGATGCAGTTTCGGGGGGGGGGGTTTAACCCCCTAACCCCCCCCCCCCCCTTAGTTACGCCACTGCCTGTTTGATGCCAGAATAACCCCCTTTTCCCTCTACGATGCACGGTTTAGCTGTAAAATGTAATTATGAATGGATCCCAAGGCAGCTACTTGTGTTGTATGGGAGTCTATGAAGGGTGTCTGTGTGATGCCAGAATAAGCCCCGTTTCCCTCTACGATGCACGGTTTAGCTGTAAAATGCAATTAAGAATGGATCCCAAGACAGCCACTTGTGTTGTATGGGAGTCTAGTGAGGGTGCTCGTGTGATGCCAGAATAAGCCCCGTTTCCCTCTTCGATGCACGGTTTAGCTGTAAAATGCAATTAAGAATGGATCCCAAGACAGCCACTTGTGTTGTATGGGAGTCTAGTGAGGGTGCTCGTGTGATGCCAGAATAAGCCCCGTTTCCCTCTACGATGCACGGTTTAGCTGTAAAATGCAATTAAGAATGGATCCCAAGACAGCCACTTGTGTTGTATGGGAGTCTAGTGAGGGTGCTCGTGTGATGCCAGAATAAGCCCCGTTTCCCTCTACGACGCACGGTTTAGCTGTAAAATGCAATTTTAAATTGATCCCAAGGCAGCCACTAGTGTTGTATAGGAGTCTAGTGAGGGTGTATGTGTGATGCCACAATAAGCCCCGTTTCCCTCTACGATGCACGGTTTAGCTGTAAAATGCAATTATAAATTGATCGCAAGGCAGCTACTAGTGTTGTATGGGAGTCTAGGGAGGGTGTCTGTGTGATGCCAGAATAGGCCCCGTTTCCCTCTACGATGCACGGTTTAGCTGTAAAATGCAATTAAGAATGGATACCAAGACAGCCACTAGTGTTGTATGGGAGTCTAGTGAGGGTTCTCGTTTGATGCCAAGGGTGATCAAAGCAACAAGAATCATCTTATTTATGTTTAGAGCGAAGGATACTCCTACTTCAAAAACCGCAGGAAATATTCATTTTTTAATTATACCTCAAGATTGCAACAAGAAATCGAAAATCTAAATCAACAGCGCACTTTGCTTTGGTAAGCCCTACTGATTGAATAAAATGTTATAACCATTAATGTAGTATTTTGATTATGATTCGATAATTAGTAATACAATTAATTATTTACAAAAACACATACTGATTAAAATATATGTCACTACTCAGCATTTAATGTGTAGGGCTTACTAAACTACAGTGCGCTGTTGATTCAGATTTTCGATTTGGAAGCCCATTCTTGTGATATAATTTAAAAATGAAAATTTTGTGCGGTTTTTGACGTAGAGGTATCCTTCGCTCTTAATATTATTTTATAGTGAACGTATTAATTGGACGCTATCAGTACAAATACGATTAGTATTAGTAGTAGCACATGATGATGGTGATTAGTAATTACCAATACCAGCAGAACAGGATCTTATAGTGAGTGTACGTTTTGCCCATTCACCTTTCTTGCGTCAGAAGTAACACAAACCGTAAAGCAAAATTAATCACTTGATCGCCTTAATGTTATGTTTTACGCATAGGGAGCCTCAATGGTAAAGGCTTCTTTAAAAGAGGACGCACAGTTAATGAACGGAAACTTAAAGTTAAGTAGAAAGTAATGAAGAGATTTGTAACAATAGCACCGAGCGATCGTTTGATATGGTTGGGGAGCGTTTGAAATCGGACAGGGAAGATATGAAAATAAGGTCTACGTCGCAATCGAGAATTCTCGGGAGTATGTTTGAGAAAGTGGCGAAAGGAGTGAGGGGGATGAACAATGCAAGTTTGCCTAGCGATGATATAGTGAGGAAGGAGCAGGAGAAGGAAGGAGGAAGGAGGAAGGCAATCGATGAAGGTGGGAGCCGTGCAGCCACTGCCAGCAACTAACTCAGTACACGCGGGCGCGTCGTGGCGGTAGCGTCACTGATACGGCTGCCGTCTGTGCTGTATGGAGCGCCACGAGGCTGTGCCGCGGTCGTGGGCTCTGCTGGTCGCGATCGCTGCCCTCAGACTCGGTAAGTTCGCACTACCAAACTAACGTCATACGCATTTTAAGTGTATTTTTTTTTAAAGCATCTACCGGTGCCACAGGTTTAACTAATTTATTAAATAAATTGTATGACTATTATTATTATTATTATTATTATTATTATTATTATTATTATTATTATTATTATTATTATTATTATTATTATTATTATTATTATTATTATTATTATTATTATTATTATTATTATTATTATTATTATTATTATTATTATTATTATTATTATTATTATTATTATTATTATTATTATTATTATTTTTATTATTATTATTATTATTATTATTATTATTATTATTATTATTATTGCTATTTTATAACGTTTTATTATTTATTCTATTAATACTATTTATTACTATTTTTTATTATTATTATTATTATTATTATTATTATTGTTATTATTATTATTATTGTTATTATTATTACTATAATTAGTATTATTAGTATTATTATTATTATTATTATTATTATTATTATTATTATTATTATTATTATTATTATTATTATTATTATTATTATTATTATTATATTATTACAATTTTGTTTCAGAATACAATTATGATATGGTAATAGTATTTTTGGGATAATTTGCCGAGTGAAATAAATTTATTGACCAAAGAAAAATTAAATATAAATTTATTCATTCATTCATTGAAAAGTACCATATCTCATAACTGTATTAAAAAAAATTTTGTTTAAGCTATATTTATTTACTTATTTATATATTTAATATCTACACTATGAGAAAGTCCAACGATTATAATTATTAGTAACATAATTATAGTTCCATAATTGTATTACGTAATAAATATTTAATATATAATATAGATACATAACATGCATATGAACTGCCAATTGAGCGATCACACAAAATGTGTGCACTCAATTCACTATAAACTACTTACTTGTTTAAAAAACAACAAACGATCTTATGGCCCAGCCGAAGTGGCCTATAGTTTCCGTGGTAACCAGCCACAGTTAGCCAGCTACTACGACACTTCATTCTGACACTATCTATTATTATATGCATTTCCATTTTTATTATTGTAAATGCTATTAGTTAAATTTAGTATTTCTCTAAGGCAGCATTATTTGATGATATTCGGATTGAAGTATATTTATTAGTTTCGAAGTTATGCCTGCCATGGTGAAGAGTGTCAAACTTTAAAATGGATGGGGTATCTCTTAATGTTTCGACTTATTAAGGAAGTGCCAGTGCTGCAGAAAGCGGAAATTAGAAGTCTTTGGTCCGCACTTTGCAAGCTGTTAGTAAATCTTCCTTCCGATATGACTAAAACAGCTAAACATACAGATATACATTGCTATACAAACAGCCATACATAGAACATAGCTTAGCCGTAGCATTCCATGATGTATTTTATCAACACTTTGATACATATATTCGTTAACAGTCACCAACACTATCTGTTATATTCAGTTGAGGCTCTAATTATTCGTTAGTGACGAAGATTAGTGCAACAACGGTGTTATATTACATCAATTAACATTATTGTCTAAGGAGATTTTCATCGATAAACTAGAAAACATATATTTATATATAATTTGTAGTAATGATAATCGTAGTATTCTACGAATATTACATAAGGTGCGTCCAACCACAGAGCCAGCTTAACATGATATTAGAAATACAAGTGTCTCATATAGTTAAGCCTAGCATGAACTTTGAGTCCTTCAAAAGGTAACCAGACTGTGAATAAGTCTACAGTCATAACGTTCGGTTGATATAATGAAAACGCGTTGGCACGTAAAAACTCAGCCTGCAATGTTAGCGAGAGGCCTATACCAAAGATCAAAGGGTATTAGATTGATAAAATGGAGGTCGCGTATAGGAGAGCTAAGAGTTCGAAACTGTCAACGATAAAAAACAATTTTCGTTCATTAGATTAGCGCTGTGTGGAGTTAATAGGGTAAGTTATCCCGGGTGTGGTTGACAGTGGCATGCGGAGTCTGATGGCCAATTGTCGCACAACTTGGCGCCAAATCAAATTGTGGAGCCGCGGTAACCACGTTTGTGCTACTTTTATTGAGGTAATAAATTCCCGATGTTGCAGTGTGGTAAACCGAATCTTGCCTTTGGTTCAAGGGCCTAGATGGTGAGTGGTGACAACCCATACGGCCATACGGCACTGTAGCCCCTTCCAACAGTCGACCCAAGGGAATACGACCATTAACCTTAGCAAAGACACAAACACATGGACAAGAAACCCTCAACGGATAAGACCAGGGTTAAATGCCAATTGTACGGCACTAATACGTTTTTAGTTGACCATCAATCACAGCTAGCAGCCGCAAAGCGCGAAACTTTCAAACTTTAAGATGAACAGGCTGACAGGCGTGTCTTGATGAACTGGGAAGATAGTTCTTGTAATTCCAACTTAGACACTGGCACGGAATTTATTTCAGAATGGATGCCACCACCTGCTGGAAAGTAATTGAAAAGAGAGTTGGATGGTGGTGCAATCCTAGTATTCGTTTTCGATCTGGGGAAACTTTAGGACCTTCAGTAAAGACTCCGGGATGAGAGTGGGAGCTACAAGAGTTTCATACAGAGGATCCGAAGCATCAGAAGCCTCTGACCGTACTTCCTTACTTTCATGTTGTTTCCCCCGTGCAAATATTCAAATATTCATAGAGCACATTTATTTTATTTCCTCCTTTTACATTTTCATCTTTTGCCCTACACCATGAAAGAGAAAATGGGATTTAGATGTAATAAATATTGCCACTTTAGCTACGCATAGTTCAAGATGCAGGCCTCGTCAATGCTCAAGACGGCAGCATCCACAGCCACCTCGTCAATGCTCAAGACGGCAGCATCCACAGCCACCTCGTCAATGCTCAAGACGGCAGCATCCACAGCCACCTCGTCAATGCTCAAGACGGCAGCATCCACAGCCACCTCGTCAATGCTCAAGACGGCAGCATCCACAGCCACCTCGTCAATGCTCAAGACGGCAGCATCCACAGCCACCTCGTCAATGCTCAAGACGGCAGCATCCACAGCCACCTCGTCAATGCTCAAGACGGCAGCATCCACAGCCACCTCGTCAATGCTCAAGACGGCAGCATCCACAGCCACCTCGTCAATGCTCAAGACGGCAGCATCCACAGCCACCTCGTCAATGCTCAAGACGGCAGCATCCACAGCCACCTCGTCAATGCTCAAGACGGCAGCATCCACAGCCACCTCGTCAATGCTCAAGACGGCAGCATCCACAGCCACCTCGTCAATGCTCAAGACGGCAGCATCCACAGCCACCTCGTCAATGCTCAAGACGGCAGCATCCACAGCCACCTCGTCAATGCTCAAGACGGCAGCATCCACAGCCACCTCGTCAATGCTCAAGACGGCAGCATCCACAGCCACCTCGTCAATGCTCAAGACGGCAGCATCCACAGCCACCTCGTCAATGCTCAAGACGGCAGCATCCACAGCCACCTCGTCAATGCTCAAGACGGCAGCATCCACAGCCATTTCCCCCAACTTTACGATTTTTTGTTTGAGAGGGGAAGAGATGGAACTCAGAGCGGATTCACTAGCACTAAGAGTTATCGTGACGAGTGATGAAGGGAAAGCCCATGCAAAGAAGACCCAGAGTTATTTATCTAACTCTCCATGTCAAACTCGAATTGTCTGAAGATCACTTAAAGGAGGAGACGGGAAATGTGTAGATATTATCGTTAAAAGAACAAAGGAATCAATATGCTCTAGATAGGTTAACAACAAGTAAAATAGGGCACTAGCCTGACCTGAGTATGTTCATTGAATTTGGTTCATTATAGTTAATCTCAAATACACCTACTTTAAGTATGTATAAACATACTTGCGTGACATACCACAGATTTTGAGATAATTACGTAGATTTCAAGGGCTGTCATTCGGAAATTACGTAATTTCAAACAAAGAATGGATTTGTAGGAGAACTTGAGTACATTAATTTAATTTGATTCCTTCCAATTAATCTCAATTAGATCTGTTTTAAGTATATATAAACAAACCTGCGTGACATACCACAAATATTTGTCGGGCAAAAGTTTGTCGGGCTGTCATTCGAAAATTACGTAATGTCACACATAGTAGCGATTTGTAACAGAACCTGACTCCTGCTTCTTGATTTTCAATAATCGTTCTATTTTGCTTTATTAATTCTGTTTGGGCAGTGTCCATGTTTCGGTTTCGAATTTGTCGCTGAGTTGATAAAATTATGTATATTCGATTTCAACTGATATTGCAGGATTTTCCAAATACTAAGTATGCTCTTCTACTTTGGTGCCAAAGCTAACTTACATTTTGTATTAATAACTAGTAGTGACATAAAGCTAACCCACAGTTCACTTCTCAAGTTGTGTTCTGTCTTCTGGCCATAGCTTGGCCTTCTTGGACACGCGTAAACGGAGCGTCTGCCACTGGCAAGTGTCTTCTGACCACAGCAGGTTCGGTTTACCGCAAGCCTCTACTTCTAGACGATAGCAACGGAGATTTCAGATTTGACTGCGGTAGGTCCACTGAAATACAATCGATGGAGAATTATGTATACAACATTCAAATGGCGCACACGCACAAAATGAAGGCTTTCGAGTTGAATATAGTAAAATGTTACGACGAGCTTTCGATGCAAGCGTTTGTTCGTTATATCGTTATACCTGAAATTACATAGGTATAGTTAGAAATAAATGTTTTGAGAAATCGGAGTTCGTTATTCTATAATTATCGTTCATCGTTAAATCATAGAGTTTCTAAAAATATCAATATTCTAATTGATATAACCACATTTCATGTAACTGTGGGGAGTTAACACATTCTTTTGACTAAATATTGCTTAATTTCTGACTTTTTTCTAAATAATACTTCGTGCCCCCCAAGCGACAGAAATTGAATGGATTCAAATTTATCTCAGTTTACAACAAAGTCATAGAACAGTTATTGGTTCGTTCGTTTGTAACATTCTGCCAAAATGGAAGAGGATAAAACTGTTTGCACTTGTGTCATATAACGACTGTGCTAAACACTCTGCGTAGGAAGTGAAAGCTCATCCCACTTCTTAACGAGTTTATTCAGACTAGTCATATTTGAGAAGAGAGGAACAAATAATGAAGGTTCACCGGATGAACAAGACAAGCATTGTCGTCAGATCCTCTGGAACAATTCTGTCGGCATTCTCTGTTACCATTTCTTCCTTTGTTCCGGTTTATATACAATTACAGTTTAAACCGTTTCTTTTGTTATTTGCTAACTATCCGAAAGCATTGACACGATCCTTTACAGATAAAACTCAAGGTCATAGCTTATTCGTTCAGGTGGATCCCCAGTCCAGTCGACTCTCACAGCTATTTGCTGTTACACATTCTTCGTTATTTCGAGGTCACTGTTGTAAACTTCGAAACACTTATGATGATATTTGGGCTTCACGTTTCATATTTGGCAACGGTGCTAATTGATACGATGTTGAGGATCAACCCCCCCCCCCCCCCCCCCTTATGAGAGCAGTGCACGAGCCAGGACTCGAACATGGATCGCGCGAGCTTTGGTTTACTAGAGGAGCACACAATAGACCAGGGTTCTCACGCCAGCAGTCATAATAGTATCGTACAAATTATGGTGATAAAGATATATATATATTAGATTTGACTAGATTATGTTTACTTCTCCATTTTATCGGCGTCTATTTTCGGAAGATTTAAATAAGTATCAACAGCATCATATTATTTTTGAATAATATACCTGAATAGCTAAGTATGTTACTCGAGACAAATGATCAATTCGTTTTAAAGGAAATAAATTCAAAACTAACCGACATAAAAAATACAGAATATTATCATTTTTTTAATTTGACATTGCATTGAATAATAGATTCATCATTCAGTGGATTCATTTCGTAAATGATTGATTCTTGATGTACCAAAACAAAGATCAACAACTGAAAATATGTTTGATGCAAATTATGTCAATCTTAAGATTTCTCTAATGATGTAGTAGGGGATATAACTGGAAAGAGAGAAACGAGCATTCTATGAAGAAACCCACCAGAAGTTTCGCAAGTTAAAAAAGCCCGCAAGCGAGAAAATGTAACAGCAAACGCAGCCCCCCCCCCCCCCCCCCAGCACGTTGCCTCAACCACCGTCCCACAAATTTTACGATTTCTCTGTCGAACTTTCAGCACCACCCGGATATCCGTGGCTGTTGTTCCTAGATGAAGTCTGAACGTAATATTAGAGACAACGGGGCGAAGAAGGCGACAAAGAAGAAGAAGAAGAAAGAGAAGAAGGAGAAAAAGTACGACGATGACTATTTTTCATGTGGTTTTATTGCTTTTGTCGAGTTTTCGGTTAAGAATACATAAGTCCGGATCTTTCGTCTCTCTAGTCTAGAGAAAAAGCAAATATGCATTATGCAATTTCCTCGTGTCGCGTGTAAATTTGACTTCATGATTTAAGCAAACATGTAGTTCCATGCAGGTGTGTACTGCGCTCTAGCATACCTGATGGAGATGCTCGGTGCTACACACGAGGCTCTACATAGAGAGCAAACATGTAGTTCCATGCAGGTGTGTACTGCGTTCAGGCATTCCCATTATAGTAATCTTGGTTGAATAACAAGGCTTGACGATTAGAAATATCCCTAAACAATCCTTCACAATTCTAAACATCCCCCATTATGTACCTAGTAAGTTAGTGGAAGATAGTGGAGCATTCTCATGAACAATTCTAATAATTAATAATTATTACGAATCTTAGTTTCCTTGTTGAAGGGATTTCTTAAATAGAACCCATGTCAAATCCAAGATTGAAACTTAGAGCGGAAGATCTGTGGTTTATTAAACCAACGCTTAATCCGTCACGATCACTACGATTGTAGTAATGTAAGAAAACCTTCTTAAACCTACAGAACTTCAGTTTCATCCCCGTTTTTATAATCTCTCTCGTAAAGCAAATCGTAATTTTCATTTAATAAACATGATTGATGTAAAACTTAAGACACGTACTAAGCCCTTAGTTTATTTTAGTGAAGACAATCATAGCCGAAAGCTGATGGTTCTTGTCTGTAATTTACATAAAAATGAGCTGGATTCTCCTGGTTCCAATGACCTGTTACTCGGGGTTCAAGACACCCCCCCCCCCCCCCCGCTTCTAAGTAGCGAGGTCTACCAAAATATTCTTAAAAATGTTGAAGAAAACAACTTTTTGAATTGCAAATTTGTTTCACTCACTCTCACGGAAACGAAACGTTAAAGAATATATTTTGATGCGGAGAAGTTACTTTTCTTTCGCCTTTCATCTCTACCCCGAACTTATTTTACTTGAGAGTTTTTTGAGTTGTTCTGTGGTGGTGAGCGGCATTTTAAAACGTAAGAGAGAAGACAATAGTGTTGCTGGGACTAACAAGTTGCGAGTTGTATATTCGTGAAACACGCTTTCATGTGTATATTTTGTATTGAAGTTGTTTTGATTATGTTATCCTAATTTACACATTGTCTAAGGCTTTCGCGACCCAAGTCATTTATTAAACTTGTCTGTTGAGTTTAATCGCGCGCTTCGGTTGCTTATACGGATACCGTTGACCCGATCAACGCTAGCGATGAAGATTGCCTAGTTGCTTTTCTTATATTCATAAGTTGAGGCTTGCAAAGATCTTTAAGATCTTTCATTGATGCCTCGAGAACGCTTCACGATATCCGAACATTTAAAATATTTAAAAGTTTGTAACTTAGTGTTTAGCTGATACAAAATCAAATTCTAAATAGGAATCACCTTTTCAATATCTTGAAGCATGTATGTAATCTTTATTCACAACCGGCGTATCAATGCATGCTTTAATAATGCGAGATACCAACTGCCGTTAGATTGGGGCATGAATTGTCCATGGGCAGGTTTACTACGGAAGAGGAAACATTAAAATGTGAATGAGAAATGTGTTTAAGAATATTCTGAAAGTGAAGTAGCCATTAAACCATTTAATAACAATTCCAGATGAATAGACAAATATCTGTATGTCACGAAGTCTGTACGCCACAATACAGCTAGATAGAATGTGAAACTATCAGTGAATTTCAAAACGTTGGCATCACCTTGAACTGGTCCCGTCTTATCGAGAAGGCATCATCTGAAAAATAAAAACGAAAGTGATGCGACACCTTTGTCCGCAGTTTCTCCCCCACAACGTCCCTTCACATCGTGCGAGACATTCTAACGGTGGAATCACCGATTTATCAATAACAATATTTGTTCGTTTTTTTTTTTTTTTTTACTGCAAAACGGAAGCGCTACCCAGGTCGTATAAAATATAAACATCCGGTATAGAGTGGGGAATGTTGCTCATTGCTCCCATGATGTCTGTGTTCCGTTCTTAGGGCGCTGTTGCCATTGTCCTCGCTCTCAGCCCACAAAACACGAGCATTATCGAACATGTTGCAACTGAGCATAGCAGACAGGTAGTTCAGGGAACGCGTAAGCAGTGGCGTATCAAAGTCCTAAACGAAGAGAGAGCGAAAGAAAACTTTCATATTATTTTATTACATTTTACAATGGGAGTTCCTAGTGGCACCAAAATGATTAAGAAATAGAATATTAATTTGTTAAAACGCTAAGGCCCGGTTTCACCAAATTATTTAAATCGGAGATTGGCTTGATCGGCGCCGTCACCAACTTTACATAGACAAATAATGTTGCATGTGGCTGTATTCCAGAAATGAGTAATTAATTAGTATCAGCTATGAGTTGCTATAAAATATCATGCTGTTATTACTGGTATTTAAAGTAATTTTCATGAAAACGAGAAAATGTATTCAGTACGTCACCAACAAAAGTTCTTTCAGATTGGCAATAAATGTCTGACACGTGTTTAGTCATTTGTTTTGCATTATTGGATCCTTACGTAAAATGCATACAGAAGGCCACGACCGAAGTTTATTATCTCAAAAGAAATCCATGCTCTGTATTCAAATCAGTACAACAATGGATATTCGATCTTTCTGTCGAGTCTTCGTTTTTTCATGTTTATTTACAAGAACAAATGAACGTTGCGACGAAGTAACAATACGTAGCAAACTTTAGAATATGAATCATTGTATGAATTATGAACATATTTCTTTGTCGAGTGTAAATAGCTACAATAATGTTAGGCTATTTTATATCTACTCTAAAACTGACGCTTATTAATTACTAAATTCTGAAATATAACAATATACAATATTTTCACTGGATGAAATATTATTTATTTATGAAAAGTTGGTGATGGCACCGATCAAGCTAATCTCCGATTTAAATACGTTGGTGAAACCGGGCCTAAGAAATTCTGTTTTAAGCATCATACATACCTTGAGACTGGGTATTTCGTTATATTTACAGCCATTCTATTATTTGACATATTATTTGTGCGATTCTGGAACGTGTTTACTGACTTGATATGACAGCAAATAGCCTGTGGCGATAAAGAGCACAGGCAGCTGGAGACATTGTCCTAGATTCTGTTAGGGTAAACCGTGTATGTAGTTATAAATATATTTATCCAGTGTTAATTTTAGCACAATCCTATTTAATCATTTCATAGCAGAAATTTTGATATATTTTCCTAAATATAATTAATATTTAATATTGAAAATAAGGAAGGTTGTAAAAAGTGTAACTTAAACCACAAAAATAAAGATCATTAATTGATAAAGATCAAATGAAATGAATTCCAGTTTGAAATGACACAATAAGACTGTCTCTTCTTTAGAGATTTTTTAAGTCGTGTTATTGAAATAAATTAGAAAATATATTTTTTTTATCGTAGATTGGGATCATCACCATTTGAATCCGGGATCTCGAACGGAATTGAAAAGCCATAGAGTAAGAGAGACACAATGAGCGCAGGTAGAGATGTATAGAGAGTCCTTGACGTTATAGACGAGCCTTATCACTGTCACGTAATCCGGGAGGAAATTGACGGGGAACCAATGTCCGTTGTATTCGATCTACGCTAACATCATCGTTTTTACTCGGGTGCGTCCGCGTTCCAGCAAGACTCTCTGAATAATGTGTCAAGGGTTACTCTTATGTCTTCGAACATCCAGGACGATCATTCCGTACGTTTGCATCTACTGTAATTATAATACGGGTCCAGTAATTTCAGATATTATTACTCCAATTCACTGTAATCGTAATCTCACTCACACTCACACATATCAACGCATTTCCCCCACCAAAATGATAGCCTTCAATTGGCAGCTATCTCTATGTCAATCATTCGCCACTTCGAATATCGTTGTTTTGAGCAGAAAGCTGTGCGAAGATGAAGAGATTATGTATAGTTTTCCCCATACTAAGAAACACGCGGTGTCAAAAAAGGAGATTTACGTTGATAATCTGTGAATAAACTTATACGAATAACACTAGTAATATTGTGCACTACACACTATATCATATAGCTCATAATATTGATTATATTGCCATGATAATAACATAAGTATAGTAACAGTAGATTTATTTTTCATTTAGTTTATTAATAATATTGGCATTCCACGTACGTTCAACTTGGTAAAAACCCGCTGTGGAAGTAACAAAAAGAACATCTGCCACAACCACACGATTTAGATGATTGCTCGGAAGTTATCCAGTTAACATACATACAATCAGTTGTACAACTCGTGACAGCTGAGAACGGACCATACGGACCTCACACTTTCAAGCTACGATGCGTCACAAAGACGAGACAATCAGACTGTTTACAATTTTCATTTCGAAATCCAGGTAACCTCATACGTTTTTATTATTAAGATAATCAACATTTTAAATAGAAAATATGAGATACATTAACAAATATCATACTTTTCTGCCATTTGAAATCTTATCTCATCTCCTTGAGAATGGCCTCCAGTCCAGAGTATTCCAATTGTTTAACATTGGCAGCGTCACCTGCCGGCCATGTCACGATGAGCCTTGAATGCAATATGCGGGAGTGCAACCAAGTGCACTTCATATATCGTTGGTCCTGAGGGAGGTTAGAACCCCAGGGACTTTGAATAGCACGCTACGCCATATTGCACACATGTTTTATGGACATCAGTTCCGGTGACAAAGCTCCTCTCCCTCCCTTTTCCAGACGCTGGTTCCATGGTTCTATGACAATACGGGCTGACAAGAATAACACCGCAATACCCGCCTGACCCGTCAACTACGTCACCACTCTTATTACTATTATAGTTATCTGCAATATTAACAGCAGTTGGAAGTCTTGGTGGTACTGAAGCATTCATAAGAAACATTTCCCCTTCGAATCACTTTCCCTTCAGGTGACTTAAATATATGTATTACTGTATTTTGATATTTGGGAATTGATTTACTAACTCGTACTCCAGCGGTAGGTCATCCCTCTTCACTTGTGATAGAGGAAAACCTTACAAACGAAAACTTGCCATTCACCGATAGCTACAATCAAGTCGGTGGCGTACTGATGTAGATACTTGTCTGTCTGGTATCATTTAGCTACCCAGCACGAGTAATACGAGATATCTCAACGCTCGATCGACAGCTTCGCAGAAATACACGAAATCTCATCATTAACGGATATAGTTAAATAAATATTTACTATGCGCGGATGTAATAAACTCCACAGCGGCTTATTTGTGTTTGCTTACTGACTGGTAGAAATACAACGTCGATGCCTTACAAGTCGAATACTCAACGCGTGCGTCTTGGCTGCGTGTTGCTAAACAAATAATGTCCCTCCCCTAACTTCGTTCCATCCACAACCACCAGGGGCGCAACGTAAAGAACGACCGTCGACCAGGCGCCATAATGACAATGATAACAACAATTAAACGACCTACTCGGCCGGGTCGCGATTACGGTACATGTCCTAAATTGTTGTCAATGTAGACCTATCCGGTCATGCTTATAGTTCATTTCATCACTAATAAAACATATTTGGGTATTCTAATTTATTTCATTGGAATAAGTTTTAAATAATATTTCAGAGCATAGAGTTGTTTTGCTTCGACAACATGATGATAGATTTCCTCATCTTTGCGAACAAACACGGACTTTCTAATACATTGTGTTAATGGCATGAATATTTATACAAATTAAATATCTTTAAATGCTTTTGTAAACAGCCGATTGTGTGTCATAAGCTTCAATTTTAATAACGCGGCACATTGTTTTCTGTTAAAACGTAAACCGTAAACGTTTCTAGGAATGAGTATATATTTATTGGAAAATAATAAATCAGTTAGAACGCATACCACATTTGTATTTATTGAAATTTACCCGCCCGAGAGCGGGAAGGCCAATGTAGGGCACAAATTGGCCTCTATAGCCATGTACAAAGTAGGACTTGAAAACGAGAGTAAGGACTAAGTACTAACTAATAAATAGCACAACAATGTTGACTGGAAGTTGTGATATTTAGCATCTGCGTGTCATGTTTCAAATCTACTACAACATAGGAGGATACCCGAAAACCAAGCCGGTTCCTAGCCACTTTCCGAGTAATCTTTGATTTAACACGTTGGGTTGATTACGGTTTCTTAACTAGCGCCACTTATAGTTATTAATATTTGTGAAAGCATTGAGCTTACAAACCTCTTTATAAAAGAGAACCTAAAAATTAAAAGTATAGAATGGAACTTTACTAGACAATAACCTGGCTAATTATGACTGGAAGCCTTTAATTATAAGGGACCACGTTTTACCCGAGGGGGGAAAGAGGTAAAATGCGAGTATCGAAAGGAAGCTTTCTTGGAACGGTTAGCCTACAGGAAACGAATGGGTGCTGGATTTCTCCTGAATCCATTAATGGCAATACCTTTGTGAACATTATGACTGTTCTTTTGTTTACATTTATTTTATATTGTAATTATTAGCAGCTATAGAATGTAGTGTTGATTTTGTATAAAAAATGTTTTTAAAAAATGGTCCGTGATAAAATGGAAGTCAAATTATTTTCAACAATGCTGCACAAACAGAATCTTATATAAAATAAACAACTATGCCCACTTAGCCCGAAAAGTTTAATATTAGTTTAACGAATATTGTTTTGTGTTTTAACTGTACAAATCGACAATTTACTTGATATAAATGAAGCTAAAGAGAAGGTGTCTCATAAAAATATCAAAATGTGTAAACGTATTTTGATTGTTTCAACAGAGGGCACCTCTGTCGTGGGTTACTTCGAACCGTGTGAGCCTAACGCGTGAGTTCTAGGAGCTATGGTCACATAAGGGGCCCCCACACGTGCGAACATGTCTCCAGACATGCTCGTGAACCCCACGTGAACCGCAGGCTCGCGAGCATGCTAGCCCCCACACGGGAGCACAACATGCTCGTCAACAACGCCCCTTCTTTATACTTGTTCACTAATTTCTCATACGCAAAACTACGCGCATTTCTGTCGCTGTATTCTTTTGATTTGACTTTCCATAATTTATAAAGCAGGAAACTCTGTATACATATTAATAAATTCCTCCAGAAATTCCCTGGATATATTTCTTAAGTCTATCATTTTTTAATGGATTTGATTTTGAAAATTAATAAATAAAACAAATAAAATATTGAATAAATTGAACACTACGTACGACAGCGTCCTCCGTCTTGAAAAGAACTTTGTAGACTGAAGTACAAATAGGGATGCTTCCATTTAACTTTTTAGAAAGTGTTCCTATTTGCCCTTGATGCTATTTTTTGCCCCAACCCCACAAAGCTAATGAGGTCAACATACGCTTTCGCTGCTATATGTATGGAGAAAGTTATAGAAACAACCCTGGATTTCAGAAAGAATTGCATCGTAAAATCAAGGGTACAAAAACAACATAAAACACATAGAAAGCGACTTTCATGCTGGGAGAACCATCTTGCTAGAAGACTATGATTGTTTGGGGAACTTCATTATCAGTGTTGCGCAGTGGTGTAGTGCCAAATTTACCAGTACGTATACGCTTCAGTGGGAAGCTGGAGGGACACATCTTTCCAGACAAAAGAACATGGGGGGTTTGGGGGGCAGAGCCCCCCAACAATGGCGCCGCAGGCGATTTAAAAAAAACAGGCTTTTTAGAGTGTGTTTTGAGCGTTTTAGATACCAATACCGGACTGAATGCAATCCCGAAATACTGCAGTTTTTGTAGTGCAAAACCAGAAAATCACCAACAATAATTGGAACACTGACGAGAATTGTTCAGGAATACGTTTAGGGGTTTGGGAAGTGGTTTGGCGACACACACGCCACCCGTGGCCCGTATAGGTATATCTGTTGATACTTGGCTGTTGATAATTGACACCGCAATATTTTTACCAAGTGAGACAATTTTATCCCCCTTATTGTGTATTTGTATTGGCGGGACGCGGGACTTAAAATTGAATATTGGGACTCCCAGATCCAGGGGTGGTCTCAGAGGATTTGAGGCCTGTGCCAATTAAATGCCAGTGCCAGAGAGCACAATTTTACCAACGGAGAAAAGCTGACAATCGTGAATAATGTGTCCGTCATTCGAGGCATGTTACGACCGTATCATTGCGTATCACTCGTATCATAACCAAAACCAGTGTGTATACGAAAGTTTTTCAGCTGGAGCAGTGCGTATACGGCGTATACGCCCGTATACGCACCACTACACCACTGGTGTGAGTAGTCTGCTACGTCAGAATCGTTTTATTAATATTATTTTTTTTTTTTTTTTGTGAAAACATACTAGCATGTAGTCTGGCGCAGAACATCATTTTAAATTGTTAGCCTTTGTCTATAAGACATACCATTAAAATATAATAATCTTCATATTACTTTTAATAGAACATAAGAACTGCGTGCAATGAGGATAATTTCATTCATATCCCAATACTTCCAGTTCAAAATGTCTTTTAAATGGTCAGAAGTTGACAAGCAAGTGTGTGCAGCCCCCCACACGCTCACACATGCTCGCGAGCATCACATTGTGTGTATTCGTCGCAGTAGCGTTATGTCGAATATTTTCGGGTGTTCGACAGGGAGCAATAAAACACTTCGTCTTGCCATCCAGACGTTGCGTGTGTTTGGCGAAATTTTGTTGTCGTGTCCTTCTCGTGTACATAGGTCGAAGCACTTACTTCGTCACTGTACACCCTCCAGACGTTGCGTGTATTCGTCGAACATCCGAGTTGAGAACAGACGCTAGATTTGCGCGGTAAAAGAATCAGTTGAAGATGGACAGTGAAGATGAACTCATCGCTGTAAGCGCCGCTTATGTTGTTATGAGTTATGGGTTATTGTTAAAAAAAAAAAGAAGAAACGGCGTAAAAGGAGATGGTGGACAACGCTGGACACTCATAGAAGTTGCAATTCTAACCAAAGCATCATTACTTCATTACGTATTTTATGTTGAGGATGCTTAGGATTCCATATCGCGGGCTCATTTTCGTAGATTTAATAACTCTGAAATAACACTATTTGTCCACTCCATTTATAAATAAAACATCTACAGTCGACGGAACGAGAGAAAGTACTGAAAGCTGCTCAAAAATGGAACTGTTGACGAATATGTTTGGGGATGAGACGATACGTCTGGATGGGAAGACGAGAAAATTTGTGCGCGCGCAGGCAGCCTTCAAAAACCTTCGTCCCCCTTTGACTTGTGCCAGATTTACCGACTTGCGATGGGAAACCTCGCAACACCAATAACGCAGTACGAAAAGCCATCCATCCACACGTTGCGTCGAATATACAAACAGTAATTTTTTGCTCGATTTTTTGTTCCAACTTCGTCAAATACACGCAACGTGTGGAGCGGGCTTTAGAGCTACTCGAAACAGCCCCCCACACGCTCACACATGCTCGCGAGCACGAAGTTCGCGAGCATGTCTGGAGACATGTTCGCCCGTGTGGGGGCCCCTTAACCCTGGTCGATCCAACAAGTTAGGACACGTTTATTTATTAAGATAGCGTCGCCACGGAGCATGCGTATTGCGTAGTGCGATACTTCCGCTCTGCCCCCAGCGGACAAGAGCAGCACCAGAACCGGCCGGAAAGACAACCACTCAATCCGGAAACCAAACTACACATTTTTTAGACCTGACACTAATAACTTTTTATGTTCGTTAATTCCGTTAAAAGTCAGTAACTTTTGTCGCTTTGTTCGTCTGTTGTACTTATACGATCTTGATACGGTGAAATTTACATCTTGTAGGGAATCTAAACGATTGAAGTTGTTCTAATGGGAGCAACCAAACTCAAAACACCTCAAAACATTAGTTCGACAGGTAGGTCATAAGATGTCAGCTGTATCAGATCCATTGAGCATCACCGGGGTCGTAATAGGGGGGGGGGGGGGGGAGGGGTTGGCTGGCGTTTGGATCGCCAAGAGGGCCGGCAAGTATGAACAAGTGAGAAAGTAGGAAGAGGAAAAATGATGAAGACCACGGGAGATGAATAAAGGAATGACAAAAGAAATGCACGAGTCCTGTTTGCGGGCACCGGTCACCACGAGAAGGAACCCACCTCAACACATACATTGGGCTTCGAGGTGACTCATCTTCAGCATTGTGCACCATTGCACTCAACTTCTAGTTGCGCATCTCAGTATGCACGTTGTATCTTTCAAAACAAGTTGCGCTTGTATGAATCGACATGTACAGTTGTGCTTCATGCACTTTGGTAGTTATATCCACTCAAAACCAAAATTGAGATTGGATCCGAAAATTATAGCTAAAATAGCGTACAATAATGTAATTTAAAAAATCTACCATCTGCAAGGTTATTCGCCAATGAAATGTATTGTTTAAATATTGAAACGCATTTCCCAAGTATGATTTGTCTAAGGTAAGAATCCACTAGCATTGAACACACATGAATGAATGCATTTTCCATTGCGAGCGATCTCCACTGCTCTGTTCTGTTGTAAACATTTTCTTCCCCCGACAATGTACCTACCCAAACCATCAACTTCCTCCTTTACGCACCAACATTGCAAAAACGCAAGAAAATATGCGGCTATATAAAAGCTCCCCCCGCAACATCATCGTCTGTTTGATAGCCTCTCTGCCGTTCCGCCGTCTTTTCAGTAAAAACATCCATTTACTTTTTGTATCAGCACTAAATGGCGATCTAGGAACCGACGATCAATTTAATTAAAGTAGATCGCGATTCGCGATGTTGCCTAAAATATAATACAATGTTTGTTTCTTGAGATCTCACGGCTGAGATCTGGTCCAGTTAAAGCCCTGAAACCAGACAATTATTGATACCAGTCTCCCATGTCACAGTACATCAAATGGATATAGTCATTCAAGTAACATTGCGTATAGATACCTTACGTCATTTACTTACTGAAAATCAGTTCATAGACAGTAAATACACTAATGTTAGCTAACATGATTTGCTAAATTTGTATTTGTAGGTGACAACCGTAAGAAAGAGTATTTATTTATCAGAATCAACATATTTATTCTTCAATTACTTTACTGCCACAAAGCCACCGCTTCTAAAGCTAAAAGCTCCGTCAATTCTAGCTCGCGGCAATTTCTTCTGCCCCCGTCGAAGTACCCTAATCTAATTGGCTGAGTCTAGTCTAGAGTTGTTTGTCTGATACAGCGCAGTCATTCAATATGATCATTGGGATACTGGGATTACTCTTTGCTGAGTTGGATTAGTAATATTGGAACAGGGTTGAAAGAGTCCTCAACCTCTTGGTATTTAAAAAAAAAAAAAGAGGTCGGGGTTAGAAACGCTAAATGTGTAAGTGAATGGATTTTAGGGGAAGGTTGTTACGTATACGGGGTGTATACACGGGAATGGGGTATTCCCGTAACCTGGCAGGGCTTCCCACGATATTGAAAAACATAACAATACGCTTTTGGTTGATTTGTGAACCGAACCAGAAACCAAACCTATTTAGTGAAAGTATCGAGCGCTGCCACAAAGCCACCGCTTCTCTGTATCCAAATGCTGTGGATGCTCTCATCCAGAACCGAACACTCTTCTACTATTTTCACATTGATGAGCAAAAACAAAGTTTTAAATTATTTCGTTTGAAAATGCTGTCAATTCCCCTATGTGTATAAAATAACATACATGTATAAACGACTACAAACAACACGATGAGCCATGTTGGAGCGTCTTATAAGGCGCACATATTACTTCCATATCACATTCTACGATACAAAAAGAAAGGAGGCCGAATACTTGGAGAATTGGCTGGATCTCTATCAAATTTATGTCGACGTTTGACAAACACGTCCGTATGGTATCATATGAAGCCACCGTAAGATGTTCGCATCTTTCACATGATAACCTCGCTCCGTTGAATAACGATGCTTCTCCGACATAGACTTGCGTTCTTATTTCTGATGTTTTAAAGCAAACAGGACTATGTGTTTTAGGGAGTTATCATAAGGAATCATCCAGGGTCATAGTGAGTTAAGCTTACTTATCTTAGAAAACGGACTTTTGTATTTATTTTATCAGGTACAATTACATTCACTCTGGATGGCTGCATAGGTCGTTACAAGACAGACTTGACTGTATCTTATCAGCTGCTAATTAATGGGCAGAGATAAACTCTCATCCCTCCATTGTTTTCATTTTTTCTATTTAAGAAAACAAAAACATTAATTAATTAGGTAGGATAGAAAAACTAATTCAATATATTAATGAAGCATTATTCAAGATGGTTTTGAGCTAATGATTTTGAACGACAAAAACGATATTTTTATTGCAAAACAAAATCATTTCTTTAGAAACTTTATACATATATATATATATATATATATTAAGAAGTTACTAATTCCATACGACTGTTTTAATTAATGTTTTCTATATTATGAAATGTTTGCAAGAGTTAAGCTGGCGAAGGACAAATTTACAAAGTACAGAGGCAATGCCATTTAATTAGTGCAACACTTGTTTGCTGTAATTACAGCAACATGAGCATTCCATGTTCTAATGTTCTAAGTACCTATACATGCTAAGTAAAACACTGTGTTACGCTCGACTGATGTAATTTCACTTCGTAATTGTTGGGCTGGCGACAGAGTTACAGCTATCTCAGCTCAGGGTGGGACTTAGAAACTCACTACACTCCACGGATATGGCATTGGACATATACTCATTTAGCAGATACGGTTAGTTAAAGCCAAAATATACTTAAGAGTCGTGGTTTTTTAATGCCAGGCATTTTTCTGAAACGTTAGAACTTAAAGTTGAAAACAATCTTTGATGACAACCAAAGTTCGTCAAAATCTGTGACACGAGTTGGAAGTACATTGCATGATTATATTCTTTCGCAGAAAGAAACGAATTGTTTTGAAGATCCGGTTTATTTATGTATCATTAACAAGTTCATTGAAGTGTCGATAAGGCTACATTTATTTTAATGTAGGAGGATTTGCTATTTCGGCACAGAGATTAATTCAGTGCACATTACAATCGCATCATAGCAAACAGCGTGTTCCTTGAATCGCCTTAGACAGTCGAAAACGCACGTGGAAGTTATGTCTTCCAGTACTGTCTCATTAAGGTCCGGTATTATGACACGCCTGTTGACTGTTTACACACCTGTGTACTTCTGTAAAGCTCTGCACGCAGGACATTTGAATAGTTGGGTCGGAAGTTGTTTCACTTCATCAAGTGGATATATATCATAGAACCAATGGTCTAAAATACGCTGTTACTAGTTGTTAAACGTTTCAATGTTATATCAGCTTATACTTTTCAAACGTTGTATTGTTTCTGTGGTCCACGTAAAGTGCAAGTTGCATTTCAGGCCGGCCCAAACTCGGTTCAAACGTTGTATTGTTCCTGTGGTCCACGTAAAGTGCAAGTTGCATTTCAGGCCGGCCCAAACTCGGTTCAAACGTTGTATTGTTCCTGTGGTCCACGTAAAGTGCAAGTTGCATTTCAGGCCGGCCCAAACTCGGTTCAAACGTTGTATTGTTCCTGTGGTCCACGTAAAGTGCAAGTTGCATTTCAGGCCGGCCCAAACTCGGTTCAAACGTTGTATTGTTCCTGTGGTCCACGTAAAGTGCAAGTTGCATTTCAGGCCGGCCCTTGCGTTATGGAAAGCTTTTACCGTAGCCATCCAAGTGAAGAGGTATTTATTAGTAAACTATACCAGAGAATAGTTAAATGGGGTTTTCTCCATTTGTTTGAGGGACAGTGATTGTGTTTTCGCATCCTTTTACAAAAGGAGTTGCTGCATAAGAGGAAATTGCTTTACCACCATTGTGGCTCACCTGATGCGAACATTATTCTATACCCCTTTCAATTCTCTATCTCTGGCAGCCGCTTCAATGCTCCTGTACAAACAAGACCACTTACTACAGTGGCTGTGTTTGTCGCGACTTGATTTATATTCAGCATACGCCCGAGTGCCAAACAGAAGCCACGTACTCCTCAATCATATACCTTTGATCACATTTTAAACTAATTAAAATATATTTGCAATTAACGAGTGGTAATTAAAGAAACTTCACATGCAGATTTGTTGTGCCCCGTAGGGGACCTGTCGTTCTTATTTAAATGCAGGACAGAAACCATTTGATCGTGTAATGGAGGAACTGAAGATAAACACTTTTCTCTCAAAGTGAATAACAAAGAAAAACGGGAAAACAATTCCTGCATAAAATGAGTTTTAAATCACGTTACGCCGAGAGAGACAAAGTAAAATGAATAATGATTCGGATCTTAAATATAATAGAGAAGATTTCCTTGAAACAACGGCATACTATTAATCTTGATCACTATCATTGTGTGTTTGCTGAAGCACCGAATACAGTTGGTAGACAGAAGGGGTTGGTATCTTTAATTTCACGCTAGGCCCAGTCAGCAATATTTCTTGTCGATCATGCTAGCGATGTCGTGATGAGGTTCAGAGGGCTCTGTTTGCCGTGTGACGCTGATCGTAGGTAACTTCTTCCACCATATTATGGTGCGTGTCCCAGTTCCCTGCTTCCCACTTCAGGGAACAATGAATGAAGTTCCTTCCGAACTTTATAAACTATTCGTTTTGAAAAAAATACATATATAATAAATATACCGAATTGTTTCTCATTATATTTTGAAATGTAAAATAAAACTGAAGATTTATTTATTTTAATAAATGTGAACAGCATATGGGCGAACCATTGCATTGCTTTACTTTTTGAAAATGTTTCAATTTTGTACTGTAATATGTGTGTTCCTTATGAAGTACTGCAAACATGTGCTGTAATATGTGTGTTCCTTATGAAGTACTGCAAACATGTGCTGTGATATGTGTGTTCCTTATGAAGTACTGCAAACATGTACTGTAATATGTGTGTTAATTATGAAGTACTGCAAACATGTACTGTAATATGTGTGTTAATTATGAAGTACTGCAAACATGTACTGTAATATGTGTGTTCCTTATGAAGTACTGCAAACATGTACTGTAATATGTGTGTTCATTATGAAGTACTGCAAACATGTACTGTAATATGTGTGTTCCTTATGAAGTACTGCAAACATGTGCTGTAATATGTGTGTTCCTTATGAAGTACTGCAAACATGTACTGTAATATGTGTGTTCCTTATGAAGTACTGCAAACATGTACTGTAATATGTGTGTTCCTTATGAAGTACTGCAAACATGTACTGTAATATGTGTGTTCCTTATGAAGTACTGCAAACATGTACTGTAATATGTGTGTTCCTTATGAAGTACTGCAAACATGTGCTGTAATATGTGTGTTCCTTATGAAGTACTGCAAACATGTGCTGTTAAATTAAACTTGGAGATAAAAATAGTTCAAATAAATGAAGTGAAGTGTGCAGCGTTGCGACAGCTTAAACGGCTCATATTTTTATATTGCCACTGTGGTATTGTACAAATGAAAATTATCTGTAGAATTTCCTGTGAGAATATAACTCAGATATGTGGAAAACGTGACAATATTCTAGTTTCTTTCGAAGACTTTTAATTATATAGCCTAAGACGGGTGGTTTTACCGATAATCCTATCTCTAAATAAAGCGAGGCATGCATTAAACACCCATCGTATTGTTGGCCCAGAAATACTGATATCTCTTGTGCTTCGATAGAAATGAAGGGTCCTGTAACGTAAGGAAATATAATATAACCCTAATTGAATGTATTATGGATTACCCCGTTGAAAGCATCGTAGCCACACCCCTCACAACACGTACACATCTACAGCACATGCTTCTCCGTGTGGACGTGGGGAAAATAAAAATGTTTCACAAAACATAAAAAACTGCGTTTCTTAGATAACACATGACATTGTTTTTATATTTATTTATAGGTAATCAAATGTACGGCCCCGCGGAGATGGGTTATTGTCTCAGTCGTTATTTCGTTCGTCAACTATTTGCTAAATTAATGAATACAGTTAAAAGCAAATCGTGTTTGATATTACATAAACCACACATGTTATGTTAAGCAGTCATCATTATAAACAATCAACACTGGTCTTAACCTCAGCGAGTGGAAGTGAAATACTGTAGGATGAATATTATCGATACATGAAAACAAATAATAAAGTCAGTTTTTAAAACATCGTAAAACAGAGGCGCAGTTTCACCATAAAATATAATTTGCAATTATATTCTTCCATCGCACAAAATTGCGCATCCCGATTGAACATTATTGGGTACGCAGTTAAATACGAACTGAAAACACAACTATTTTACAAACACATAGGCTACTGTGTATTTAATTAAAATACTTGTTTCTAATTACGAAAGTATTCCCGACATTGACAACATATCCGCTGAAAGGAACGCTGCCCAATACTTCCTTGGTGATTAAGGTGGGGGGACCCCCCCGCGCCAGCCGTAGCGCGTTTCATCATTTCGCCGCCTCATAGTTCTGTTCTGAGGTGGCGAGAACTTCAGAACTTCCCAACAACGAAGCCGATATACTTGGTTGGTTTTCTCCTCGGTCGTAAAATGGTTACGACTGTGGTTTTGGGAACAGGAGACCATTTATTGGTTAAAATCAATGCAATTATTTACTTTTAGCACAGTCCACATATCGACATAAATCATGAAAACGATGCGTTCAATAGCCTTAGTTTATAGCATTATAGCATTATAGCACGTATAAGAGCATCCGGCTACGGTCGTAGCTCCGCAGAGTCACACTGAAGTTATAACAACACTTGATCACGGTGTGGTGTAAAAATATCATGCACACTAAAAATCGTGTTTTTCTTCTTTTTTTTACAGAATTTCACTGCTTCCGTGCAATATAACCACCCGTAATAAAAAATCACATGTTATAGAATTCTGCTACAGTTGCTGTTAGGACATAAAATTACTTAACGAACGAGGAGAAAATAGAAAAGCTTGTGTAAAACCAATGTACGACCTGGTATATATTTGGAGATTTTCACAATATTGTGAATGTAGGGACTTCTGTTGCAATGACTCAGCCCAGATAAGCACTGTTCCTTCGTTACTTGACTATGCAGTAGTAGCTACACCAACGCGAAGTGATCACATGTAATAGACTCCCACAGGTAGTTAGGACTCCACATTCGAAACTCAAATTTACTACTCTCCTTTGTTAATTGAAATAACTCTCCCCTTAGCCGCACCCCCCCCCCCCCCCCCCACACACACACACAACAAACAAAAACCAGTAGGCTTATAGAAGCATGATAACATTAATAACCACATAATTGAGGAAGATATAAAACCGGTGAACTTAGTTAAAATTAGGTGACTAGTTTCAAACCAGCCGTGAAAATTGCGTATTTTAGTTACAAAGAAATCCATTCTATTTGTTAACTATTTGTATTACTGTTTTGCTAAGGCTTACCTAAAAAGTAAAACAAGAATTATCTATGCTCGATATTATTGTTCACATGAGTTTTGAAGACACATTGTTGAGCAGCGTTGATGGAAACCGAGAGACAACCTTAAACGCTAAAAACTGACTACGCACTCCACCTTAGGGAGGTTTCAGCACGAATAATGAAATAACTAATCAATTGATTTTAAACAATTAAGTATGTTTTATTTACGTCTGTCTCTAAAATAGTGCTTCAGTAGGGTTTCTTAAATAATTATGCACTAGATTATTACTTACTTGATGGAAATGAGACAGACCCGAGCTGTTACAAGAGAGCAATAATACGCATGGTGAGGGTGCCGAGTACTAGGCCACTATCCGTAGACGTTGAAGCCACTTGCCCTGAATAGACGCTCCTGTGCTAGCACTGCAACATTGTATCATTTTAGAGAACACAACAACACCATGAATTTGTCACACAATCAAGTCCGAATTTTCTATGCAGACAATTTAAAATCTCTCAATTTAATGAAATTCGAATATCTTTATGATGAAAATAGAATCATTTTCAAGTAACTAGTTATTCGGAGCTCACGACTACCAGTGATATAACTGAACGACGTAGTCTCTAGTTCATAGTATGACTTTTTAAATGAATGGTTTTGCGAATATTCAATGTGTTGTAATATTCTTTAGAAACTTTTTCTTTTTCTTTCACTAAACGTATCTTGAGACGGAGGAACTAGAGCTTTAACGAATGCACGCATTGATTCCGTCGCATCCTTTCACAGCATCCCTACGAGACGGGGGTCCTTCAGAATCCCTTTCATACCCGAGTCTTCTTCATTATGGCTGTACCACGATATCTCCCGCGGTCTGTGGAAAACATATCCTCTCATGCTCGAAATAAATTATTTCAATACTATCTTGTACACTTTTCAGCGTGACATGGTTGTATATTATGAGCTGTGACGTAATCAAATACTTTTCAATTCGAAAGTAATGCATAGGATGAAATAAAGCAACAAAAGATATCATATTTTCTTCTCGAACATTCACTGTAGCAGAATGTAGCATAACACCACGCTTTTAAAGCTAAAAAGTACTTGAACCTCTAGTGTGGAAGTAGATTACAAGTGTTAATGAGACGAAACATTGTCTGAAGATTAATTCAACTTACAAAAAAATGTTTTATGTTTTGAAAAGTAAAATTGTACTATTTGAAATTATACATGCATTAAATAAAAAAGCTTCCAACTAATTAGTTTACCACAGTTTACAATATGACTAGTTGGAATTGCTTTACTATGCAGTGAATAAAGCTAAGTATACCATGAAACAATAATATTACTAATTAATATTACTAATAATAATAATAATAATAATAATAATGATAATAATAATAATAATAATAATAATAAAATAATAATAGGGATAATAATAATAAAAATAATAATAGGGATAATAATAATAAAAATAATAATAAGGATAATAATAATAATAATAATAATAATAATAATAATAATAATAATAATAATAATAATAATAATTGAATTAAACTAATTGGTCTCCAACCGAACATATACATCGAGATGCAAAAAGCAATTATTTTGAACACGTGTAGGATAGTGCGAAAATTTTTGAACTAAGAAGAATGAAGACTTCAAGAAGTTCTCCATCCCGATGGTGGTTTTCGTGGTTTCCACCGTACAAAGAGCGAATGCTGGGATGAGTACAAATCGGCCACGACCGTACATAGCATCCACAGTTCGGTTTGGAAAAAATAATGTGGACAATGATATATTAAGTAGTATAGCCAAATGTGGGCATTTGAGAAGCAGAAGAAGAAGAAGAAGAAGAAGAAGAAGAAGAAGAAGAAGAAGAAGAAGAAGAAGAAGAAGAAGAAGAAGAAGAAGAAGAAGAAGAAGAAGAAGAAGAAGAAGAAGAAGAAGAAGAAGAAGAAGAAGAAGAACAAGAAGAAGAAGATATATTAAGTAGTTCTAAGTAGATTTTAATAAGGTAAACACATGGAAATACTTGACATTTGTGTCCGTACAACATGTTTATGCCGGTTTTGACCGAGTTTGTATGTATTGCAACAATAAAATAATAATAATAATTATAATAATAATAATAATAATAATAATAATAATAATAATAATAATAATAAAAATAATAATAAGGATAATAATAATAATAATAAAAATAGTAATAATAATAATAATAATAATAATAATAATAATAATAATAATAATAATAATAATCATAATAATCATAATAATCATAATATTTTTTTTTTTTTTTTTTTTTATTAGAAATGTACAACATACATTAGCCACACACATAAAGAAGATGATTCACTCGTAGAAACCCACAAAGCCTGACAAGGCTTAACTGTGGGGTATCTTTATACATAAATGAAAAAAATAGAGAACGGAACATATATATTATATATTAGTTAATGATAATATCATAATTATTTCATACAAATGCAAACGAGATACATTAACGAAATAAATCATAATTAATATCTTATTGAGGAAACTAAGGAAAATACAAATAACCAACAAAACAATGTTTTGAACACGCAAAAATTATAAACAAATCAGTAATCAAGAGAGAGAAGATGTGTTTTTAGTAAACGCTTAACTTTAGAAATAGAAGACAAGGTTTTAAGTTCAGGTGGCAGCTTATTAAACAAAAAAGGTACCGAGTAACATAATGATCTTTGGCCATATTTGTTGTTGAAATCGGGGAGTTTAAACATACCGGAACCTTGATACCTCGTAGCCCTACCGGAGTCAATGGGAGTCTTAAAATCTGCTTTAAAATAATAATGTAATAATAATCTATATATGTACAAAGGAGATAAAGGCAGCACGTTACAAAAGGCAAACAGTTGTTTCCTTGTGAGCAAGTTATCAACTTTAACATCACACATTACAGCTTTTAGCATGCGAGCTTGCAGATTCTCCACCCTTTGCGTGTGACACCGCGATGCATAACCCCAAGCTACAATTCCATACAAAATCAAAGATTCTGCTAAAGATGTATATACAGTTTTAAATACGGTAAAAGGTAAAATATGCTTTAATGTATACAAACGGTAAGAGCACGAGCGTAATTTATTACATAAATTATCAATATGACATTTCCACGAAAAATCCCTATCAACCGTTACACCCAAATACACGTAAGTATCCACACATTCTATTTGAGTACTGCAGTTACAATGAGTAATTTCTTCTATGTTATGAATACAGCTAAAATCATGATACGTAATGCTGACTGGAAAGTCTCTTTCACGGTTAAGGGGAGAGCAAATGTGCATAATTTTAGTTTTAGAAGAGTTAATTACAAGTTCCTTGTCGTGATTCCACCGCAACAGGCTATTAAAATCAGATTGAAGCATTTGGAGAGCAATACGAACATTTAAATGCACAGCAAGAATAACAGTATCGTCGGCAAAGGTAAAAATAATGCAATACATAAGAGACTTGGACATAAAATTTACATAGATCAAAAACAGCGTAGGACCCAAAATGGACCCTTGCGGGACACCGGTATCGCAACATCTTTCTTCGCTTAACTGACCCTTCACTTGCACGTTCATATATCGAAATAGTTACGGAACCAATCTAACGCCCTTCCTCGTATGCCAATACTCTCTAATGCTTGTAAAAGTTTTTTATGGTTTAGAGTGTCAAATGCTTTGCTAAAATCCACAAATAAGGCCAGAACATGCATATTGTCATTAAGTTTAGAATTTACATAATTGGTGAACTCAAGCAGCAAGTTTGACGTACTCTTACCTTTTTGAAACCCAAACTGATTCTCATTTAAAATACCGTATTTATTTAAATACTCGACTAAATTGTTAGCTACATGCCTCTCTAATAATTTCTCAATACAAGGTAAAATTGCTATAGGCCTGTAATTAGAATATGACTTGTGATCCCCTTTCTTATATATTGGTTTTATCATAGCTTTTTTGAGGGGCTTAGGAATAATACCTTTCTCAATCGATTTGTTAACCAGTTTAACTAACACAGGGGCTATGGATACTTTAGCAAATTGGAGGTCCTGGACACGTATACCATCCAAACCGGGCTGTTTATTTACGTTAAGAGAACCAATCATATCTCTCATACCATTAAGTGTAACTGGCTTCAAAAAGAAGGAATTACTCACCGACATATTTACCTCACTCACACGCGAGAACGTAACCACGTCACATTCATGCTTCAATGCGCGTATCTCATCAACAAATGAAGAAGCAAAATTATTTACAATTACTTCCATGCTGGTTACTTTCCCCAAATTATTTGTAATCACGTCATCAACTGATAAACGTTTCTTTTTACCGATTATTTGATTAATAACTTGCCACGTCTGTTTTGAATCGCCTTTATTTGCTAAAATTAATTTTCTATAAAATTCCCTTTTCGCTTTATTAATTTCCTTTATAACTCTATTTCTGTAAGAGGTAAATTCTTTTCTTAGACGGGATCTGTTTTCGCCTTTATCACTACAATATTTCCAATTTTTAAAAAGTCTGTCTCTTACTTTAGTCATATTAACAATGTCGTCAGTAATCCATGTTTTACGAGGTCTTTCTCGCGCCCTAGATAGCCTTTTCCCCCTCAAAATAGCTTTTCCATACGCTTCCGAGAACCGATTTGATAGTTGTAAGTATATTTCCTCAGGATTGTCAGAGTCACAAACCGGGTCCCAATTAAGGTGTTTATACACGTTTAAAACACGATAAAAAAAAAAATTAAAAAAAAAAAAAAAATTAGCAAAAATAGTTTCAGGTTCCCTTTGTATGTAACTGTCATTGTTTTTGTTATGGTGTTATTAATGTAGTTTCAGTGAATTTTATTCAGAGTCAATGCGTGCGTTTGTAGTCGTTATTCTCTTGAAAATGCAGTAAAAGCTACAGTGTGCGCTCACGAAATCATCTCATTTCTTCATTTTTATGTTTACCGCCATCGCGTCTTCTTCTTTACTGACTGAGCCAGCGAGACTGCAATTGTTGCTTCATAATCTCGACAGGTAGCAGCACACTACGTCCTACTTCGATTTTCTTCAAATCGAATCGAATCGAATAAAAATCCTAACAAAATGCGCGTGTGAAGTTATTGAAGGTTATAATCCTACCACATTTTGCAGTGAATATCGTGTTTTAGGACTTATTATGGGCAACAAAAAACGAAAGCGTGTAGTGTGTAAGAGAGTCTTTCGTGGAAAACGTGTTTCACCGGTTGTCACTTCCAAAATATCGACTCCTGGACCAGATAATGACATTTCAACGCCTAGGCCTACATGTGTCAGACCTGGGCCCAGTACAGACAAATCAACTTCTGTCACTGATGGTGCATCGTGTTCTAAATTAGGCCTAGGACCAGCAAATGCACATTATTTTGAATCTAATGTAGGCCTAGGAAGAGGCTCAAGCGGGAGGATTTTAGAGCGGTCCTGCAGATGTACGAGGGTAAGAATTGCTGCTTAATCTTTAATCCTTCTTTTCTCGGCTATGGTTTTCTTGCAATTTAGATATTTAAAAAAATTCCTGCTTCTCTTCTATGGCAAATATCAACAAAAACTTTGTTGCTAAATATTTGTCATCAGTTAACCTAGGGCCCCTATCAATATAAAACAGGCAAGGTGATTAGTACATTTACAATTCCCAATTAGAGACTGTAAGTTAACACTAATTAATAAAAAGAAAATGGAAAATTGAAAATAAAATAGTAAATGAAAGTTGTCTTAAATTATCTTGATAGGGGCCCTGCATTGGGTATTGTTGAATACAATACAAAAAAAATTAGGTCAATCAAACATTTCATTGTTAAGATATGATTTTTCAAAAATGTTGCCATTGTTGAAGGATTTAAATTGACAACAATGCTAATATAAAGATTTTCGGACCAATTTTTTCCCCTATATGTAAGTTCACTAAGCTGTAAAACAATGCCAATAATTTCATAGAAATCTACTAATAATAGCAGAAAAAAATGTTTAACATGTATAAACACCTTAATATTAGACAAATACTTTTTAAGCTTCCTTTCATTATACTGAATTACACTCGTGCTGTTACTGTCACATAACATATGATTATTATTATAGTTATTATCACTATGCAATTCCCCACTAAACGAGTTCCCTGTAAAATCTATAGAAGTAAAAATCATATAGTGGTCAGTTACTTTAGTCATAAGAATCGCCGCGTCACACGCATAGACACTTCCACGCACAAAAGTATGGTCAATGCAAGATGACACCAGCCTGCCCGAATTAATTTCTTCACGCGTAGGTTTATCAATACATTTCCTAAAGCCACATGAAAACAACATATCCTCATAGTTAACAGTGTACCTGTCAGAAGTATCTAGCAAATTAATGTTTATGTCTCCTATTAAGATCCCATTGACGCCAAAGCTGTTTTCCAAAAACACATCTAATTCTTCTATAAATCTTAAACAACTACCATTAGGGGGACGATACAGAGCTAGTAAATGAAAACATGTATCATCTTGAAAAACACTGCCACATAGCGCTTCCGCATGACAAAAATCAACGTTATTTTCTACAAATCTCAGATTATCTTTAACAAATAAAAGTATACCTCCACCCCGCTTTCTAAACCTTTTTTTAACAAATAGATTATACCCGTGCAAATTGTATAAACTCTCGTCACAATTGGAAATTTCACTTAGAACTAATACATCTATTTTCCCTATGACATCCTTTAAAATGCAACACAATTCATTCCAATGTTTGTTTATCGATCTAATGTTGATATGAGCAACCTTTATACTCACATCACTGACACATCTCTCCGTCCAGCGACGCACGTCATCAATATACACACAGTTGATAGTTTCAGTATCTAAATCATCTACATCCAACAAATGATCAACCATAGACAAGTAAACCTTGTTTATCTAATAATTAAAATACACCTACGAGAGTTGAATTAATTAATGTTCTCCAAATCAGATAATTTAGAAATTTCCACTACCGACCTGTGATTAATCATAATAATAATAATAATAATAATAATAATAATAATAATAATAATAATAATAATAATAATAATAATAATAATAATAATAATAATAATAATAATAATAATAATAATAATAATAATAATAATAATAATAATAATAATAATAATAATAATAATAATAATAATAATAATAATAATAATAATAATAATAATAATAATAATAATAATAATAATAATAATAATAATAATAATAATAATAATAATAATAATAATAATAATAATAATAATAATAATAATAATAATAATAATAATAATAATAATAATAATAATAATAATAATAATAATAATAATAATAATAATAATAATAATAATAATAATAATAATAATACTAATAATAACAATAATAATAATAATAATCATATCAGCTCACATTTTATGTCCAATCTGGCGTACATGCCGTGTGTTTACATGTCATGTGTTTACATGCCGTGTGTTTACATGCCGTGTGTTTACATGCCGTGCGGTAGGGTCGATACGTCTAAGAGATCCTGTGTTTCAAGGAGAGAGGGGCAGTCTCGCGTCCCACAACGCCGCGAATAATAAATGTGTTTAATCAATGAAGTCACTATCCTTGACGGAGCCTTTCAAATCTTCGACAATCTCGAGGAGATCTCTTCTTTATCCCGACCCAAGGACACAGGTAATGAGTGCTTAGTGCCAAATTGTTCACTTTTGCCTCTTCACCGGACTGCAAAAGAAAATAAATGAAAGCGAGAAAAAGAAAATAAGAGACTCTCAAAAAGAACTAACTTTGTCATAAAAAAACAGCAGCCGGGCGGTGGGGATATGTCACGAAGACCCTTCTTTCGTACGATCTGAAGACAAAGCCACACTAGAACAATGCCATATGGTAATCTTACCATCTTATTTAATTATTGATATTCCAAACCAAGCTAATGGAATCGGCCGTCCCGTGTTCTCTCAACTCCACTAGCCGACTCTAACAATTAGTGTGGGTATGCTAAACATGAGTGGAAGAGCCGTGGGTTAGTTCTAAATGTTGTGGTGTGGTACACAGGATCGTATGGCGCTCCGCCGCCGTAAGACGCCCCCCCCCCCCCCCCCCACCCCCCACCCGGTCGGTCTTTCATCGCCGGTGTGATAGGCGCATCAAGTGCCAAGCCAACACAACAAAAGAAGCTGCAGAAGAGAGGAATCAATATTTACTTGCCGTTGTCTCACCCGTTCTCACATCGTATCACGAACCAGCCTCCCCCATAGTCATCATACAAGAACCGAGGATGCTCCATTATGCTGTATTGTTCCGTGTCATCGTCAGCCTTGTATTCAAGTAGTCGAGCAGCCGAGGAGCCGAGTAGCCAAGTAGTAGCCGAGGAGCCGAGTAGTCGAGTAGTCGAGCAGCCGAGTAGCCGAGTAGTCGAGTAGCCAAGTAGCCGAGTAGTAGCCGAGGAGCCGAGTAGTCGAGTAGTCGAGCAGCCGAGTAGCCGAGTAGTCGAGCAGCCGAGGAGCCGAGTAGCCAAGTAGTAGCCGAGGAGCCGAGTAGTCGAGTAGTCGAGCAGCCGAGGAGCCGAGTAGCCAAGTAGTAGCCGAGGAGCCGAGTAGTCGAGTAGCCGAGTAGTCGAGTAGCCGAGTAGCCGAGTAGTCGAGCAGCCGAGTAGCCGAGTAGTCGAGTAGCCAAGTAGCCAAGTAGCCGAGTAGTCGAGTAGTCGAGTAGCCGAGTAGCCGAGTAGTCGAGTAGTCGAGTAGCCGAGTAGCCAAGTAGCCGAGTAGCCAAGAAGCCGAGTAGCCGAGTAGCCGAGTAGTAGAGTAGTGGAGTAGCCGAGTAGCTGAGTAGCCGAGAAGCCGAGTACGTCTCGCCTCGCCAGCGCTAGGTTGTTTCAGCTCTGCCCCGGTGGAATATAGATGGGCACAGAACAAAGACGGGTACGATCGAGGCTGTGCTTAGCTTTTAAAAGACTTAGAAAGTGTTTTGCTTGATTACGCGTTGTTATTTGTGCTGAACATGGAATTAGTTGATCTTAGAGAAGCTTAAAGTTATTTATTGATTGATGGCATTTATATGTAAGACCATTTAAATGAGAGGAAAGCAAAAGTTTTAGAGATTTTCCTTTAAAAACATACCTAGTTATTTTCTTTAGGTTCGCCTCCAGTTTTATCGTGCCTGCAAAGTTAATTTATCACGTGTTTAGACTGGGGAACCCCCCCCCCTTCCCCTGCCGGCGCTACCCTCGCCAAGCGCGAGCAGCGAAACTCTTTAATGGGCGACGATGCTATGTTTTATGCCGTGACTGTGCCTGTTATTACCTCATCAAGGGCCACAGGTAGTATCGTGATACATGCGTTCTTAAAGCCGGTTCAAGGAAATATTGTTATCAACTGCAAGAACAGATTTTATGTTTTCAACACTTCTATATTTTGTGTCTGACAGGAAAAATAACAAGCGGTATATTCAGCGGCTCAGTTCTCGCCACTGAGCCTCGCAACACTCTTGGAATTAAGTGAGTTATTTCTTCTGCAGCCAGAGCTTTTAGAGGAAGAAAAGAGTGATGGGAACAAAAAACTTCATTTCAATAATTGCGAGTCTCGCGGCCGAAGGTGGGCAAGAGCCTTTATCTTCGTTCCGTCGCTTCCATCCGTCCGTTCTTCATACTTTAGTTGAAATTTTCCTCACGAAATAATAGCTAATGTACAGAATAACTCGCTTTAAATTATCTCTAAGTAGATTGATCAAAGTGACAATACGAAAGAAATTTATCTTCACTATTTTGCTACTCACCGCATTTGAATGGAACGCATATTACAACAGAAGCGCACTGGTCAAAAGGACTGCTAGATTACACAACACACATGGCATTGTTAGGTTCTGTTTGAAAGATAACAATTAAATACTAAAACCACTTGTTATGAGATACCGCCAGACCCCCTTCCACACACAAAACACAAACACCACACACACAAAACTAGCCATAATTCACACATTGCATGCACACTTGTGCCAGAGACTAACGCACGAATAGCACAAACTATAGCAAGGAAGAAAACGAATAGCGTCTCCGAAGTTTACCAATTTTGAAACGACACATTGAGACAGCTTTCCATCGTAAGTCGGCCATTACAGTTATTTGCTAAGACCCAAAGTAAATAGACCAGCAAGAACTCATTGGGGAAAATAAAGTAGGAACTGTTGCAAGGCTAATGAGGAATCTTGAAAGGAGGATACCGCACCCCAAGACCTAATTACATTTTCTGCTAGTTCGATCTTCTTCCAATATACGAAGCGAGACCTGGGACTTATTGATGTGTTCCGTGTCTCTTTTACGCCGGAGCTGTCAAAAGGTCACATATTTAGATAATGGGACGCAAAGTTGAACAACACTGCGACAGTTGCGAGATACAGAACTCGTGAGGAAGAGAAAAAATATATGACAAAAAGCGTGCTGGTGGCTGGCGGGTAGGGTGGGAAGTGGTTGAGGGTGGCAGGTAGGGGCGCGGGGGTGGGGTGGGAGGGAGAGCAGCGAGGAAAGATGAGAAGCAAGAGAAGATGTTATCGATTGGGATCAAAGTTCTCTACTTGGGATGAGACGTGGATGAGAGAATCCACAAAGGTGGCCCGCAACAAAAGACGGCTGATCATTGGAGGCACCATACTTACCTTACTACACGTATTCTGCTCCGACATATCCTCTATCCGCTACCGTATACTAGCCACACTCTAATTGACAAGGCCATGAGCCAACACAGTCACTACCTGCATTACGCTCTCACACTATACACACACACAAATGAGCCTGGTACGTACAAGGCCATGAGCCAACACAGTCACTACCTGCATTACGCTCTCACACTATACACACACACAAATGAGCCTGGTACGTACAAGGCCATGAGCCAACACAGTCACTACTTGCATTACGCTCTCACACTATACACACACACAAATGAGCCTGGTACGTACAAGGCCATGAGCCAACACAGTCACTACTTGCATTACGCTCTCACACTATACACACACACAAATGAGCCTGGTACGTACAAGGCCATGAGCCAACACAGTCACTACTTGCATTACGCTCTCACACTATACACACACACAAATGAGCCTGGTACGTACAAGGCCATGAGCCAACACAGTCACTACTTGCATTACGCTCTCACACTATACACACACACAAATGAGCCTGGTACGTACAAGGCCATGAGCCAACACAGTCACTACTTGCATTACGCTCTCACACTATACACACACACAAATGAGCCTGGTACGTACAAGGCCATGAGCCAACACAGTCACTACTTGCATTACGCTCTCACACTATACACACACACAAATGAGCCTGGTACGTACAAGGCCATGAGCCAACACAGTCACTACTTGCATTACGCTCTCACACTATACACACACACAAATGAGCCTGGTACGTACAAGGCCATGAGCCAACACAGTCACTACTTGCATTACGCTCTCACACTATACACACACACAAATGAGCCTGGTACGTACAAGGCCATGAGCCAACACAGTCACTACTTGCATTACGCTCTCACACTATACACACACACAAATGAGCCTGGTACGTACAAGGCCATGAGCCAACACAGTCACTACTTGCATTACGACTCCAGACAAGTTGCGTCATCTAAGCACCGCGTTTTACGACTGAGTCCAACATCCCCAAAGAGCATCTACGGCCGCTGTTTGGAATCCGATCCGATAAACTCGAGTGTTCGCTTAACGGCCTCCAACGCTACCCACACCTGCAGGTCAGCACTTTTAGAACTGCTTTCGGTTAATTCTCTAAAACTCATCTAAAATCAATGTCTTTGAAACCTTTGCTCCCTTAGAAAGGAGCGACACTCTCAGTACTAAAATCACACCAAATCTTTTTTTTGAAATTATATCTCAGGAATGCTACTAAAAAAAAAAAAACGAGAATATAGCGCACTGTGGTAGGTTAAGCCCTACATATGGAATGGTAAGTATATCAAATAGTAAAACTTTTGTAGTTTCTATTATTTAATCCATAATAAGCAATACAAATTCAATAACAATAACCTTTTTGATTATAAAATTATATACATTTAATAATAACAAGTCTATAGAGCTTAGCACCCCTCAGTGCGTTATGCCCTCAGATGTTCGATTTCGCGTACTATTCAAGGGATATAATTAAAAAATGAAAATTGTGGCCGGTTTGAAACGTGAGACTACGTTTCCCGCAAAATGAAATCCTTCCAGCCATGCAGCGTACATCTTATTTGTCCTAAAAACGTCATAGCCATGATTGTAGCGGTGTTTGGGCTGCCGCATCACAACACAACAAGCTCCGCCGTGCCCGCCTGCATGGCCTTAATTAAAGCTGCTTTCGAAAGTTTCGCGATGCGAGTTGCAAGATGGCGGTTGGGGGTTGCTCGGCTTGGTTTGGGGGAGGGGGGGGGTAGAGGCGTCATCACGAGACATTCAAATTGTGAAGACAACAATAACAATAAAAGCCTACAAAAGAAAGTTCAAACTAAACTATGATACAGCTCTATATTGAAATTTTAGCATCCATTCCATCCACCGAGTTAGCTCTGAATCAGGTGTAGCAATCTCGGCATATTGACGGGAGTGGGATCGCTCGCTTGGTTGCTTGGAATGCCCGAGACCAACTCAGACGCACCGACATCTGATTGGAATGGAATTCACGCTACCGACGCTGGAGTAGGCATACCACGTTTCAACGAAATATAAACATAAATCAAGCAGAGAATGAACGCCGGCGTCAGATATTTGCCCCGGTGAGGTGAAACGAGTGCCATTTCAATGGACGCACTGTGGGATTTATTTTCTTTGTCACTTGCGTTCTCGATGTAGTGGGGGTTTCATCTCTCTTTTATGTGGTTGACCTGCCTGTTAATCCGTGCGAGGTAGTAATATCATTCTCACGTGTTTATACCCCGAAGCACGAGGTAAACTATTAAACACGTTACTCCGAAGCACGAGTCATCACAACCCGGGTGCCAAGAGTACCGGGTTACTCCGAAGCACGAGGTAAACTATTAACCACGTTACTCCGAAGCACGAGTCATCACAACCCGGGTGCCAAGAGTACCGGGTTACTCCGAAGCACGAGTCATCACAACCCGGGTGCCAAGAGTACCGGGTTACTCCGAAGCACGAGTCATCACAACCCGAGTGCCAAGAGTACCACAACGAGGGTTGAGGCTTCGAATCCCGCACAACTCAGGGGGTTTATGTAAGTGTCCTTCCTCTCATCCATAGACTAGCATGATATCAACGATGCATCAAGAATAATTGCATTATTGGGCTTTACATATCATAATTTGAAAAAATGCTAATAGAGATAATAGGCGGTATATTTAGGGCTATAAAATACATATTGAAAAAAATAACTCGTTTTTACACCTTCATCTTCACAGATAATCTGGAACCTTCTTCTCTTACCTGACTGAAAATATTTAAGTAGTTTGTAGCAGAAAAGAGTTATCCCGTAAAATATTACAAAATGAAACACTATATCCATTCAACTGGCTGTGTACATCACAAAATGGTTTGGGCCCTATTCGACGAGCTTTTTAAAATCATAGCCAGACTGAGGCGATAACTTATAAACTGGGTTTCAAACGAAAATACCTTGAGGCAACCGCATCCATCTAAGCCAAAGTGCTCATCTTCTAACACCCCCTTCTTTCCACACAAGATCGACGTACTCCGCCAAAAAGTTAATACCGATGGATTTGAGTGGATAAAATCAGAGCTCGGAGAGTTTTCCCCAAGATGTCCGGACGTTGTGTGACAAGTGGACACGTTCCGAATAATGCGCTGTCCGTCTTCTAGGAAATGTGTAATTAATCTTTTTTAAGCTTACCGCGTTAAGGTTATTTTCGTGAGGTTGCGTCAAAACAACTCATATTCATATTACAGAAGAAATATCCAAAGATTATATTTTACAAAGTATCCCCGATAGCATCACAGAATGTTAAAACACTTATTAGTGTCACAAATGTGGTTTTATAAGATCTACACACTGGTTTAAAAGAAATATTCAAGTATTGTTATCATTACGATTGCAATTATTTTGGTGCCTCAATAGCTGTTCCAAATTCTTTGCACGGTCAGTCCTAAAAATGACAAGCATAAAAATTATAGTATTTTACGTTTTGAATCCGGTTTCATTTATAATTTCCAATATTGCAATTGTTCCTGTTGTAATTTTAGAAATAATTACAAATTCTCTAAAATAGTTCCAAAAATACCAACCGTAAAGATTAAAGTATTTGATATGATTAATCCAGATTTGCATCTTGCAAGACACATTTGGTGTAAACCACTTTTTCGATAGTATATGCAGCGTTTTACTAAGAACTTTTGCTTTCACGCATTTTCAATATTAGGACTACCCAGCTGAATAAGAACCTTATTCAAGTGTTTTCGAGCTTTGGTGAGATCGAAACAGCCTCGGAATGTCGACCCTGCAGCCTCTCACGCAGACTTCACTCAGGAACATCTCAAGCTTAATGTAAGGCGAAGGTTTCTAGGGGGGGCGGTAATATTTTGTATAATATATTCAGCTTCGGAGTAATTTTCATTTCAAGCAGTTTATGACGTTCATTATTGAGTCAAACCAATGTTTCCAGAGAATAGATGGAAATGTTGAATTTCTGTAACGAAGATTCGCCTAGTATCTCATTACGAAGAATGAATTGGGGAGGGGTAAATGGTAATGGTCCTGAAGATTCGAGTCAGAGCTTCCCTGTCATTAGAAGATATAACGTTTTATAAAACTATTTCTATACGCTAAGGATCATTAGTTATTAATATGCATGCTGTTGTGTAATGGATGCCGCGTTTCATTGTATATATGTGTGCATATAGTATGTTTGGAAATATTTAGATTGGTCGGAAATTGTCGAATAATATTTCGTCTGATCTCCGAGTTACTATTATCAATTGTTCCGCTTATAGTGCCACTGTATTTTGACCAACATTGTGTTTGGTTTATCCAACAATTCTTATCAAACCAACTTCATCGTTGTGTATTTAATGTATATAAATAGAACATACTGTACAAAAACAATGGTGTTTTAAGCTAATGCGATTTTAATTATGTAAATTACGTAGTAATAATTATATATGTTTTTACTCAACTTGTTTGATCTAATTCAAAAAATTAATTTTAGAATTTTTCGAGTGTTGCTAAAGTTTTTGAGATCTCATGATATGATTATATGACACAACAGTGAATATTGGCGATATATTCATTTTAGTGCAACACATTTAAGCAATTTTGCCACAGCTATTAAAACTAAATTCATTGTACTATTACAACTACAGTTTTAATTTTTATTCAAAATGAGAACCTATCCAGGATTCTCACTTAACAAATAAACAACAATGGATGTTGGCGTGAGCTTTCTAATGAAGATTTAACGTAATAATCTGCACATTAGCTTGATGTATCTTTGTCCTTGCATTGCTCAAAGGTGGTATTGCAAGAACACCGAAACAGTGGCATACATAGCGTCAATATAGCTTCACTTATAGTAGGTTCTGAATAAAAGAGCACCCATTTAAAACTTGTCAACGCCTCAAAGGAAGCAACTAAAATCCATACCGCATGTTTCATATAATTTGTGTCCATTCTGTCACTCACTTTTCATTCGGGACAGTTAACTGATGCTTCTGAGTATACGACGTCCACCACGTGACGACCACCACGTGACGTGCACCACGTGACGTGCACCACGTGACGACCACCACGTGACGTGCACCACGTAACGTGCACCACGTGACGTGCACCACGTGACGTGCACGCGTGAATAACACAACCAGCACTTAGCGAGACTACGTAAATTAAACCAAGCACGCTACATTGGGATGCTTATTTTATACCCATGAAGTTGACAGAATTAACCACATACGATTATTCTGAGAATTGATTCTAACCCATCATGTTTGTATACTTATAAGGATGGCTCAGTGGTTCCACACGAGGGTTTGTATACTTATAAGGATGGCTCAGTGGTTCCACACGAGGGTTTGTATACTTATAAGGATGGCTCAGTGGTTCCACACGAGGGTTTGTATACTTATAAGGATGGCTCAGTGGTTCCACACGAGGGTTTGTATACTTATAAGGATGGCTCAGTGGTTCCACACGAGGGTTTGTATACTTATAAGGATGGCTCAGTGGTTCCACACGAGGGTTTGTATACTTATAAGGATGGCTCAGTGGTTCCACACGAGGGTTTGTATACTTATAAGGATGGCTCAGTGGTTCCACACGAGGGTTTGTATACTTATAAGGATGGCTCAGTGGTTCCACACGAGGGTTTGTATACTTATAAGGATGGCTCAGTGGTTCCACACGAGGGTTTGTATACTTATAAGGATGGCTCAGTGGTTCCACACGAGGGTTTGTATACTTATAAGGATGGCTCAGTGGTTCCACACGAGGGTTTGTATACTTATAAGGATGGCTCAGTGGTTCCACACGAGGGTTTTTATACTTATAAGGATGGCTCAGTGGTTCCACACGAGGGTCGTATCCTAAATGAAATGTTTTAAGAGGTTTTCCTCAGTCACAAGATATTAATATTGACAGCTTCAACTACAAATCGTGCTATAGCTACAACTACTCGTAATGCAAATTAAAGTATACACACTATCTAAGATGAGACGAAGATAAGAGATTGGATATTGTGGATGTGTAAGATAAATAGATATGTAAAATAAAATAAGTGTCGAAGAGGTATAAGAATGAAGAGCGCTTGAAACTAATTCACGGATTGATCATCAGAAATAATTATGAATTACGATTGCGAAAATAACAAGGTAACCTATTATAATAAACTATATCTTATGCACACATTCAAGTTCATATGAAACCGCTCGTAGTCAATTCTAAAACATCTTGAAACACTGTTTTCCCCTATTCCAAGACCATTCCCTGCACTTCTTCACAAGATCTGACATCTTATTTCACTTCTTTCAGAAAACGTATTTGGTACGTGACAATAAATTACCTTTGAACAAATGCATTAAAACATTCAGGGAAATGCTTTGACGTGTTTCAGCTGCCACAATAAAACGTGAAATATCGCCCAAGGTTGAATGTGGGCGGTGCCGAAGACGCTCTCTGTGGGTGTTTGCGTCGTTCGATATCTACATAATAAAACAACCCTGGGGAGAGATAGCTAGGAATCTGATTTCATTCGGTCGTTCTCTTTTCTTACCAAATCAATTCCTGTGCCGAGCCTTCATACCCTCATACCCTCATACCCTCATACCTTTCCCCGGCGTAACGATGTGATTGTTTTATGAGGGGTTTTATGGCGTTGGTTTTGCAACGAGGGGCTCCGCGACGACAGAAGGTCAGGGAATGATCAACGAACTTCATTAAGAACTCAATCTCGAGCTACAACAATGTTAGTCTTGGTCTACTAAAGAGAGACCAAGACCTCGACCTAACCGTGTCTACATGGGACACAATGAAATAACGTTCTTTTAAATAACACACCGGACGTTTTTGTATACGGGGAAAATATTCGTTCTCACAAAGAATTGGCCACCAGAAATATTGCAATTAACTTTTAATTTTGATTTTCATGCTTACAGTGAATGAAAATAGTGCACGTTAATTCACTTTAGTTCCACGCGCTTTGAACTGTGCAACATATCGAATACGTTGGTTGTAGACACCGCAAAGCACGCGCAATACATTGCGCAGTCACCGATAGAGGTGGCTCAGCGGTAAGACGCGAGACTCTAATTCGGGAGGTCGCCGGTTCGATTCCGGCCACCGGCAGTCCTGACTGAAGGTTTTTTCCGAGGTTTTCCTCAGTCGTAAAAGCGAATGCTGGGATTGAGTCATACTATCAGCCCTCGGACAATCCTTCCCAACTATCCAAACACCCTAATAACCTAGTTAGTCACCTGAAGAGGGGCACATCAGGTAAAGCTGGTGTGCACCCTAGAACGGGTATTCCTACAAAAATTATTATTATTATTATTGCGCAGTCGAGAGAACTCAATGTTACGTTGTTATCACTAAAACGTTAAATGTATTCACTTTTAATGCCTGTGTTGTACGGTAAAATGTTTCATTAACTCTTGAGTTTCAGGATAAAAAGCATCAACGAACGATAGCTCTAGTTAATTCTATTTTGACTGTTTTTGATGTGTTTGATCTCATAAAAACAGTTGCCTGTGTAATACAAACTCTTCAGAAATTATAAACATTCAATATTATCATAAGATAATTTAACTCATTTTAACGACCCAAAAAGCAATTATATTTTAAACTAAAAGTTTATATTGCAGTTACGAAAGATCTTAGAATATCTATAAATGTTCATTTTATTAGGTTAACAATGAAATTCCCTACATTATCTACATAAATGCTTCAACCAAAATAAAAAAATACTAGTTACAATTAACATGGATGATAAAATATCATTTTGTTGGTAATATAGGCACCGAGATTGGCCACTGATGGCGCTAGTGAAAACGAATGAAGCGCTCCAAGTGGCAAAGTCGCGCAACAACCTGCTGAAGCAGCGTCGTTATTCCTACGTCAATAAAGGGAAATTGTGAAAATTGTTTAATTAAATACGGGTTTTAAAATTTTCGTGCAGATTAAGAATCGCATCAGTAAATCTTAAAAAGGCAAGCCACCATTTTAATCAGGACACGTTTTAGACGTAAAAACAACAAATAACACACAACAAACACAAACAAAACAAGACAATAAAAGCCAAAACAAAAGCACAAAACAAAACAACAATACAAAATAAATACACATCAACAATAAAAAACAAAACAAACACCAAACAAAAACAAGATATATCACAATAATATCCAGCACTATTTTCAACCGCGGAATGAAATCTTCAGCAGTTTGTTGCTAAATTTGGCCACATATAGCGCTGTATGTACTAACACACGGTGCCTATTGTCCTTCAAAATTTTACTTTTCGGTAATTTCCCTCATCGAACCGACTTTTTTCTTATTGCTTATAGCATCATTTAACTAATTACTTTGTTCTGCCTTGAAAACGCTATAATTATTTTTCCGAATGTTCAGTGGTGTGCGGGGAAGGCACTAGGGGGGTGACACCAATGCTAAACAGTGGGACTTGTATCCCGCTCAAGTGTAGTCGTCAGCTAGTCTGCTGCTGGGCCATAGGGCGACGAGGAAAACTCTTACCATAATTGATGTAATACCCATCAGGGTACATCTCACATTTCTAAAGCTCACTACAGAATCAAATTGCATGGAGCCTGAGTGAAAGGTTCAGTATTAACTATTTAACCTGCAGAAATAATAATTACCTTTTTTGTAATATCGTTAAAAACTCTGCACCATCGTGAACAAAGTGATTAGTAACTGAGCTTAAATAACATGTGAATTAGTAATTTACGTCTTTCAGAATATACAAAACAACACGTTAGTTATTTTGGACACCAACAAATTATTCGTTACAATTAATATCCTTCCAAAATATCAACCATAAAGGTATAAATAAAGTATTTGAATATTTTTTATATCCGTTGTTTAGTTATAACGAAACCACACATTCGTTATTATTCACTTTTTAAATATTGTGTATCGTTTTTAAAATATTACTAATAATTATTGTATTTAGTACGACTGTCATTTTCTGGACTAAGTCCATAAAAAATAAAGATAAGTATAATTAATTTGGCAACCGAACATTTTGTGAAACCAGTGATGGTATTTCAAGACATTGACACTACCAAGAGATAAGACATCGCATTTTGTCTCCATCTACGATAAAACAACATCTAATTGTATTGCAAATATCTTTCCGGGCGATTTTACGGATGACGTTGGGTTCTCATTTGAAGTAGTGACAATTCACATAGAGAGCTTTCCTGTGCCTATTCCGTATCTCACTCATTAACTGACCTCATTAAGTCATTCTACACTGTTTTTTACTGGCAAGAGTTTGTAGTATCCAATAAACCAATGCATTTGTTCCTTTTCCATTTTAATATTCGAACTGTTATTAAAAACTGCATTGCCGATAGAAATGTCCTCATGAACCATTGAGATCCCCCAGTCAGTATCACTCGCTTCACTGAATTGAGATCCTTGATTTCCTTCAATATGGGGGTTTGTTGGAAAAACACGTTATGAATGTTTATATCGGATAGAAACCTCATTTCTCCCGCCAAACGCCGCTTGAGAGAAGTTCATACATACTCTTTGACTCTAGACGAAGTGTTGCTTGTTGTTTGCCCAGAAGTAACTAACCATAGCTGAGAAGAGATATGTATACATGAACCCCTCCTGACTCTTGACTACGTAACACAGACGTTACAAAGCACAATAAAAGACTTATTCTACAAACATTGACATAAGAGTATGCGTATTGAGAAAATATACGTTCGATAATCTATTTACTCAAACATTTCCGCATTTCGTATCGAGGGGGATGAAAATCAAACATCTCGACTTCGCTTTTGTAGATCGCTCTGCAGTTTCCAATAGCATTTTAATGCCTTTAACTCTTAAAGATTTCTGCGATAGATCAACTCACCAAGTTGAAAACTTCTAGAAGTTTGATGACGTATGGCGAGGCCACTGCCAATGTCACTTAACTTTCTGGATAAGCTTTCTAACAAGTACAACTCTGGCCACAATTCTTTGTAAGTCTATGTGTAAGCCCAAGCCCGTAGTCCATAAGTCTGCAATTAGTACATCTATAGTTACTATATGGTTATGTTATGACTCCCAAGTCTACAAGATTACAGTCTTAATGTGGAAGTCCGGTTGAAGATTATTCACTTCTTATAGTCTGTAAGTACGGGAGTATTTCAGTAAACTCCTTTAATTCTATCAATCCATAAGTTATAGTCCTACAACACTAAGTTAGTGAGTCTCTAAGTATGTTAGTTCGTATAGGTTCCACCTTGTTACCTAGTTGCCAGTAATAAGGTCTCTTGGCGGTAGCGCTGTATTGTGCAGATATTTGTTACCAGGGGGAGACGATAAAATTTTGCTTCTTTATCAGGCTTTATATCTTTAAAGTCAAATGGATTATGTCTACACGCATCTAATAAAGAAACACCAGATGGGATTTTGGAGCTTAAAAGTTAAAATATCAGTTCCCGAAAACCGTCTACTAGAATTTCGATTGTGGCGCCTTGAGGTGGAGAATCATACACGTTTAAGGGAGAAAGTCTCAGGAAGGGGGGGGGGGGACTAGTAGATAAGATGCACCAACATGGCGAGAGATTACAAAGTCACTAGATTGTCGCGATTTTCACCTGATAAAATACGAAAAACTAAATAACCCGTCGTTATTTTAATTTGGTTTGTCCGTGCAAAACAGTTAGCTGCAAATTTAGCGACAAATCCACTATTGAAATCTAGGCCTATGTAGTTATTTTCGGCACGTGAAGTGCCACAGTGTGTTTCATACCGGCATATTTTCACTCTTCCACGTAATATTAGAGACACTCCGCGTAGATAAAATGGTAGTATTCAACATAATGATATGTATTTGGAAGTATAGCATACCACGCCGCGACTGGTCCCAGTACTCTGAGTACCTTCGAGTACCCGAGTGCCTCTCCGCGCAGCCAACATTTGAAAGCAATTACTCGTGTTCTTATTATGAGCCGAGACCCCCCCCTCCCCCCCCCCCCCCCACCACTCTGTCATCTAAGTCACAACACGACGAAAACACGCAGGACGTGGTAATAGACGGAAAATGTAAAATGGGAAAAGATCACAAAATGTTATTCAAATGAGACAGGAATGTAGATGAAGAAAGGAAAGGAAAGGAAAATCTCGGAGGGGTTTGGGGGTGGAGAGTATATAAATCCTGATTACCAGAGGTTTAAGCAACGGTTATTACCATCAACTTCAGCGTTCTGTGTGAGGACTAAGAACTGTGCTACTGTATCACTTCGGGAGGCTTACGTTTAAACAACTTTGCAAGAATCGGATTTGATTGGTAGAAGGTTTTCGATCAATTCTTAAAGCCTGCACTAGATTCCTCCGATACCAGCGTTTTGTGTTCTGCTCCCTCGGCGGAATCCTTCAACCGAGAAGGGTGTCGAGATTTGATTTTATGCGGCAGCACGCGCCCTGGCATGGCACTGTGTGGGCGTAGCACCCCCCCCCCCCCCCGACACGCGCCCTGGCATGGCACTGTGTGGGCGTAGCACCCCCCCCCCCCGACACGCGCCCTGGCATGGCACTGTGTGGGCGTAGCCCCCGACCCCCCCCCCCCCCCCCCGACCCGACACGCGCCCTGGCATGGCACTGTGTGGGCGTAGCCCCCCCCCCCCCCCCGACCCGACACGCGCCCTGGCATGGCACTGTGTGGGCGTAGCACCCCCCCCCGACACGCGCCCTGGTATGGCACTGTGTGGGCGTAGCCCCCCCCCCCCCGACACGCGCCCTGGCATGGCACTGTGTGGGCGTAGCCCCCGCCCCCCCGACCCGACACGCGCCCTGGCATGGCACTGTGTGGGCGTAGCACCCCCCCCCCCGACACGCGCCCTGGCATGGCACTGTGTGGACGTAGCCCCCCCCCCCCCCGACACGCGCCCTGGCATGGCACTGTGTCGGCGTAGCACCCCCCCCCCCCGACACGCGCCCTGGCATGGCACTGTGTGGGCGTAGCACCCCCCCCCCCCGACACGCGCCCTGGCATGGCACTGTGTCGGCGTAGCCCCCCCCCCCCGACACGCGCCTTGCATGGCACTGTGTGGGCGTAGCCCCCCCCCCGACACGCGCCCTGGCATGGCACTGTGTGGGCGTAGCACCCTCCCCCCCCCCCCCACCCGACACGCGCCCTGGCATGGCACTGTGTGGGCGTAGCCCCCCCCCCCCCCCGACACGCGCCCTGGCATGGCACTGTGTGGGCGTAGCAACCCCCCCCCCCCCACCCGACACGCGCCCTGGCATGGCACTGTGTGGGCGTAGCCCCCCCCCGACGCTGAACACACCAAGTATTAATGAAGTCTAAACCTCATCAGAGGGTCAGCCCGAAGAAGGGTCAGGACACAAGATCATGTTAAGAGACCCAATTCCCCAGTCACTAGTAAAGTGTTGTGTGTTAGCGTAGAACATGATCAATGAATAGCCTATGCTATGCTATGTCCGCCATCGAACAAGCAGGAGGCGTGGAAAATAGCATCTGGATCACTTGAGAATTAGGCTCTTGCAACCTAAAGTGGCTCAGTTTGCCAACTTCTTGGCACTGTTGTTTCCTCCTTCGCATCGATAGATCCATTAATACACTTAACTACTGCCAATATCTGTCTCCATCGCTGCATTGCAAAATGTGGAACTTTAAAACTAAATTGCTTTTTCTTTTGATATGCGTTTCATATTGAACCCGTTGCTGCATAGATAAAGCAGAAGTAGCTTCACATGGGGGTTATCAAATGTGGCGTAATGAACGAAACCTTCTGGTGTAAATGAGAGGGCGATTGCAGATAAGCCAGATCTGAGCAATGATTTCTTTCACTAGAAAGCTGGTTTAGTGTTAGAAAGACCTAATTTACGCGGAGCTAATGATCAAAGAAAACTTAAAAGAGAGTATACTTTTTATTTCATTAAGCCACAGAACATTTGCGCTTTGTAATATTTTTATCTCTATAGCAAAAAGTTTGTTAGTAGAAAAATATGAATTAATTTCTGTTCTGAGGTCACAGAAATAAACCACCGCGCACAAGTTTTAAAGATATTTATGGACAGAAAGTTACTTACGGCGCAACTTAAGTTTACCACCTGCAAGCTGTACGCCTGGCCAGAAGGAGTTTCGAAGCAAATAAACTTAATTACTTACGGGGAACAGTTTTGCAATTAAGTACACAATTGTTTACGCCGTGTATTTTATAAAGTAATAGTTGGTTATTATTGCTTTCTGGCTTCGCAATATTGGAGCGAGTTTCTGTATTATACAGTGAACTATGTAATTAAAAGAATACATATTAGGGTGATATATGCTGAGACCAACTGTTTGAAGGTAAAATGTTGAAAATTGTCCCGTTTTAGCCCCGAATCACTCATACTAAATATTAAAAACAACGTTTATTCCAATTAACGATGAACCAAACTTGTTTTGTAGATTTTAACCTAACCTTGAATAAGTATGAATTGAAAATGGCCAATGTGGACAGCCAAGCGTGTTTGGTGGAGACAAGAGATATATTAGGAGTGCACACGACGGCTCCCATCTGAACACATGACTCTGTGTTCCCAGTTCCCGGCGGTAACAACGCCAACATCGGCTGGGCCAGGTAGCAACGGCGATAATAACCATTTCACTTGAGATAAAACACCCTCACCTTCAGTCTGCCCTCCATAACGCCTAAACCAGGGGAGTCCTCGCTAGTCTCTAGTCGAACCTCGGTAATAATGAAACACTGAAACCCGGCTAGAGAAACCAAAATATTCCATCCCTTTTTGGGCCTCCAAAATAAATAAACTCGAACCCGGGGTCTTCATTTGCTTATCCATCTCTATTCTGTCCTGAAATAAATAGCCTCGTACCCGGGGTCTCCACTTACCCACGTCTAGTCTGTTCTGAAATAAATAGCCTCGTACACGGGGCCACTTACCCACGTCTAGTATGTCCTGAAATAAATAGCCTCGTACCCGGGGTCTCCACTTACCCACGTCTAGTCTGTTCTGAAATAAATAGCCTCGTACCCGGGGTCTCCACTTACCCACGTCTAGTATGTTCTGAAATAAATAGCCTCGTACCCGGGGTCTCCACTTACCCACGTCTAGTCTGTTCTGAAATAAATAGCCTCCAACCCGGCACCTCCACCAAAATAATTTACATTACGTCCGCTCTCCGAAATAATATCAAATAATTCTTAAACTTGTCTTGTAATAATCTAAGGACATTACCCGTTACAATATAATATAATATATCTAACTTATCAGTTAGAAACTTGATTGAAATTCAAAATTGAATTAGGTTGAAAAAATGCAAAACGAACTACAAAATATAAATGTTTCTGAAAATTATAAAGTACATGCATATTCTTCCTTATGTTTAAAGATCATAATAAGAAGTATTTGTTTTTGAGTCAATATATAAAATGGCGATCTATTATCTACACAAATGTAATTGCAAGTATACACAAAAAGTATTTATCTCCTTCCGAATCTCTGTCTGCAGAGTAGGCCTACCTTAGTCGAGAGAAGGATAAAAACAAGTTCCAAAGCGAATACCTCTTATATCAACAGAATATCTCCGTGTGTCATTTGTCTTTGCTGTCTGTTTTCTTCGGAGACATATGTTATTTGAGCCGCGGGTTGCGGGTTGCGGTCACAGTAGGGGCAGCGGGGTGAAGTGGGCTGAGGGTTGGAAGATTGGTCGTAGACGGAGCCAGAGTCTTTACCCCTTCCTCCATTTTCTTCTTCTTTCTAGATCCGTTTATCTATATACAGTACTTACAGCCTTTTACCTCTCGTTTGGTTTTGCGCCTTGCAAGAAGTAGTATAGTACGATCAATACGGCAGGCTGTAACATCTTCGTCGGTGTTTTCTCTCCGTCATATCTGCGTGGCTGTATTAGCAAGTGGTTGATCCCTTGTGCTCCAGCCGCGACACAATGCGGCCCGAGCTAGGCACGGTCACTCTATTCGTCATGGAACAGTAGCTCCAACCGAACATAATTCAATTGGCAATATACAAAGAGGGGCGTATGCGGAAATCAAAACATGTCTTCAGTCTCAGATGAAAATCTTTCTCAAAACGAATTAGGAATGATTTATTAAAATGTTCTATTGAATGAATTCTAAATTGTGTTTACCGATTGTTCTGTCTCAGAAAAAGAAGACTTTTAGTATGTAAATAAAACTCAGAGGGCCAAGAGGATATAAGACATTCATCTCGGTTGATTGTTTCGTCCATTACGCGTGAATATTGTACACATGTTTGTTCACATAATCGTACGCTGGTCGCGCGTTACATGAAACCGTGAGCCATATAGACACCGGAAATAGTGCGACATTGATACTTTGTAGACATTCATTCATTTTATAGTTTGTAATGTTTCGAGACACAAAATGTCGAGGTAGTCAATATCGGGGGTGTTACATTCAATCAAATGTACATTTACTAAAGTAAATATGATTACATTTAATAAGGGTAGGAAAGTGGATATTGTTCCCATTTCATGTCCGCGTTCCCCTAAAGCCACGGGGAAATATTGAATTTATTATGTTTTACTTGATTGTTAATTAACACGTATTTTACTAAACATTGATAGTACAGCATCGTAGGGAAGTGTTCTCGCTACACTGACGTTATTTAGTACAGCATCGTAGGGAAGTGTTCTCGCTACACTGACGTTATTTAGTACAGCATCGTAGGGAAGTGTTCTCGCTACACTGACGTTATTTAGTACAGCATCGTAGGGAAGTGTTCTCGCTACACTGACGTTATTTAGTACAGCATCGTAGGGAAGTGTTCTCGCTACACTGACGTTATTTAGTACAGCATCGTAGGGAAGTGTTCTCGCTACACTGACGTTATTTAGTACAGCATCGTAGGGAAGTGTTCTCGCTACACTGACGTTATTTAGGGGCAGCTTGAGAACGTTTAAAGATATTGAAAAAGTAATTCAAACCGGTATTTGGTTTTATATCAGCTAAGCAATGAATTTGAAAACAAACATTTATCTGTTACGATTGTTATTTTTGTAATGAATGAATGATAAATTATTGAATTGTTTGTTATAAAAACAACAAACTGGAGGTGGAAAATTTGTAAGTTTTGTAATACACAGTTCCGTTGAAACAAAAGCAAATCCCGAGTTTTAAGAGTTTTCAAGACAACGTGGTACAACATTGCAAGCTACTATAGGCAGTGCGCCGGTATTAGCTTAGCCTTGCAAGCTACTATAGGCAGTGCGCCGGTATTAGCTTAGCCTTGCAAGCTACTATAGGCAGTGCGCCGGTATTAGCTTAGCCTAGCGAGCTACTATAGGCAGTGCGCCGGTATTAGCTTAGCCTTGCGAGCTACTATAGGCAGTGCGCCGGTATTAGCTTAGCCTAGCGAGCTACTATAGGCAGTGCGCCGGTATTAGCTTAGCCTAGCGAGCTACTATAGGCAGTGCGCCGGTATTAGCTTAGCCTTGCAAGCTACTATAGGCAGTGCGCCGGTATTAGCTTAGCCTAGCGAGCTACTATAGGCAGTGCGCCGGTATTAGCTTAGCCTTGCGAGCTACTATAGGCAGTGCGCCGGTATTAGCTTAGCCTTGCGAGCTACTATAGGCAGTGCGCCGGTATTAGCTTAGCCTTGCGAGCTACTATAGGCAGTGCGCCGGTATTAGCTTAGCCTTGCGAGCTACTATAGGCAGTGCGCCGGTATTAGCTTAGCCTTGCGAGCTACTATAGGCAGTGCGCCGGTATTAGCTTAGCCTTGCGAGCTACTATAGGCAGTGCGCCGGTATTAGCTTAGCCTAGCGAGCTACTATAGGCAGTGCGCCGGTATTAGCTTAGCCTTGCGAGCTACTATAGGCAGTGCGCCGGTATTAGCTTAGCCTTGCGAGCTACTATAGGCAGTGCGCCGGTATTAGCTTAGCCTTGCGAGCTACTATAGGCAGTGCGCCGGTATTAGCTTAGCCTTGCGAGCTACTATAGGCAGTGCGCCGGTATTAGCTTAGCCTTGCGAGCTACTATAGGCAGTGCGCCGGTATTAGCTTAGCCTTGCGAGCTACTATAGGCAGTGCGCCGGTATTAGCTTAGCCTTGCGAGCTACTATAGGCAGTGCGCCGGTATTAGCTTAGCCTTGCGAGCTACTATAGGCAGTGCGCCGGTATTAGCTTAGCCTAGCGAGCTACTATAGGCAGTGCGCCGGTATTAGCTTAGCCTTGCGAGCTACTATAGGCAGTGCGCCGGTATTAGCTTAGCCTTGCGAGCTACTATAGGCAGTGCGCCGGTATTAGCTTAGCCTTGCGAGCTACTATAGGCAGTGCGCCGGTATTAGCTTAGCCTTGCGAGCTACTATAGGCAGTGCGCCGGTATTAGCTTAGCCTTGCGAGCTACTATAGGCAGTGCGCCGGTATTAGCTTAGCCTTGCGAGCTACTATAGGCAGTGCGCCGGTATTAGCTTAGCCTAGCGAGCTACTATAGGCAGTGCGCCGGTATTAGCTTAGCCTTGCGAGCTACTATAGGCAGTGCGCCGGTATTAGCTTAGCCTTGCTAGCTACTATAGGCAGTGCGCCGGTATTAGCTTAGCCTTGCGAGCTACTATAGGCAGTGCGCCGGTATTAGCTTAGCCTTGCGAGCTACTATAGGCAGTGCGCCGGTATTAGCTTAGCCTTGCGAGCTACTATAGGCAGTGCGCCGGTATTAGCTTAGCCTTGCGAGCTACTATAGGCAGTGCGCCGGTATTAGCTTAGCCTAGCGAGCTACTATAGGCAGTGCGCCGGTATTAGCTTAGCCTTGCGAGCTACTATAGGCAGTGCGCCGGTATTAGCTTACCCTGGTGGCCAGACAGGCAGCGAGATTGCGTAAAATTGGCACCTCGCTAAATTCGCTCGCTCATTAATAATAGTTAATCAAGTTAATTATATGCAATGAACTCCCTTCTAAACTGAACTATACAAGTCACGTGAAATGCGTTTAACGTACGTTCGGAACGTATTTAAGGAAGGCTAGATAAAATTCAAATGTAAGAAATAAACAACACGGAGAAAAGTTTGTGCTTTAAAATAACTTAGTTGCTGCAAATGCCAGGACATCTGTTTAGCGTAATAAAACCCATTCCTCATTTGAATATGGGGCGTTTAACATTTCCAAAGCTTTACATGACTTGAAACCATCCCAGTATGAACTAACAGCAAATCATCTCTGACCTTCAACTCATAATGTGTAACAGAACTTGCGCTCAGCAGGAGTGAGAATATAGTGAGTGGAAAGGGGTTGTGTAACAGAACTTGCCTCGCATAATATCATAGAGTGATTCATTAGAACTTCACAACATCGGAATATCGTCAAAACATTGGTTTATTCAAACTTTTAAAGTTCAGAACATTGGAATATCGAAGCACAGTAAATAACGAAATGAAACAAATCATTAAAAATACAAAATATATTGTTCATTATAATATGGAAAAAGAAACATGGTATTACGCCAAAGTGTAATGCACAAGTATGTCTAGTAAATTAATAAGAACGTTGAATGGCTCATAGTCTATAAGTAAATTGTAAATGGGTCAGACCAAGTAGAATTTTGAAGTGTTGAAATACGTTTTTCCGCGGGTGGTTGGTTGAAAACAGCCGTATGACAACGGTAGAATAAACTGTAAATTACTGTTGCATTAGGGGTGAATACAAGTTTTAACATTTAGGCTTGCACTGTGGAAATGAAATGTTGGATCGTTCTAAGAGTTCTTATAAATAAGAAATCGGTAAATGGGACAAAAAACTGTCTGTTAGATTGAATAACGTGATAAGTTGGGCCAACAAAGGAAAAGCTCAACTCGAAACTATCGATTCATATTCCTCCCAAACATCTATTCGAGTTGATTCAGCAATGCAATGTAAATGTTTTAACAACGTCTTAGAGATCCAATGCAAGCTGATACAACATGCCGGGAAGTAATCAACATTAGCTGGGTAGGCGAGCAGAAGACGGTACTGCTAGAGCGACATAGCGCAGCGCTAGGCGATATTAGTACAAAACGAGTAATTACACGGTAAACATCAAGACATTAAAATTAGACAACTCACGAGGAGATTGAAATGTGAAGCCACTGGAATCAGACGGTTCCGATGTCTCTCTCGTCTTCAATCCTATTGCAAGATATATTTCGTTCTTCGACCGTTTGTTGATGAAACTTCGTAACAGCGAAGTTTATTTTATTACGTCAAGCTGCGAATACTTAAAATATTGAAAAAGCATTAAAAATGTGTAAGTATTTTTATCTGTGATCTTAGAGATAATCATTACTTTGACAGTTTGCTGCTTTTATACGTACGAACGACTGAACAAACAAGGATATGTAATTTTAGCCACCATTTTAAATAAGTATTTGTCATTGTTTAGTAAAATTTTGTATTGGTTGATACACATTTTGAAATATGAAGGGAAAAAAGAATATTATTGAAGGTCAAGATGATTGGGTAAATAATAGATGGAGGCAGATCAAGTTTCAAGTACCCGGAGCAGATAATTCTGATAAAAATACTGGAAGAAGAGAGAAGGTATTGGAGGTCCGTTTCAAACCAATGCACTGAAATACAATACATTGAAAGAATGAATGCAAATATTGGGTCTGGTCTCTACCTTGTATTATTACAGCAAGCGAATTGAGTGATGTCTCTGTTCCACTAGAATGGCACTTAGCTCAGTTTGCTTCTATTATGCATTATTTATGAGCAGCTTACGGATACTCTAATGGTGGGGGAATGGGGGGAGGGATGCGGTGCTCTGAGCAACTAAGACGTAACGAAAAGCCTATTAATTAACCTATGAACAAAAGGATAGTTGAGTTTTATTGGCACAACAATACATTAGTGAAAGGTATAGAAGTCCATCTGATGTATATGAGTCGACGGAGGTTACTTCTTCCAACGGTTGTATTGGATCGCAGGCTGCAAGAAGAAAGAATGTCGGCAGAAGATTTGAAGTCGTGCAAGATATTGCTATCTCTGACCATGCCAACAAATGTATCACGTTATAGATAGATACACATCAGTCCTGGCACGAGAGCCACAATCATGATTAGTCACGTGATTTTAGTGGGCCAATATACTTCGAGAAACACACTCACTACATTGTAGTTCACTGCAGAAGACGAGTTACTCATAAAGAAGTTGAAATACACATTTGGTGAATCTCAATTATTAAAACCACGCAAATCAAAGGTTTTTACTCATAGCTTAAGAACGATAGATGATATTAAAACAGTGGTTAATATAATCAAACTCTAGTTCCATAAGAGCTAAAAACTGGATTAACAAAATTTCTGATATTGCAATAATGACGGTTAATGTCAATAACACATACATGAATGTGCGCTTTGAATACGGAATGAGATAAAATGCTGATACTAACACAAATGACTGAGGAAGATCTTTGCCTCTCCAGTTCACTGCACAAGATATGGTATAGAAAGATACCCTACTGTTCGTTTCAACTTCAATTTCTAGATTAAATTGTTAAGTCAAAAATGTGCGGTGTTCTTGTTTAAAGTTTAGTGGAACTTCCGTACATAGCTATGTTATATTGCTGCTTTGACAATCATAATATCTGTAATCGGATTGGTTCTTACGAAAAAACGTCCTAGCTTCGGATTGAATGAGCTTTGGTTATCTTTCCTTGGTCGTAGCGCTGGGCCATAGCCTTGTTGCATGAGCTGTCGTGTGGAAACTAGCACACATTACCCCCCTAGCCCTAATCCACCACTGGTTAGCGGTGGCTTATCACGTGGTGGATCAGGCGTTTCGAAACAATTCAATTATGAAACATGTTCGACGCTTACATATTATAGTATATATTATTCATACTCTTACTCACTATAATCATTACAAAATAATTGAATTTCAATAACGAGTGTGTTATCTTATCTGAATTGCGCTATATAATACACATATAGAAGTTTTAGTCATGACGGTATCGGAAACCAACACAAGTATAAAATAAAATACAATAAAAATAGTCAGATATAATTCTAAATACATTGATATAATCAGTCTGTCTATTATCCTCTTTTTAAAGAAAACAGGTATGTTAATAATGATTTGAACGTAAAAGTTTAAATTGTTAAATGCATTTAGTTACTAATGAAAAAGCCTATTCATACTTTGCGTTATTCAAGAGGGATCGACTTTCACGATAATTATAATTTATATTTTGTACTGTGTGTTCTTTTCTGTTCTTTAAAGGCCCAGAAAAGGTTTCGAATTACTTTTGATATGTTATAAAATGACATCTTTCAAACAAGGAGGGATGTGTCCCTCAGTGTGTAGGTTCACATGTTTAGTGGTACCCTCGCTTTTGTTCCACTCGGCGCGCCTAGCCGCCACGTCACTGGGGGGGAATGCGCTTGGGCGGGCGGGCACGCACCCTCCTACAACCCACTTCGCGCATATCTGTCAATCGAGAGAGGCGTTTGCAGGTGTGTGTGTGTGTTCTTTAGCACAGTCTTCAGTGTTCAGTGTCAATGTTTATTACTTTACTTCTATTCCTACAATAATTGTAAATGTATTTTAAATTAACGGAACAATAATAATGTATTAATCAAAATATTCAGTTTCTCCTCCGGCAACGGGTTTAGATCCCACGTAGCAACTATTTGCATCAGGAAACTCTTCTCTAATTACATTGACATTTGACAACGCATGATGGTATCACAACACGTCTGTATTTTCCTAGCTATGTCCAGAAATTCATCCAATATTATATGAATTGCTTATAAGAAATGTGTCGCCATAATCTATTCGAAGTGGTTCGCAGCTTTTGTCGTTGGTCATCATGATGAGAATGAACCATCATTTATTGAAGAGCATTGTTCAAACAACCAACGTTAAGACACACGCTTTCGAAATCAAAGTGTTCTGTGATGCACTCTAGATATGCGCACGTGGCTAATAATGTCAGATTCAAGACAGCAAAAAGATTCCTGGTCGGTAGTCATAGCGATAAACACCAGGTAGTATTCCCAGACCTACCTAGAAGCTTCTGCTTGCTGTGTTTTACGCTTTTCCAGTTCGTATATTTCTTCCTCGGAATACGTCGGTTCGAAGCTATAAGGTGCTACGGGCCCACCAGCCATTACACGGCCAATCTCGTCCGTGACTGCCGACCGCGAGGCGTAGGCTAGGCCTACTGTACGACCACGGGCGCGAGGCGCCTGCCGTACGGCTCGCACAGTCAGTCCCCCCCAGTGACGTCACGGAAGGTAGGCAACCCGCAACGCACGTCTTTGCGTTTTTGATTATATATTCGCATCTACTCGGTCGATTCTCTCCCTTTTTTTTTTAATCACCTACTAAGAGTATGCCTTTGAATCACATGGCCATCAGAACCAAAACTTTACTGGGCCTTTAAAGTTAAATTCAAAAATTCTCAGTAAAATAACACACGGCGGTAATTGTTTCCAGGTAATTTCCTTGGTTGTTACAGATTCTCAGTTGAAACTCAATAGGTGATATTCTTGTGTTGTTTCGTTTGCTTCACCTTCAACGACTTGACTTCTTAATGGCTTGACGACTTGATGGCGCATTCTCGTAAGACATAGAGAAATACACGCATGCACGGGCGCTTATGCGCTGACAACGTAGGCGTCCGTCATAGAGAACTGAGCTGTTACATAAAGCACTGCTCGTTCATAAGCAGTTTGCTTTTAGTAGACGTAACGTGAGCCCACACGGAGGGAGTAACCCCACCCCCCCTTAACTCCCGCCACTCCAATACACTCTAGTGCATCATAAAGTATCAATGTCAATTTGCCACAAACGTGTGTGCGTGCATGTGTGCGTTTTAGAGGTGGAACAATTTAGGTGTTTTGTAAAGTGATTTCTTTCTCTATAGAGAGCTGTGCTTAAAACCCTTCACAGCCTTGTTATGCCCGCTGTCTTCCCTTCCCATACAACAGTTTGATAGCTCAGTTTCATCACATTCGGGGTGGCTATGAATATTTTAAAGACCAGCTGTAACCTTCGGTTTCTATTATTATTTCACAGATAGAAAGCACAGCATACGTACAACATCACAACGTAAATATTTGCGTGTTGACTGGTATTCTTCAATAAAGCGCATAAAACAGCGAACGAGGAATAACAGTAATGTCTTGGGAGACGTTTTTTATAGGACGTAAAAAGTGAGGAAAGGTGGAATCAGTTCGCTGCCTTTGTTTCCCAGCCGTCGTCGATACTGCGGGCGCCTACTCGGGATTCAAGAAAACAATACTTTCTAGAGATATGACAAAAACAAGCCGAGATGAAAGTTCAAAAAGTTTCTATCGCTTAAAAACTTAACTAAACGCGTTACGAACATTATACGTTAAAATCCAAACAAATTCAATTACAGTTGGCAATAAGGTGTAGGACAGAATGAAAACATTCGCTTCAGATGGCCTTGGCTGAGTTATCGTTTGAATCCCCCAAACTGAGATCAACTAAAACACTAATAAATAAATTCCGATCACTTAAACTTTGTTGTGTTCAAGTTGTTGGAAATCGAGAGTAACGGATTGGATTACAGAAACGCGAGGCACAGTTTTGGCAAGACTGTACCGTAGTTCTTGCTGTGAAGAATGGAAATGTGAATTGATGAATCTTAATGTATTAGTTAATTAGAAAAAACAAAGGGCCTACAGTACAGTCTACTACGCATTATCGGATTCTCCTAATTAATGCAGACAGCCTTCACAAAACTAAGGAGTGATGACATAAGATCTACAGCTAGCTACTTTTTATAGAGTTTATTGTAATATTCTTTATTAGCTTGTTCTTGATTGGTCAGAATGTTTTAGCTTACGACAACAGAAACGAAGATTTAATTGGAAGACGGAGCCCCGCCCCCCCCCCCCCCCCCCCCCCCCAAGTGACTTTCTTTCACCGAGCTCTGGCACTACTGTTTTATGTGCACTTACCCGTTCACAATACATTCCCATTTTAGACATGGCCGGCCATGAAAACAAGCTGAGCTCCTACTTGCTACGTGATGCCAGCGTATGAGATATATGGTCCAAGGATGAAACTTATCTAATCCATCCTGGATAGGCAAACAGTTCATTAACATATTCAGCTGAATAAATTCCCATGGAAATTAAAATATGCTTTGCGTTCTTGTTCCTTTATCTACAATATTAACATTAGTTTTAGCCTTAATTGAAGTGGTTAGGAATGTAAACAGAGGCTATGTAGACACTACCCACCGCCCTCGTGGTGAGATGGTTTCAAACATTTACGTAGCGTTACGTGTTGAGTAAGAACAAACTAACGTGTTACTTGATTGATCAGCTAATTGTTTATGCTATCTAAAACATAAAACATATTTGTATTGCAAGAAACATTAGATTTCCTAGTATCTGTATACCACGTAGCCAACTCAATAAAAACCAGTAAGCAACAGTGAATTTCAGGGTATCGTGTTATCTTTGTTGACGTCAGTCTTGAAATGATAAGAAAAATTCACAATATTGCAAATATATGTAACTTAGTGCAGTGGCGTAAACGAGAACGCGGTGAGGTATGGGGGGGGGGGCAGCTAAGCGTACCATCGCGCGGTGAGGTATGGGGGGGGGGGCAGCTAAGCGTACCATCGCGCGGTGAGGTATGGGGGGGGGGCAGCTAAGCGTACCATCGCGCGGTGAGGTATGGGGGGGGGGCAGCTAAGCGTACCATCGCGCGGTGAGGTATGGGGGGGGGCAGCTAAGCGTACCATCGCGCGGTGAGGTATGGGGGGGGGGGGCAGCTAAGCGTACCATCGCGCGGTGAGGTATGGGGGGGGGGCAGCTAAGCGTACCATCGCGCGGTGAGGTATGGGGGGGGGCAGCTAAGCGTACCATCGCGCGGTGAGGTATGGGGGGGGGGGCAGCTAAGCGTACCATCGCGCGGTGAGGTATGGGGGGGGGCAGCTAAGCGTACCATCGCGCGGTGAGGTATGGGGGGGGAGGGCAGCTAAGCGTACCATCGCGCGGTGAGGTACGGGGGGGGGCAGCTAAGCGTACCATCGCGCGGTGAGGTATGGGGGGGGGGGGGGGCAGCTAAGCGTACCATCGCGCGGTGAGGTATGGGGGGGGGGCAGCTAAGCGTACCATCGCGCGGTGAGGTATGGGGGGGGGGCAGCTAAGCGTACCATCGCGCGGTGAGGTATGGGGGGGGGGGCAGCTAAGCGTACCATCGCGCGGTGAGGTATGGGGGGGGGGCAGCTAAGCGTACCATCGCGCGGTGAGGTATGGGGGGGGGGGGGCAGCTAAGCGTACCATCGCGCGGTGAGGTACGGGGGGGGGGCAGCTAAGCGTACCATCGCGCGGTGAGGTATGGGGGGGGGGGGGGGCAGCTAAGCGTACCATCGCGCGGTGAGGTATGGGGGGGGGGCAGCTAAGCGTACCATCGCGCGGTGAGGTATGGGGGGGGGGCAGCTAAGCGTACCATCGCGCGGTGAGGTATGGGGGGGGGCAGCTAAGCGTACCATCGCGCGGTGAGGTATGGGGGGGGGCAGCTAAGCGTACCATCGCGCGGTGAGGTATGGGGGGGGGGGGGCAGCTAAGCGTACCATCGCGCGGTGAGGTATGGGGGGGGGGGCAGCTAAGCGTACCATCGCGCGGTGAGGTATGGGGGGGGGGGCAGCTAAGCGTACCATCGCGCGGTGAGGTATGGGGGGGGGCAGCTAAGCGTACCATCGCGCGGTGAGGTATGGGGGGGGGGGCAGCTAAGCGTACCATCGCGCGGTGAGGTATGGGGGGGGGGCAGCTAAGCGTACCATCGCGCGGTGAGGTATGGGGGGGGGGCAGCTAAGCGTACCATCGCGCGGTGAGGTATGGGGGGGGGGGCAGCTAAGCGTACCATCGCGCGGTGAGGTATGGGGGGGGGGGGGGCAGCTAAGCGTACCATCGCGCTAGTGGGAGCGAAAAGGAGAAGACACAACACACAAAACTGCATAAGGTATAAGTTGCGGAAGAAAGACACAAAACCCAGACCACAGCTTAATTGTGTTAATCGATTTCGTTTACTAAGTAAGGGTCCAGAAAACGTTTCTTGACGGGGAGCTCGGGAAATTTGCGTAAATCATTTTACTTTCTTGTACCATTTTTGTATTACAAAGACCATACAAAATTCGCCAGCGTTGAAAATTAGTTAATTTGAGTTTCCTTTTATTTCAGAACCGTTTAAATTAGTGTCATTAAATTCTACACAGGTTGATACGAAGGCTCATATGATTCATTATTGCACCAGGTCGTAATGGTAGTTCATAAACCTCAGCCCAATAAGTATTTGCTGGAAACGAGTTCTCGAAACATCCTAGTCCACAGAACTTTGATTTTTCGATCGGTTAATTAAAGTTGTGTTGTGTGTTTGGCAGATGTGCCCGGCCACCCTTGACTAAGCTGACTCCTGTGGACGGATTTCTATTAAGTTTGATTGAAAGATAAAGGATGAAAAGCGAGAAGCGAGCGAAATATGATACGTTCCTCAGTCTAAATATTTGGGTAGAATACAAGAAACGAAGAATCCTGCGTGCATATATGCTTCTGCTTGTTGTTTCTTGTTCCGAATGCACCCCCTCAATTTCACACATAATTACGTCAAACATTCTTGGGGACATTGCACTCCACTGTCATCAAAGAAACTGAGCTTAGCGAAGATTTTAACTTATTGTATACGTTATTATTGGTTTTGTCAAACTGTAACTGTCTTGCCTCTAAACCCCTCTCCTCTCTTCCCCTTGGTAGGCGGCCATATGCATCGGCTCTGTCCAGAATGTCCTATGCAATATGCATGGTTACAAGAGTTTTCAATAATTCGTCTTGAAGGAAGAACAACGCCAGTTGTGGACCTATTCCGTTTGAATTGATACACGAACTGTGTCTTTATTTTCTCTATACTTCTTGGAGAGAATTCATAGTTGTCCCTGCGTTTACAACCTCCCATTGTTGCTAAGGATTTGTTTTCCTTCAGTTGAAACCTGAACCTCGGGCTCCTTAGCGCTAGGGGTCCACTATGAACTACAACCTTGTACACTTCTGCAGCTAGATTGAGATCCTCCCAGTATCCTGTTATCAATATCGGAAATATCACAACCTAGTCCGCCTAATATGGCAGAAAGTCCCCTTTGTTCTCCGCAGCGCTGACCGCTGTGCACTATTTGCAGCGCTTTGTGCATCGCTGCACCTGCACCACGCTTTCATATCTACTATAGTGCATGGAGCTTTCTCATTGTTTTATCCCTTCCCTTTGCCGTTGGTACTACTTCTTCTCTTCACACTCAAACATATTCCTTTTTATCACTTGGGTTCGTTTCCTCTTTGGGGTTTGTTGGATCATTACTGATGGGTATTCTTGTCGATATGAATATTCGTTTAAATATACTGCAAAAATGTTCTCTATTGATGCATATTTCTTCCATTCTTTCTCACTTTTTGGTTGCACTCACCCATGTTCTTCTGCTATGTCTGGACATTCATTAGCATTATACACACACTCTCATTCCGTTCGCAATCTCCTCCCAGCATCGTCTTGATCGTACCTCCCTTTCCCCACAGTTACACGCGCTATTTTATTTCCGTACAGCCATAAACACTTTGTTTTGATCTCTTAAACCCGAATGCTGTGTTGTATTAATGTTTATATTATTCTTAAAATCTACCAGAACTTTTCCGTTAATTTCGCTTCCATTTGTTTTACGCTGGACTGCAGACTTGGCCATATCTCCTAATGCTGTTCAGTGTTCACGGTGGCAGTTCCATATCCGTGCAGCCACGTTGATAACCTAACTGGCAGTTAAGCTCACCCCTCGTAGAGCGACAATTCACTACACACGACTTGTTAACCACCCACTTGTCACATGTTAGAAGCCACAATCACAACCCAGGCAGTTGCCTCCTTGTTTATCTCTACTTCCTCACATTTGAAACCGCGCATGCTGTGCATTATATTGCTGCCCTAACTGTTTCACTCAGACATAATATTTCTCTTCACTTGGCATTGCTTTACGTCATCAACGGGCCCATATTTACATTGGACATGAAAAGTGGAGATACGTTTGTCATTTTTAGCGTTTTAGGGCTTAGATGCTAAATCTGTTGAACATGTTTTTGAAAACAATACAGTGTAACCATAACAAATAACATTTACCTCTACTGTATAGGGAGAGAATTACATACAATTGCCCAGGTGGAAGTTTTGGACTTGAGAAAGCCCCGCATTTCCTCTCGGGTCCCACTATGGGGTATGGGTGACCATCGTATCCATGGTGTATCTGTACCATTGCACTGCTACTGAGTAATTGCTTGCTTTATGTCCGGAGTAGGCTACGTACCTTTGCACAAACACCCACGAGGGGTACCACGTACATCCGACATCTAAATGGGTGCGATATGTATGAGTGCTCTACACAAGTACCCAAGTGTGTCGCGGAGATATAATGCTCCACTACGTTTACATGGAAATACGAATAGTAGAGTTTTAGAGCCAGATGCAAACTTTTATAGAACTTACCAAGTATTTTGAAAGGTTGATATTGAACCTGCATCATAAATAAAACGAATGGATTTCTCGCTGAAGTGATGTATGAGGGGGAGGGGGAGTACATTTCTCATGCGCCTGGTTTCAATGCACTCACCAACGCCCCAGTCAATGGTTAAATAAATTTGTGTGTAAAAACTTGGCATAATATTTTTAAAGAATTAAAAGTAGTTCCTGAGAGGATTGAACTCGTCCCCTTTTGCGTCGGAGTCGAGAATAGTCCCTCGCGGCCAACAGCGGAAGCGGAGGGGAGATTTTGAACTACATTTTGGGGGTGTTATATACGTATACAAAATAGGGATTAAGGCCATCAAATGTTGGATGTTGGCAAACATTTCCTTCGAACGTTAGAAAACTACATCACTTTGAAACACAAAAAAGGCGTCATAAAGGTAGTAGGCTCACAATTTCACACAATTATCCATAGTTATCTCACCAGAGTGTCCATAAATATGGAGCAGCCGTGAAGATGGAACGTCACAATGTGTTTTTGCCATGATTTGTACGCGAGTGTTCCGGCGGATGTAGGCTGCTTATTCTTAAAGCAGTGAACTTAATCATTTTGATATAACTGTGTCTCATACAGGGATGGAATAAACACACACATACAGCGGGACACATTTATCTCCTAGCGCCCCTATCCCCCCCCCCCACACTTTTCTTGCAGATTAGTTATCCGTCGTGTCTCGCTAACCGTTTAGATCTACGCTCTCGCAACATCTCGAATATTACGCTCGAATTGCTCTACTAGACTACTTATTAATATATTTGGTTTCCTACATTAACTAATGTCGTAGAATGCTTCTTAGATAAACTTGAGATGGAATCTGACAGTCTTCGTGTATGAGACGCCCAGCTGAACTTAGGCAACCCTGTAAACCCGTATGGAACCCTGTGTCTTGACGGTGGTTGAACATTACTTAGGCAACCCTGTAAACCCGTATGGAACCCTGTGTCTTGACGATGGTTGAACATTACTTAGGCAACCCTGTAAACCCGTATGGAACCCTGTGTCATGACGATGGTTGAACATTACTTAGGCAACCCTGTAAACCCGTATGGAACCCTGTGTCTTGACGATGGTTGAACATTACTTAGGCAACCCTGTAAACCCGTATGGAACCCTGTGTCTTGACGATGGTTGAACATTACTTAGGCAACCCTGTAAACCCGTATGGAACCCTGTGTCTTGACGATGGTTGAACATTACTTAGGCAACCCTGTAAACCCGTATGGAACCCTGTGTCTTGATGATGGTTGAACATTACTTAGGCAACCCTGTAAACCCGTATGGAACCCTGTGTCTTGACGATGGTTGAACATTACTTAGGCAACCCTGTAAACCCGTATGGAACCCTGTGTCTTGACGATGGTTGAACATTACTTAGGCAACCCTGTAAACCCGTATGGAACCCTGTGTCTTGACGATGGTTGAACATTACTTAGGCAACCCTGTAAACCCGTATGGAACCCTGTGTCTTGACGATGGTTGAACATTACTTAGGCAACCCTGTAAACCCGTATGGAACCCTGTGTCATGACGATGTAAGTAAGTAAGTAAGTAAGTATTTCTTTATTTTCATGTTAGCATGTATGAATACAGGGTTACAAGAAAAAAGGCGAGGTTCAAAAAATACATTTTTGTTCTTCCACCCTACCATAATATCTTAACATATTTTAAATTTATATATGAACAGTTGACAGACTCTCGTCAGGTGAGGTAAGACGCCCGTTTTAGGGAAACGTTTACACTTGATTGGTAGGTAGAGAACTCAGAAACTCTTCCAAGTTGTAGAAGGGATTTGCAAGGAGGTACTTTTTAAATTCATGTTTTAATGATGTTAGGGGCAAGCCTGTGTTCATAAATGATGATATTTTGTTGAAGATTTTCCTTCCCATATAGTATAGGTGTGTTTCTAAATTTTTTGTTCTGTGTGTGGGGTATTGTAGTAATTCTTTGTTTCTTGTGTTGTGTGCGTGATGTATTTCGTTTGTGAATATTTTTGGGTTGGATTTTACAAAACATAAGGATTTATACAGGTAGGTATTAGTTACTGTCATGATAGAAAGCTCCTTGAATTTTGCTCGGCAGCTGTCCCTTCTTCTTAAGTTTCCCATAATCCTTATTGCTCGTTTTTGTAATATCAGTACACGTTGGAGTTGATGCTTAGTTGTTGTTCCCCATGATAGTAATCCATAAGACATTGTGGCATGGAAGTTTGCAAAGTAAGCTACTCTAATTGTTTCCTGGCTCAACAATGTAGAAAGTATTCTGAGGGCATACAAGCTAGAATTTAAGCGTTTGCACAGGCTATCCACGTGTTTTTGCCAGGTGAGTTTATCGTCTATGTTGATACCTAAAAATTTACAGTTGTCTATGGTGCTTACGGTCTTGTCATTGATTGTGATATTAGTTGGGCTAGGGTATGTACTAGATCTTAGCTTGAATTTCAGCAGCTGAGATTTATCTTCGTTGAGAAATAGTTTGTTGGCTCGGAACCAGTTACATATGACAGCTATAACTTTCTCTATTAATGTTGTTGTAAGGTTAGAAGCTGGACTTGATATTACTATACTGGTATCGTCAGCATAGAGGATCATATAAAGGAATATGTTTGTAAGATCTTTAAGAGGAATATTGCTGCAGTATGATGGTAGGTCATTCATTAGTATGAGAAATAGAAGTGGTCCCAAAACCGAGCCTTGAGGGACGCCTTGTTTGTTTTCACCCAGGCTTGATTTCTTAGTTGGATCGCCATTGATGACTACTTGTTGTGTTCTATTGCTTAGGTATGATGAAAACCACTCGCCCGCAATCCCTCTGACTCCATAATGATGAAGTTTGTCAATCAGCAGTTTATGGTCGACACAGTCGAACGCCTTGCTTAGGTCAAAAAATATGCCTAGTGTGTCATGTCCAAGGTCAAGGGAGTATTGAATTTTTTCTAGTAGCTCTGCTGCTGCGGTATCAGTTGATTTGCCGGGTAAAAAACCATGCTGGTGTTTTGACAGTAATTGTAATGGTTGAACATTACTTAGGCAACCCTGTAAACCCGTATGGAACCCTGTGTCTTGACGATGGTTGAACATTACTTACTTACTTAGTTATTTTACCCAGTTCAATTTGCTTTCACCTTATTGAATTCAGAAGTACCTAGGTAACGAAGGATATAATAGATAACGGTTGAAGTACATCACGAATAGATAACGTTGTAGTATTTAACCACGCACAAAATAATGTTCCGTTCTTGAATGGTCTTACGATGAACTGGAAATAAAACAGTTCGTTTGATAGACGCAATATTTGCCATGTCCAACGTTAAAAATGTGTTAAAAAAATATCTTGGATTGTGTTTTAGCACCAGGTTTCAATACAAGTTTTAACAAGATTCATTTTGGCCATATTTTAGACGTAAAACGTAAAATGCGAGTGGAACCACCTTATATTTTTTCCAAATTACGTCAGTTCTGTTTAATTTGTTTTTCCATTACTCCTACTTTAGGTGGCAGTCTCGAAGCTATGTAGGCAATAATGGGGTTCCTGGTTTGCTCTAGTTTCAGGCATTTATAGCTTGTACGAGAACAGTATAGCACGTTGGATGTATAAATGCCAGTAAAGATATTATTTACATACACGCGGTATGGATATTGGATAGCGACACGTTCACTCGTTTAGGTTCAGAACTGCAAACAACTTGATCAATCGTCTTGATGCGAAGTTTGTCAGACCCACGCGCTATCGTTAACCGTGGGATAGCGATTGATTTCTAGATTTAAGAGTTTTGTTTTCCTGACAGAATCGCAGTGCTGGTTAGTTATAGTTATAGCTACTTTATACTTGTTATACTTGTCACAAATGCCCCGTGATGACCATTCGACCAAACGAAACGAGAACCGTTTTCCTATTCTAAGAACTATAAAATTCAATATTTGATTCACTTCATAAATGAAGGTTAATTAATATTTGATAAAACGTAAATAAGGGTGTTGGTGTTACTACCCCCCCCCCCCCCCCCCCGCTCTTGAGCAAACAGAGTGGTGGTCGGTATTTGAATCGGAAACAATTGGTCTGACCTGCCTGGAAACTGCGAACGTACGCTGATGCAAACATCGTACGGATAGGCTCATAGACTCACCATTGTGTGTCTAGTGGTGCAATTATCTAGATGTGTATACACCGTCTCGAAATGCACATCAATGGGTGATGGCCAGAGCTGCAGGATACTTCGCCGGCCGGCATATGCAATAATATCGTCAAATAATAATGGTCTGGTAGTGGATGTGGAAGTGGAATAATGGTAGTGTGGAGCGGAGACCTCTATACTTGAGAGTTGAGAGTATTGGCTGGCTCACTCGCTCTAATTGAAGTTCTGGAACTAGACTAGTGTTTCGTTGCGCGCCACTCAAATTGCTAATAACTTCTTAGGATCATACTATTTAGCTCAACAGTTGCTGGATGTGAGATTTTGAATGACTTAATAGTTGTCCGATCATATGGGATTATTTCTAGCGAAAACTTGATTCAGTAGAGAATTTCATCATTGCCAGTTTTTCAGCTGTTAGCTATTTTGGAGTCAAACCTTATTTCTGTGCACCATCTCTTCTTGACTATAACCTAACATCAACGTTCTCTAGTTATTATGATATAGAGTTCAATTGAACATCTAAAAAATATGCAGACTATTTCACGTTAATAAGTTATTGTAATTTTTATTATTTCCCTTTATTATGATTTCCAAAACTCATGGGAATTTTATACCAAGATACAACAATAAGGAAAGGTTAGATTCGTCTCTTCTGAAACATGTTTAGTCTCTAAAGATTCACAATATAAGAGTTTCATTATGTTCTTAAGTGCAACCGTGTGTTAGGTTCAGTATGGGCCCACATGTTAAGCTACGTGAGTACTTTCTTCAATATAACTATTAAATACTTTCCTCCTGGTTGGATATTAAAGATAATATTCAAAACATGTTATTTGTTAGGAAATTTTTAAAACCATCTTGCGTATACGGTACGCGCAATTAACGTCACCGTTTGCCAACAGGGGCGCAGTCTTTACCCGCACTTAAGCGTAAACACAGCTTTAATAGAACGTAAAATGTCTCCCTCTAGAAACTGCTATCTCCATTCTTCAGCCAGTTGGCCCTAATTCCAAGACGCGTGCATTATAAGGATCAGTAATTTATTGGAAAAGAAAATGAAACTGGAAACAAAATTTTGGTTGGTTTATACCAAAAGAAATGCATTTGAAATGCGTAAAAGATATTCCTCCAACGAAAAATAGGAGCTTTGAGAAAAGAAAGAAAAGATTCCTTCTGAGGAAAACGCGCGGGAGGACGATTCGTTTCAATCTAGCAACAATAAGCAATTTTTTACTATTAAACAGATTCAGGTCCTTGGCTTCTGCTAGGTCGGAGCAGGTTATATCATGGATAAACTCAATCATCTTTTATTATGCTTCCCGGTGTAGTTCTCTCTTTCCTTATTCCCCCTCCCCTCGGCGCGGTATCGTGGCAAGAGACCCTTTAGCTGTTAATGTTAACATTCACGTTTATACCGATATCATCGCGTCGAATGACAGAGGCCGTTTCCTCAGCACAATCGTCCTCAGAAATAACTTTATAAACCACAAGTGAAATTTAGCCGAACGTAATAGCGAGAGGCATATTCTTACAATAACGTCGCTCTGGTAAGGTACTGGTACTGGCACTGTGGACGAGCAAAGCGTTTCACAGCGACAAGATCAATGGACGGCGAAACACTGGCTCTGATTGGATGACGCTTGCCGCTTAACTCGCAACGACGAATTGAAGAGCAAATATTCCACTTACATCAGTTTATTGACATGGTATATTAGATAAATTTCCATCAATTCCACTGTTATAGTCTCATTTCCTCTTACTCGCAAGACATACTCTATGAGGTGTCACGATACATAACTTCTTGTATTACTATTCTTTGTATGCATTGTTATTATTTGTTTGTCTGCAACAATGACTTAGGAGACGGGACTGTGACGCGAGTATGGCCGCCAACAATATCTGTGACATGTGAATATCAAGAATAACCACATTTTATTATTTTATTTCCCTGTTTTGACCAATGACCTATTGGAAATTTGATCTGTCCGTCTCCCATTTATTCCTGTCATTTATAATATCACGTGTCTGCCTAGATGTCTGATAGCCTATTAAGAGTGAAGTGGGTCAGTGATTCAGTAATGGCGTCATAGAAATGCTAACGTAAGCGTTGAGCAAGGTTGAGTCGTGGTTAAGGGGGATTTCACTCTGTATTTCAAATATTCCTCATTAATGTCACGTGGAGTAAAATATGAGACAGCTGTTATTAGAATTATTCGACCACTTTGCTACGATGCAATATTTAATGGTTTAATCTAGAATTTTGATGTTGCTTAAGTATCTAGGAGGTAGCAATTAAAAACGTATGTAAACAAATGCATAGAGCATGACTGATAATTCATATTTAAATAGTTATAGTTACGCCGAAATGTTGCGACCACCTTCAGGTCAAGAAAGACATAAACAAAGCTCAAATACAAAAATACGAATTCGCGTTCTCTATTGTAACATAAACGTTGGGTACAAACGGACTTAAAAATCTACTTTGAAGCGATGGATGTGACACGAATTGTTAAAATGCCAAATAAATGAAAATGGTATTTTGTAATTGATATATAATGACTTATATTTACAGAAAACTTCAAAAGAATAGAAAAATATACGTTTATATTATATTTCTGGTTGTTTTGGTTTTATGTCCAAACAAAATGTCGCTAAATTTGCAAACGTACGAGTCTAGGTAAACGACTGTAAACATTAGCGCCATCCATTCCGTCACGTCATAAGAAAGTCATCCATAAGATAATTACGTCTAAGTTGAAATGTTATGTAAAGTCACATATATAACCATGCTACTTGCCACCAAGGATTCTCATGCTGTGGTCCGTGCTGGCCTACTTGGCCATGGCCTGAGCACCACTAGCACAGCGTGTTCAGAACAGTCAAAGCACTGTACCTTTGAACATATAGTCAATTACCACATAAGTTGATTACAGAACCCAACGCCAGTGGTTGTTCATTTGTCTTCCGCGTGTACTGCCCATGCAGCCCAACTTACTCCAATTGGCTAGTATAATTGCGCCAGGACACAGCAACACTGCGATCACTGGGCGCTGTTATACTACCCGACTAGCTTATATTGGCTGTACGTTGCGGTAGACGATCAGGCGTTGCACTGTCACTTAAGATCGTACCAATTAATAACAAGCTAATATTACTCATTTTTATCAATGTTATATTTAAAACCAACAAACCATAAATCCGTACGTTCAAGTAATTTTTCAAGTCGAAATTTTTTATCTGAAACAAACTTACATCATTGAACAAGATTAAAGACAATATTACACATTGCTTCTATTTCGTTTTTTATGAACTGCTTTCTGCCGTAATAACTCACGAAAAACGGACAATTACTCTTCCGCAGGTTTAAGAAGGCGTTTAAATTTCAGTTGGTAATTTTGTCACGGACCTTTTCTTTCCTGGGATAAGGTTTAAATGTATAGTAAATTAGCATGTCTACTATTCCAGCATATTGGAAGAACTACATTGGTCATTTAAATTCGAAATTTTTTTCGTGGATCACAAACATGTAACTACACATCGATGGAATTGCTGGTTGCGATTTTAGAGAAAGAACTCAATAAAATTATAACAACTCTACTGACTAAAATACTCAAAATATTGAGCTGTCTGTCTGTAGTGATTACGAATTACTGTAGAATAGCGTGCAGCAACCTCACTTTCTCGATGTAGTGCAAAATTCTTGAGCTAAACATAACTAAAACAAGGTTATCTGTGTGGAGCCTGGGATATGTACATCCAAACGCTTATCCTACATACAAAATCAGGTATTTAAGTAAAATTTGATCGTAATGTTTTACTGAGTAAATCTTGTCAGCACATTCATTAAGTAACCACACATTACGATTACTTCACATGTTTGTGTTTAGTTTTATCATTAAACTAAGTTGTAGGGTGGCGATGCCGCTGAGCTCATTGGATGTTTATAAAGTCCTAACTGGTCAGCTTCGCTGAGGTCCGTCCATCTGTCCACCCACCTTCTATTTAGCGGTAATGGAAAGGGTAAACAAGTTTGGAGTAAATAGATGTCTCGTGGTGCCTAATTCAGTTGAAAACAATTAGTGAGTTGCTGCAAGACATACTGACGGTCGAACAGACAGACCGGCAGGCAATGGCTCTTCTCAATTCTTAACAAAGTTATTGACCTAAGCCCTTTGGGCCGAGGAGGTGCAAAGAATCGTAAGTGTTTTGAACTCTCTGCCATGCGTGAGGCGATGCGGTGTTGCCATTTCCTTTGACGTATGTTGTGGCATTCAACAGCTGGGGTGGCAACGTGTGTCGGGGTTTGCTCGTAGCTATAGCTACTCGTGTAGCGCTTTTAATAATATGTCGCAGCTAACTCTGTCGATGGAAAGAGAGTAGATCGATAAGATATAGGAAAACAATAATGTGAGGACGAGACGTGTTAACAACATCTTGTTGTGACGTCATCAATGCGCACGTGCAGATCGCAAACAACACGGTATTGCTGTACTTGTCTGACACGGCTCTCTTCAGCTTCATACACACTTCACAAGTCTCACGATTAAAACCACCGCGGCAAATTAACGTGTCTCGTTTAAGTACTAATCACCTTGATTAAAAAAGTACCAAGTATTTTCATCCGGGCAGTTGGTTTTATGTAAGTCAATTAAAGAATTAATAATCAATTGTTGTCCATAATGTCAACCGTCACCATTTTGTTTTGGAAAAAATATTTTGAGTAACTATGCTGTAACTAATTAACTACCCGACCGATTTTGACACAAAACTAATGGCGTTCAATCCACATCCAACCTCGTGAATGCTTCAAATTTCAATTTGACCGAACTCTCTGTTCGACCGCTATCGCGAGACATAAAAACTTAACAAAACAACAAAACGGGTGTCACAAAAGTATAATTGAAACGCTCATTTAGCTCGCTTAAAAAAAAAATTCTCCATCATTTTAATCCATTAGTTAAAGTCGTGCATAATGACTTGTCTCGCATAGCTGACTCCTATGTGAGCACACATCCCCCCCGATCACCCCCCCCCCCCCCCTGAAACCTTCTCCGCTTGGAAACACGTTCAACAAACACTTCATCCCGATAGAGGTCGCTCCCAACCACTCCGCCACCCTGATATACATTCTTCCTTGTTATTCACTATTTTCACAGCCCTTCGCCCAGAATACTCAGTCTTAGATAGATATCCTGCGTATTTTTGTAGATTATTTTTCTAAAACCTGGTTGCTAATTAATATGTCAGATTGTAGATTGAAAATTAAAGCATGTTATGACACATGAAGGACATTCTCGTGTCCCTGTTTACTAGTGATAAAAATGGCTCTATATGGAACCAATACGTGCTTTTAAAGAACAACTTCAAATAATAATACGAGGGTATAATTCAGGAGGACGCCGGTTCGGTTCCCGCTACTGGCAATCATGAGTGCTTGTTATGCCGAGGTATTCTCGAGTATGGCGAGTGCTGGGATTGAGTTCTATTAACAGCCCTCGGAAATTCCTACCCAACTATCCAAATAACCGAATCTACGTAGTTAGTGGAGTGGCGAGGGATAAGGTTCCCACGGGAAGTCTACACCGTACACATTATTAAATTACCTGAAAGTAGCAATTATTAAATTACCTGAAAGTAGCAATCATTTAAGATAAACATTCTACAAAGTTGCACTCGTGAAAATATCGTGTTTTGCTCACATTTCAACGACTTGGTGAATTTTTAGAGACACACTTTTTCGAATGTAAACCATATTCAATACTGTCTGAAGAGATAAAAATACATAAATACATTTCTATTTATAGTCTATGCCCACTCTGTCTTCAAGAACTGACGTTAAGTGGGGGACATTTATAAAATTTAAATTTATTTTGTGCTTCGTTGCTATATCGGCTCGAAAGTCATTGTTTACATGTACTGTACACCAGTCTCATATTATAGAGTTTAAAGTCAATATGAAACCCCAAATCGTACCAGGAATCGAGCCCCAGATCAACTCTATTGGAAGTAGGAATAACCCCTCTAGACCAACGAGCCACACACTTGATTTGCAAAGAGTTGTATATATTTAATATGGATCATTTGAATTAAACGTGTCAATGCCTCACTGGATGAAGTCTTCACGGTTTGTAATGATAGAGTTAGTTACTCTCGGCAATTTAGCCGCCAGCTGTTCAATGGGAGGATTGTGAGGTAGGGTAACTTTATTTGTAACTAACGAAAACGTCTATCGCAAGGAATGGCCCCTATGGACCTATTCGGCAAGGGCTGGCAACGTGCCGGTAGCGGATTTCCTCTACCTAGTTAATCACCAGACATTCATCACTCAGTCGATACGTATGCATGAGACCTGCAAACGTATTCTGTATAAAAAGCGCGCCAAACCAGAATATATCAATATATGAATGAAACTTTCCAGCCTTTATGTCATCTAGCAATAGCTTCGTTGTGCGTTTGGCCCGTCTATCCTACTCGTCTTTAACAATATAACGTCTCAATTGTTTTGCGTTTAAGTATTTCGCTCATGAATGCGTAGACGCATTTAAAGAGGTTTATTCTTACACAAAATGTTGTTTGATTCACTGTATTGTGATGTTTTATCGGTGGGTTTTATAACGATTCCTCCTACCTGGTGCCATTTCAATTTAAAAGTCTGAATGGGATCCAGGAAGCTTTTAATGGTTTAGCTTCACGTGTATTGGGCTCATTCATTGCGTCGTTAAGCACCTTTATTAAAGCTGAAATGAAACTGTTTTGTGTGGTGTTATTTTCAATTTAGTTTTGCGTTTGACTTTGGCAGCTGCTTTTGAGTGTGTATTGTTGTTATTTTTGTATGTCATACGTATTTGCTCCGCGTTTTGATTTCTTACAACGTTTAGACTTTAGAGCCGCAGAAGTAAATACCTACTATTACAAACAGAACGTGAAATATAAACTGATTCAATGTTCAATTAATAGTTTATTTACACTCGTGTTTACAAAAAGTATCTCACATAAGGAACACAATCTATACTAAACAAACAATTAATAAACCCATTAGATTGGGCACCATTATCAATTTTATGACAATTGCGGAAGACTAATATACAATGATACATTTTTAACGTTTTATAGAACGTAACCGGGAACAGGTGAACAGGTGAACAGGTGAACAGGTGAACAGGTGAACAGGTGAACAGGTGAACAGGTGAAGAGAGCGAGAGGTGAGGTTTCCTCTCTACCGCAGACTTGAATCCTCTCTCTCGTCCTATATAATTTAGGTGCGAAATAGTGAGGTTGGGATCCAGCGGTGACCGGCTGATTGCAATCGACTAATTAACCACTCCCAAGGCGGGCAACATCTCTTCAGAGACTAGCGCCATTTCGGTAGAAGCGTGTAAGTTTGTTACACACAAGTTTCTCCGGCTGCTCCTACAGTGTTGCCAAACTGTCGCTAATATGATGTCTGCAAACAACCAAATAGATTGTAGCTGTAGCAGTTATTGCACGTTCGCGTACTACATGAAGTGAGTCAGCTGTCCTGGACTGGAGGCAAAACTAACTCTAGAGATGACGACAGAAGGTATTCACATTTAATATAGGTGGCGCGACACATTTCAGGGTTTAGTTAAAAAATTATGCGTATTTGGTTAATGGGGTATTATTTCCCGCACGGAGGTACGAACCTGGGTCAATTACTCAAACACTGTGGGGTGTCACGCAGATTGGAAATCATGTGTGTATAGGTTATATACTGCAGATTAATAATTTATTATAGGTAGCGCGAAACACATCAGGGTTTAGTTAAAACATTATGCGTATTTGGTTAATGGGGTATTTTTTCCCGCACGGAGGTACGAACCTGGGTCAATTACTCCAAAACTGTGAGGTGTCACGCAGATTGGGACACATGTGTGTATAGGTTATATACTGCAGATTAATAATTTACTATAGGTGGCGCGAAACATATCAGGATTTTGTAAACAAATGATATGCATTTGGTTAATGGGGTATTATTTCCCGCACGGAGGTACGAACCTGGGTCAATTACTCCAAAACTGTGAGGTGTCACGCAGATTGGGAAAGATGTGTCTATAGGTTATATATTGCATATTAATAATTTGCTATTGGTGGCGCGAAACATATCAGGGTTTAGTTAAATAATGATGCGCATTTGGTTAATGGGGTATTATTTCCCGCACAGAGGTACGAACCTGGGTCAACCCCCTACTCCCAAACTGTGGGGTGTCATGCAAATAAGTTTACATGTGTGCATAGGTTATATATTGCAGAATAATAATTTTTAACGTTAAACCACGCAAAAACTAGCGATATTTCAGTGGCATCTTATGAGAACGGCACAAGATATTGAGAAAGTCATTCATATCCAGGTTTTGGTTTTGTATAAGCTAAAAATGAAATCATTTTTTAAAATATTGTAATTGTTACGATTGTAATTCAGAAAGAACAATATCAACAATTACAAGATTCCATAAAGACTGCTCGTGAGCAGAGCGCTCTACTCATGCGCAGTACAGCCAGTACAGCCAGTACAGCCAGTACAGTCCACTTGGTGCATCGTCATTGGTGGCGTTAACTAAAGCCTAAATAAATAAATAGAGAGTACCCATTATAGAGTGCACACCAGCTTTACCTGATGTGGCCTTGGTATATTAAGAGTGTTTGGGAATATCCTATGGTAATTAGATGGACTCAATCCCAGCATTCGCATTTTCTACTGAGAAAACCTTGAGTCAGGACTACCAGTGGTCGTAATCTAACCGGCAACCTCCCGTCTTACTGAGCCATTTCTGTCGGTATTGGACATTGCAATAGCGGGTCTCATTCGAACAACTGCTCGGCACATATTTTGTAATCTAATTGATTGATGTTATCATCTACTAATGTGACTGAAGATTGGATTGCACACAATGCATGTTATGAAGGTTTCTGTACGGCTGTACTGATGTAGTCCGTATCTATGATGCTATTCGGGTCTATGATTTATGAGGACGAAGAAGAATATTTTATGTTTGTTATTTGTTCGAACTGTCCTAGTTTTCCCTACATCACAATTTATTATCTGTGCTTACGTTGATTTGTACAACAAAATGTTTTACTTGTTATTTCTGCTCTTTGATAAATAACATACGTCAACAATATTTACAAATAAATAAAATTAACTTTTATTAAATTTAAAAAACTGCTAGGAATAATTTAAGCCATTGCTTGCATTTTAATGTTTGTTTATGTAACAGCAGTTAATTTGAAAGCAGATTTATTGATGTAATTACCAACTGCATTGTATACAAACTGCCTCATTTCCCACCAAAATGGACCACTTCTTATAGGTTTATCTGATCGCTGGGAGAGCTTTGTAGTAAACGGGCCAGACAATCACGGCTCGTCGAAAACTAGCTGTGGTTGTGCGTTGCTGTGTGGGGGTCTCTTTTCAGACGGGCCTGATGCCCAACCAAACATGTTGATACGAACTTGATTGCCATCTTCATATTGTTTCATTTTTATTATTCAATTTGTAAATTTTCAAATCATTGTACTCTTTTCTATTTACTGTTAAGGAACATAATACAACACAATTTAATTATCATAAACACTAAACACATAAAAGAAATATATCAAATTTCAATCGCCGCGAGACGCTAGAATATGTCGTAGCAAATGGTAACAGTGCAGGATGTAATTGAGGTTAATTGGAAGGAATCAAATTACATGAATATACTCAACAAATCGCTACTATGTTTGACATTAAGTAATTTTCAAATAACAGCCCGTTAAACTTCCGTAATTATCAAAAATGTGTGTTTTGTCACGCAGGTTTGTTTATATATCCTTTATGTAGATGTAAAATAGATTAATAAGAAGGAATCAAGTTAAAAGAATATTCTCAGGTTCACTTACAAATCGTTACTTTGTGGAAATTACGTAATTTCCGAATGACACCCCTGAAACTTACGTAAATATCTCAAAACTGTAGTGTGTCACGCAGGTATGTTATATATGCTTAAATATGATGTAACTGAGATTAATTTGAAGAAAATCAAAATAACTGAATATTCAGGTTTCCTTACAAATCGCTTCTATGGGTGTGACATTACGTGATTTTCGAATGACACCCCGTTAAACCTAAGTAATTATCTCAAAATCTGTAGTATGTCACGCAGGTATGTTTACAAGATGACTATACGCATTTACACGTAAACTCTAGATTTGATAGAAGACGTTGGTATATATAATAGACTTGAACACTTCATTTTAATTGGCATGGTTCTCTATTAGCAGGTATAAAGAAAACTGCAAGAAACTGCACCGTGTTCGAGATAATTACATTTATATGTCCTTGACACTGCACATAGAAGACTCATTTCCACGTAAACTCTTGACTTTTCAAAAGTAATTAAACCCCTAAGACATTGCTTCCAACTTATTCAAATACGCTAATATACCTAGGAAGTCACCTGAAAAGAGTGGAAGCTACTCTGTGAACAGTTCCTATATTTTGTATTATATTGTTACAATAAGTAAATAGACTAAATTGATAGATTAACAACGGAAATGGATCGTATGTATCGTTGTAAAAACACAAGTTTAGAGTGCCATTTATACCGCAGACAACGTGAAAAAACTTTAAAATTTTGTGTGCATAATTTCATTCTGCCACCCATGGCTGTTTCGAGATGAACGTAAACTAGATTAGTTACGTCATTGGAGATGGTTTTCTCGCCGTCCTAGTTTACCCGTCATTTCACAGTTTTACAGCTGCATAGCTTCATAGCTTCATAGCATCACATCATGTCACGTTATTAGATACAAGACCTAGTTCCAACTAGGAAATTGCAATCTTGGAACTGTATTGAAACAAAGATGTAATTAGATTCATATAACTTTTGATTAAATTAGTTTTGCAGTGATGCCCATGTCAACCCGACACTACGCAATCCCAATCAAGATAACTAGACATGTCGATTACAATTAGTTCATACTTCATACCGATAGAGGTGGCTCAGCGGTGAACCGCGGGGTCGCCGGTTCGATTCCCGCCACCGCCACCGGCAACTCTGCCTGTAGATGGACCCTCGATAGAAGGAATTGCTTTGGATCAATGTCCAATGACCCAACATTAATTAATTAATTCATTCGAAGGGTAGTTTTACTGCAAAACCCGACACAAACTCAACGGTTTAAAGTTATATTTTAAAAACGCTTACAATAATTTTAAAAAATGCCAAATGAAAAGGTTGTGGCTTCGTAAGAACTAGAAAATTGGTCCAACAAAATGTCACATATTATTGCAATCAATTCGGTAATCATTAGATAAATCAATCAATAATTAACTCATTAATTGGCTTCTCTTTTGACAACCGTAATCTGACATTTTTCTTAAATCCAGTTTTTAGTACTTACGAAACCACATCCTCCTCATACACAACAATTTCAATATTGTGCAGAGTACTCAACATCTAACAAACCGTGAATGTGGCGCGCATGTTACAGAGAGACGCGGCTCACACAACTGAACTGAGCACTAAACATGACGATGTGCTGTGAATGTGGCGCGCATGTTACAGAGAGACGCGGCTCACACAACTGAACTGAGCACTAAACATGACGATGTGCTGTGAATGTGGCGCGCATGTTACAGAGAGACGCGGCTCACACAACTGAACTGAGCACTAAACATGACGATGTGCTGTGAATGTGGCGCGCATGTTACAGAGAGACGCGGCTCACACAACTGAACTGAGCACTAAACATGACGATGTGCTGTGAATGTGGCGCGCATGTTACAGAGAGACGCGGCTCACACAACTGAACTGAGCACTAAACATGACGATGTGCTGTGAATGTGGCACGCATGTTACAGAGAGACGCGGCTCACACAACTGAACTGAGCACTAAACATGACGATGTGCTGTGAATGTGGCACGCATGTTACAGAGAGACGCGGCTCACACAACTGAACTGAGCACTAAACATGACGATGTGCTGTGAATGTGGCGCGCATGTTACAGAGAGACGCGGCTCACACAACTGAACTGAGCACTAAACATGACGATGTGCTGTGAATGTGGCGCGCATGTTACAGAGAGACGCGGCTCACACAACTGAACTGAGCACTAAACATGACGATGTGCTGTGAATGTGGCACGCATGTTACAGAGAGACGCGGCTCACACAACTGAACTGAGCACTAAACATGACGATGTGCTGTGAATGTGGCGCGCATGTTACAGAGAGACGCGGCTCACACAACTGAACTGAGCACTAAACATGACGATGTGCTGTGAATGTGGCGCGCATGTTACAGAGAGACGCGGCTCACACAACTGAACTGAGCACTAAACATGACGATGTGCTGTGAATGTGGCGCGCATGTTACAGAGAGACGCGGCTCACACAACTGAACTGAGCACTAAACATGACGATGTGCTGTGAATGTGGCGCGCATGTTACAGAGAGACGCGGCTCACACAACTGAACTGAGCACTAAACATGACGATGTGCTGTGAATGTGGCGCGCATGTTACAGAGAGACGCGGCTCACACAACTGAACTGAGCACTAAACATGACGATGTGCTGTGAATGTGGCGCGCATGTTACAGAGAGACGCGGCTCACACAACTGAACTGAGCACTAAACATGACGATGTGCTGTGAATGTGGCGCGCATGTTACAGAGAGACGCGGCTCACACAACTGAACTGAGCACTAAACATGACGATGTGCTGTGAATGTGGCGCGCATGTTACAGAGAGACGCGGCTCACACAACTGAACTGAGCACTAAACATGACGATGTGCTGTGAATGTGGCACGCATGTTACAGAGAGACGCGGCTCACACAACTGAACTGAGCACTAAACATGACGATGTGCTGTGAATGTGGCACGCATGTTACAGAGAGACGCGGCTCACACAACTGAACTGAGCACTAAACATGACGATGTGCTGTGAATGTGGCGCGCATGTTACAGAGAGACGCGGCTCACACAACTGAACTGAGCACTAAACATGACGATGTGCTGTGAATGTGGCGCGCATGTTACAGAGAGACGCGGCTCACACAACTGAACTGAGCACTAAACATGACGATGTGCTGTGAATGTGGCACGCATGTTACAGAGAGACGCGGCTCACACAACTGAACTGAGCACTAAACATGACGATGTGCTGTGAATGTGGCGCGCATGTTACAGAGAGACGCGGCTCACACAACTGAACTGAGCACTAAACATGACGATGTGCTGTGAATGTGGCGCGCATGTTACAGAGAGACGCGGCTCACACAACTGAACTGAGCACTAAACATGACGATGTGCTGTGAATGTGGCGCGCATGTTACAGAGAGACGCGGCTCACACAACTGAACTGAGCACTAAACATGACGATGTGCTGTGAATGTGGCGCGCATGTTACAGAGAGACGCGGCTCACACAACTGAACTGAGCACTAAACATGACGATGTGCTGTGAATGTGGCGCGCATGTTACAGAGAGACGCGGCTCACACAACTGAACTGAGCACTAAACATGACGATGTGCTGTGAATGTGGCGCGCATGTTACAGAGAGACGCGGCTCACACAACTGAACTGAGCACTAAACATGACGATGTGCTGTGAATGTGGCGCGCATGTTACAGAGAGACGCGGCTCACACAACTGAACTGAGCACTAAACATGACGATGTGCTGTGAATGTGGCGCGCATGTTACAGAGAGACGCGGCTCACACAACTGAACTGAGCACTAAACATGACGATGTGCTGTGAATGTGGCGCGCATGTTACAGTGAGACGCGGCTCACACAACTGAACTGAGCACTAAACATGACGATGTGCTGTGAATGTGGCGCGCATGTTACAGAGAGACGCGGCTCACACAACTGAACTGAGCACTAAACATGACGATGTGCTGTGAATGTGGCGCGCATGTTACAGAGAGACGCGGCTCACACAACTGAACTGAGCACTAAACATGACGATGTGCTGTGAATGTGGCGCGCATGTTACAGAGAGACGCGGCTCACACAACTGAACTGAGCACTAAACATGACGATGTGCTGTGAATGTGGCGCGCATGTTACAGAGAGACGCGGCTCACACAACTGAACTGAGCACTAAACATGACGATGTGCTGTGAATGTGGCGCGCATGTTACAGAGAGACGCGGCTCACACAACTGAACTGAGCACTAAACATGACGATGTGCTGTGAATGTGGCGCGCATGTTACAGAGAGACGCGGCTCACACAACTGAACTGAGCACTAAACATGACGATGTGCTGTGAATGTGGCGCGCATGTTACAGAGAGACGCGGCTCACACAACTGAACTGAGCACTAAACATGACGATGTGCTGTGAATGTGGCGCGCATGTTACAGAGAGACGCGGCTCACACAACTGAACTGAGCACTAAACATGACGATGTGCTGTGAATGTGGCGCGCATGTTACAGAGAGACGCGGCTCACACAACTGAACTGAGCACTAAACATGACGATGTGCTGTGAATGTGGCGCGCATGTTACAGAGAGACGCGGCTCACACAACTGAACTGAGCACTAAACATGACGATGTGCTTTGCCCGCTGAGTGTAACACGGTGGCGCATTTCATCTCGAACACATCAATACAGACGCTTCTTGACTTAGAGACTGCCCAACTTACCTGTTTGTATAACAAGTCATTTGGGTGACTGCCGAAGTCTTGAAAACCATTACGGAGAATTTCTGGGAATGGGAATCACCTCCTACACTGCGAAACGGAGTTTGCAATCGTAGAAAGAAAGAGACGTTAAGAGAGAGAGAGAGAGAGAGAGAGAGAGAGAGAGAGAGAGAGAGAGAGAGAGAGAGAGAGAGAGAGAGAGAGAGAGAGAGAGAGAGAGAGAGAGAGAGAAAGAGAGAGAGAGAGAGAGAGAGAGAGAGAGAGAGAGAGAGAGAGAGATGACGATCTCTTCATGTTTCTTAAATGTCTGTCGTCCACATGTTTTTGACGGTTTATAAAATAATGCATAAAGCTAATATCTTGTGCAATGATATCACAAAAGGCTCATATGTTCCAGGAGTTTCCCTTTCAAAGAGACTCTTACAGAGAAGACGCATGCCTAGGTTGACGCATGGCTAGGTTGACGCATGCCTAGGTTGACGCATGGCTAGGTTGAACTAAGAATTCATACAACACTTCATAATATTAAGGAAGACGAATATTAAGAAGAACATATAACATAAGAATATATTATTATATCGAAATATCGAAACATTATCTTGAATTTGGATTTAAAAAAAATACGATTATTGAATGTGAATTAAGAGTTTTATCTCATTAGCAATTTTTCTTTAGAACAATGACTTAGAAATTCTTGTGACTATTGGCCTTTGGTGTTACAAGGATGTTCGAAATATGTTTATTTCATATTTAAATTTGGGAAAACAGCAAATATTAGCGCATGTTTCTCCATGAAGTGGATTCGTAATCTGCAACATCCTTTTCTCGAACGGAATCTTCCGGTATCCGGTACGATTACGGTAACATACCGGTACACAGAAACAATTCGCGAACGCGAACAAAAGATGCGTATGGATATTTTAATAAAGGTGACATTGCATAGAGAAAAAAAACGTTTAACGATCGTGAAAACATAAATTATCTGCGATAGAAATAGTCTACAATACTACAGACATGATCTTGGCCGTCTGAACCCTCATTATATTAAAATAGTACCTAGTTTAATGTTTGCACTGGCTAGAAATATATCCCACACTTTGATATGTGAAATTTAAACAGAAAACGTAACGCCATGAATTAGCGATGTTATAATCCCAGGACGAGTATTACTATTGTATGTAGAAAACATGTTTAAGTGGTAATTAGGTTTGCCAAAATATGACCCGTTTCATGGAAAACGATCTTGTATTTGTATTTTTCTTTTCCAAGCATCAAATTCGAAACTTTACCTGTTTCGGGATTCGTCGTCACGAAAAACAAGTGAGCCTCATGCAATGAGGATGATGAGGCAATGAGGTGATGAGGCAATGAGGTGATGAGGCAATGAGCCAATGAGGTGATGAGGCAATGAGCCAATGAGGTGATACGCAATGAGCCATTGAGTATACGAAGCCACACTAGCATCTCTGGTATAATGTTAGCCCCAGACTCATTTTTACAAGCACAATGTACAATATCTAAACGCTTTATTCCACGTAGTCAATAAAATAGAATAAACCCATGATGGCTATTAAAAACTATCGAATGATAAGCCGGTTATTAGTTTAAGAATTTACTATTTCAATATCACGTACGTTACCTTTCGTTCTCAACGAGGCATTTCAACGCTGCAATATCCTTCTTTAACGTTGAAATTGTATTATTTCTATGTGACGGTTTTAAATTAAAGCATTAAATTGGTAAGAAAACATTAAGTTTTTACCATTCACTGCCTGTCCATGTGAAAAATAATCCCCTCCCAAGAATTTTCTCCAGAGCAGAGGAATTTAAAAACGACTATTAAAGAAATTGCATTTTAAAGAAGTAATGTTCTGTATAGGAGGAGACACACCTCCTTTCAGTTCTCTCCCTTCTTTTCTCTCTCCCTCTCCGTTCTTCCTCGCGGTATAAAGCAAACATGAAACTATTGTTACTCGACACCAATATTATGCGTTATACTCGCAGGGCGTGTGATAACGGACACCCACGTTTCAACAACCTGCACATACATCGCACATGTCTTCGGTTCTTGGATCAATCAATGTAAATAATTACTGGATGTGTTTCGCTGGATGTATTTCGTCAGCTACCATTTACACCCAGTGGGTGATGATCTAGACGTGGTGGTGGAGGGGGAAGAGGGGGGGGGGGGCGAGTGACGAGAGAGAGATTGGGAATGATTTCCACTCCCATCACTCTGAAGATGCTTCGCCGCCTCAAGGAACCAAACTCATCCTAGTAACATGGAAACACAAATATGGAATAGAACCACGAAGAAAAGAATGATTTCACATTCATCAGCTCCCAGCCTGTGCCAGCTCTTGTAGCCCCCCCCCCCCCCCCCCCCCCCCCCCCCCCCCCACCCACCACAACGACCGCGTCAAGAGATGAAGTATAGAGAGAGTCTATTTACCGAACGCATGAGAGCTCGGGGAGGCGTCGTTATCAACCAAATCAAATACCTATCTGGAGTCGAACCAGAGGAAACCTATACTGCATGACAATCGGGTGTAAAAAATAGAATTTGTGGAATTCATGTGGGGATAAGGCATGGAGATAAGCGGAGAGCCTGGCTTTAGTGCTAGAATAACTCTTATCTGAATAAGGCCATCTCACTCCCTCTTGGGAGTCGTACATTGGTGACATCTCTCTCTGTTGCACTATCTTAATAGACACCGGAAACAAGTGTATTAGCACAGACAGCTCGTTTTAGAAGAGGGTATATATGAGAATGAAACATTCTTTTGAACAATAAACCTATGCCCGCTTTCGTTGCATACAAATAAAGAGAACGAACGAAATGTTATGAACAACTCATGTCAGTCTGCCAACTTGTGCGTTAGCATTTTGCTAATTTCGAAAACTGTTTACTATTAAACTTCTATCATTAGTTGCTTGTAAAGCAATCAAGAGTTTAATAAGATTAATTGGTAATTAACGCCAACTCCACTCAAGCACAGGACCAACGGTACAGTCTAAGGCAAAACCATTATCTGCATGTGACCTAATTTCATTTTAAGTGAATTTCTGGATGCACCCTCAAAGCATATCCTCTACGCTTATCCACATAGAATCTACAAGAATATTAGTCCAAGTTAAAACAAACAAAACACTTTTGAGGTAATTAATTCAGTATTGTACAAGACTAACCCACAAGAACTCAGGACATCATCAGTTCAATCCAGGGCTCACTGAACTTGGGTCCGTCTGCGGTGGCTGATGCAGTTGGGGCGCCGGTCCTAAGCGTAGGGATGTGAGTTTAAATCCATCAAGGCGAGGGTTTTTGTAACTGTCCTCCATCTTCATCTATCACCTCTAATCGTCTTCAAATAGCATGATTGCAATAGTAGAGATATAAACCAACAATAATCGAATCGAACCTGAACTTGGGCGTTTCATTCAAACACAAGACATTCTAAAAGATACATGTTTCAATATGTTAGCACAAAACACTAAGAAAGCTGCTTCGCTGACAAGGCACACGGCACTAAGGTATCTGCTTCAATATGTTGGCACACGGCACTAAGGTATCTGCTTCAATATGTTGGCACACGGCACTAAGGTATCTGCTTCAATATGATGGCACACGGCACTAAGGTATCTGCTTCAATATGATGGCACACGGCACTAAGGTGTCTGCTTCAATATGTTGGCACACGGCACTAAGGTATCTGCTTCAATATGATGGCACACGGCACTAAGGTGTCTGCTTCAATATGATGGCACACGACACTAAGGTATCTGCTTCAATATGTTGGCACACGGCACTAAGGTATCTGCTTCAATATGTTGGTACACGACACTAAGGTATCTGCTTCAATATGTTGGCACACTTCACTAAGGTATCTGCTTCAATATGTTGGCACACGGCACTAAGGTGTCTGCTTCAATATGATGGCACACGGCACTAAGGTATCTGCTTCAATATGATGGCACACGGCACTAAGGTATCTGCTTCAATATGTTGGCACACGGCACTAAGGTGTCTGCTTCAATATGTTGGTACACGACACTAAGGTATCTGCTTCAATATGTTGGTACACGGCACTAAGGTATCTGCTTCAATATGATGGCACACGACACTAAGGTATCTGCTTCAATATGTTGGCACACGGCACTAAGGTGTCTGCTTCAATATGATGGCACACGGCACTAAGGTATCTGCTTCAATATGTTGGTACACGACACTAAGGTATCTGCTTCAATATGATGGCACACGACACTAAGGTATCTGCTTCAATATGTTGGCACACGGCACTAAGGTGTCTGCTTCAATATGTTGGTACACGACACTAAGGTATCTGCTTCAATATGTTGGCACACGGCACTAAGGTGTCTGCTTCAATATGATGGCACACGACACTAAGGTGTCTGCTTCAATATGTTGGTACACGACACTAAGGTATCTGCTTCAATATGTTGGCACACGGCACTAAGGTGTCTGCTTCAATATGTTGGCACACGGCACTAAGGTGTCTGCTTCAATATGTTGGTACACGACACTAAGGTATCTGCTTCAATATGTTGGTACACGACACTAAGGTATCTGCTTCAATATGTTGGCACACGGCACTAAGGTATCTGCTTCAATATGTTGGCACACGGCACTAAGGTGTCTGCTTCAATATGTTGGCACACGGCACTAAGGTATCTGCTTCAATATGATGGCACACGGCACTAAGGTGTCTGCTTCAATATGATGGCACACGACACTAAGGTGTCTGCTTCAATATGATGGCACACGACACTAAGGTATCTGCTTCAATATGATGGCACACGGCACTAAGGTATCTGCTTCAATATGATGGCACACGGCACTAAGGTGTCTGCTTCAATATGATGGCACACGACACTAAGGTATCTGCTTCAATATGATGGCACACGGCACTAAGGTGTCTGCTTCAATATGATGGCACACGACACTAAGGTATCTGCTTCAATATGATGGCACACGGCACTAAGGTATCTGCTTCAATATGATGGCACACGGCACTAAGGTATCTGCTTCAATATGTTGGTACACGACACTAAGGTATCTGCTTCAATATGATGGCACACGGCACTAAGGTGTCTGCTTCAATATGTTGGCACACGGCACTAAGGTATCTGCTTCAATATGATGGCACACGGCACTAAGGTGTCTGCTTCAATATGATGGCACACGACACTAAGGTATCTGCTTCAATATGATGGCACACGGCACTAAGGTATCTGCTTCAATATGTTGGTACACGACACTAAGGTATCTGCTTCAATATGATGGCACACGGCACTAAGGTGTCTGCTTCAATATGTTGGCACACGGCACTAAGGTATCTGCTTCAATATGTTGGTACACGACACTAAGGTATCTGCTTCAATATGATGGCACACGGCACTAAGGTGTCTGCTTCAATATGTTGGTACACGACACTAAGGTATCTGCTTCAATATGATGGCACACGACACTAAGGTATCTGCTTCAATATGTTGGCACACGGCACTAAGGTGTCTGCTTCAATATGATGGCACACGGCACTAAGGTGTCTGCTTCAATATGTTGGCACACGGCACTAAGGTATCTGCTTCAATATGTTGGCACACGGCACTAAGGTGTCTGCTTCAATATGATGGCACACGGCACTAAGGTGTCTGCTTCAATATGATGGCACACGGCACTAAGGTGTCTGCTTCAATATGATGGCACACGGCACTAAGGTATCTGCTTCAATATGTTGGTACACGACACTAAGGTATCTGCTTCAATATGATGGCACACGACACTAAGGTATCTGCTTCAATATGTTGGCACACGGCACTAAGGTGTCTGCTTCAATATGATGGCACACGGCACTAAGGTATCTGCTTCAATATGTTGGTACACGACACTAAGGTATCTGCTTCAATATGATGGCACACGACACTAAGGTATCTGCTTCAATATGTTGGCACACGGCACTAAGGTGTCTGCTTCAATATGTTGGCACACGGCACTAAGGTGTCTGCTTCAATATGTTGGTACACGACACTAAGGTATCTGCTTCAATATGATGGCACACGACACTAAGGTATCTGCTTCAATATGATGGCACACGGCACTAAGGTATCTGCTTCAATATGTTGGCACACGGCACTAAGGTATCTGCTTCAATATGTTGGTACACGACACTAAGGTATCTGCTTCAATATGATGGCACACGGCACTAAGGTGTCTGCTTCAATATGTTGGTACACGACACTAAGGTATCTGCTTCAATATGATGGCACACGACACTAAGGTATCTGCTTCAATATGTTGGCACACGGCACTAAGGTGTCTGCTTCAATATGATGGCACACGGCACTAAGGTGTCTGCTTCAATATGTTGGCACACGGCACTAAGGTATCTGCTTCAATATGTTGGCACACGGCACTAAGGTGTCTGCTTCAATATGATGGCACACGGCACTAAGGTGTCTGCTTCAATATGATGGCACACGGCACTAAGGTATCTGCTTCAATATGATGGCACACGGCACTAAGGTATCTGCTTCAATATGTTGGTACACGACACTAAGGTATCTGCTTCAATATGATGGCACACGGCACTAAGGTATCTGCTTCAATATGTTGGTACACGACACTAAGGTATCTGCTTCAATATGATGGCACACGGCACTAAGGTATCTGCTTCAATATGTTGGTACACGACACTAAGGTATCTGCTTCAATATGATGGCACACGACACTAAGGTATCTGCTTCAATATGTTGGCACACGGCACTAAGGTGTCTGCTTCAATATGATGGCACACGGCACTAAGGTATCTGCTTCAATATGTTGGTACACGACACTAAGGTATCTGCTTCAATATGATGGCACACGACACTAAGGTATCTGCTTCAATATGTTGGCACACGGCACTAAGGTGTCTGCTTCAATATGATGGCACACGGCACTAAGGTATCTGCTTCAATATGTTGGTACACGACACTAAGGTATCTGCTTCAATATGATGGCACACGACACTAAGGTATCTGCTTCAATATGTTGGCACACGGCACTAAGGTGTCTGCTTCAATATGATGGCACACGGCACTAAGGTGTCTGCTTCAATATGTTGGCACACGGCACTAAGGTATCTGCTTCAATATGTTGGCACACGGCACTAAGGTATCTGCTTCAATATGTTGGTACACGACACTAAGGTATCTGCTTCAATATGATGGCACACGGCACTAAGGTGTCTGCTTCAATATGTTGGTACACGACACTAAGGTATCTGCTTCAATATGTTGGCACACGACACTAAGGTATCTGCTTCAATATGATGGCACACGGCACTAAGGTATCTGCTTCAATATGTTGGCACACGGCACTAAGGTATCTGCTTCAATATGTTGGTACACGACACTAAGGTATCTGCTTCAATATGATGGCACACGACACTAAGGTATCTGCTTCAATATGTTGGTACACGACACTAAGGTATCTGCTTCAATATGATGGCACACGGCACTAAGGTGTCTGCTTCAATATGTTGGTACACGACACTAAGGTATCTGCTTCAATATGATGGCACACGGCACTAAGGTATCTGCTTCAATATGATGGCACACGGCACTAAGGTATCTGCTTCAATATGATGGCACACGGCACTAAGGTGTCTGCTTCAATATGATGGCACACGGCACTAAGGTATCTGCTTCAATATGATGGCACACGGCACTAAGGTATCTGCTTCAATATGTTGGCACACGGCACTAAGGTGTCTGCTTCAATATGATGGCACACGGCACTAAGGTGTCTGCTTCAATATGTTGGCACACGGCACTAAGGTATCTGCTTCAATATGTTGGTACACGACACTAAGGTATCTGCTTCAATATGTTGGCACACGGCACTAAGGTGTCTGCTTCAATATGATGGCACACGGCACTAAGGTGTCTGCTTCAATATGATGGCACACGGCACTAAGGTATCTGCTTCAATATGATGGCACACGGCACTAAGGTATCTGCTTCAATATGTTGGCACACGGCACTAAGGTGTCTGCTTCAATATGTTGGTACACGACACTAAGGTATCTGCTTCAATATGATGGCACACGACACTAAGGTATCTGCTTCAATATGTTGGCACACGGCACTAAGGTGTCTGCTTCAATATGATGGCACACGGCACTAAGGTGTCTGCTTCAATATGTTGGCACACGGCACTAAGGTATCTGCTTCAATATGTTGGCACACGGCACTAAGGTATCTGCTTCAATATGTTGGCACACTTCACTAAGGTATCTGCTTCAATATGTTGGCACACGGCACTAAGGTATCTGCTTCAATATGTTGGCACACGGCACTAAGGTATCTGCTTCAATATGTTGGTACACGACACTAAGGTATCTGCTTCAATATGTTGGCACACGGCACTAAGGTGTCTGCTTCAATATGATGGCACACGACACTAAGGTATCTGCTTCAATATGTTGGCACACGGCACTAAGGTGTCTGCTTCAATATGATGGCACACGGCACTAAGGTGTCTGCTTCAATATGTTGGCACACGGCACTAAGGTATCTGCTTCAATATGTTGGTACACGACACTAAGGTATCTGCTTCAATATGATGGCACACGGCACTAAGGTGTCTGCTTCAATATGTTGGTACACGACACTAAGGTATCTGCTTCAATATGATGGCACACGACACTAAGGTATCTGCTTCAATATGATGGTACACGACACTAAGGTATCTGCTTCAATATGATGGCACACGGCACTAAGGTGTCTGCTTCAATATGTTGGTACACGACACTAAGGTGTCTGCTTCAATATGTTGGCACACGGCACTAAGGTATCTGCTTCAATATGTTGGTACACGACACTAAGGTATCTGCTTCAATATGATGGCACACGGCACTAAGGTGTCTGCTTCAATATGTTGGTACACGACACTAAGGTATCTGCTTCAATATGATGGCACACGACACTAAGGTATCTGCTTCAATATGATGGCACACGGCACTAAGGTATCTGCTTCAATATGTTGGCACACGGCACTAAGGTATCTGCTTCAATATGTTGGCACACGGCACTAAGGTGTCTGCTTCAATATGTTGGTACACGACACTAAGGTGTCTGCTTCAATATGTTGGCACACGGCACTAAGGTATCTGCTTCAATATGATGGCACACGGCACTAAGGTGTCTGCTTCAATATGATGGCACACGGCACTAAGGTATCTGCTTCAATATGTTGGCACACGGCACTAAGGTATCTGCTTCAATATGTTGGCACACGGCACTAAGGTGTCTGCTTCAATATGTTGGCACACGGCACTAAGGTATCTGCTTCAATATGTTGGTACACGACACTAAGGTATCTGCTTCAATATGATGGCACACGGCACTAAGGTGTCTGCTTCAATATGTTGGTACACGACACTAAGGTATCTGCTTCAATATGATGGCACACGACACTAAGGTATCTGCTTCAATATGATGGTACACGACACTAAGGTATCTGCTTCAATATGATGGCACACGGCACTAAGGTGTCTGCTTCAATATGTTGGTACACGACACTAAGGTATCTGCTTCAATATGTTGGCACACGGCACTAAGGTATCTGCTTCAATATGTTGGTACACGACACTAAGGTATCTGCTTCAATATGATGGCACACGGCACTAAGGTGTCTGCTTCAATATGTTGGTACACGACACTAAGGTATCTGCTTCAATATGATGGCACACGACACTAAGGTATCTGCTTCAATATGTTGGCACACGGCACTAAGGTGTCTGCTTCAATATGTTGGTACACGACACTAAGGTATCTGCTTCAATATGTTGGTACACGACACTAAGGTATCTGCTTCAATATGATGGCACACGGCACTAAGGTGTCTGCTTCAATATGATGGCACACGGCACTAAGGTATCTGCTTCAATATGTTGGTACACGACACTAAGGTATCTGCTTCAATATGTTGGTACACGGCACTAAGGTATCTGCTTCAATATGTTGGCACACGGCACTAAGGTATCTGCTTCAATATGTTGGTACACGGCACTAAGGTATCTGCTTCAATATGTTGGCACACGGCACTAAGGTGTCTGCTTCAATATCTTGACACACTTCACTAAGCTTCGACTACGTAGCAGACAACAGCAAGATTGTTTCTTCAATAAGACGACACACAACGCTGCTCGTAAGATACACATTTAGAGGTATAATGACATCGCAATCTTCATTTCTTTTTAGCGATGTCAACGTTGATATATCGTCCAGTGATCATCGAACACAACTATAACACTATTGTAATCTACCTGCCTACTTAACTTACATTTGGAATAATACTGAGTAGAAATTATCGAGGTCAATAATACAAAACTGCATATTGATGAATATTTTGTACGTTGCGTGAATAACAACACATTTCATTCTGCTATCTAAAGCTCTAGTTATCATCATATCATACCTACGTTCCCATCCAATTGAGGTGAGAATTCTTAGTCCCTCAAAACTCGATTGTTATTTTAATGATAGTGACGATGATGCTTCACGTCTCTATTATTGCAATCACGCTGTTCGATACGATGAGGGGTGATAGATGGAGATGAAAGGCAATTACAACAAGCCAAGCTTTAGGCGTGATTGGAGCCCACGTATTTAGGTGTTATATACGCTAGATCTGCGCCGCAGCCACATGTATTGATGTTATTCATGTATTGAACTTTAACACAACAGAAACTATTTCCCATACCCTTAGAATGTGTGCGGCGTTTGAACATGTTGCAATGCAACTGTAAATCTAATCATTATGGCTAAAATAACAAATCCTTTGAGACTTACAAAGAATACTCTGTGAATGTTGGCTACTTCTCGACACACGTAAACTCATTATATTATCACACTCTCGTCTCCGCAAGGGGTTTACTTTTAAAATCCAACCTCTATCAAATGTCTTTTGAGTAGTAGAGTAGTCGCGTTTCTCACTTCAAAGCGAACTAGATACTCTTCGTTGAGGCTTCGACGCAGCGGGTGAGTTTCCGTCACGAAGACACGAGTCATGCGGTGCCTGACATGACACGTGACACGTCCCGGTCCTGACATGACACGTGACACGTCCCGGTCCTGACATGACACGTGACACGTCCCAGTCCTGACATGACACGTGACACGTCCCGGTCCTGACATGACACGTGACACGTCCCGGTCCTGACATGACACGTGACACGCCCCGGTCCTGACATGACACGTGACACGCCCCGGTCCTGACGTGACACGCCCCGGTCCTGACATGACACGTGACACGTCCCGGTCCTGACATGACACGTGACACGTCCCGGTCCTGACATGACACGTGACACGTCCCGGTCCTGACATGACACGTGACACGTCCCGGTCCTGACATGACACGTACACGTCCCGGTCCTGACATGACACGTACACGTCCCGGTCCTGACATGACACGTGACACGTCCCGGTCCTGACATAACACGTACACGTCCCGGTCCTGACATGACACGTGACACGTCCCGGTCCTGACATGACACGTACACGTCCCGGTCCACACATGACACGTGACACGTCCCGGTCCACACATGACACGTGACACGTCCCGGTCCAACATGACACGTGACACGTCCCGGTCCTGACATGACACGTACACGTCCCGGTCCTGACATGACACGTACACGTCCCGGTCCTGACATGACACGTGACACGTCCCGGTCCTGACATGACACGTGACACGTCCCGGTCCTGACATGACACGTACACGTCCCGGTCCTGACATCACACGTGACACGTCCCGGTCCTGACATGACACGTGACACGTCCCGGTCCTGACATGACACGTACACGTCCCGATCCTGACATCACACGTGATACGTCCCGGTCCTGACATGACACGTCCCGGTCCTGACATCACAGCGGCCATCTTTGTGATTTTCAAATTGTGATTTTTAGTATTTTAGGGCTTACTAATTTGATGGAGAACTGTTTTAGGTGTGGACCACAAACAAGCTGAACATTTTGTGGAACGGAAGGAGAGTCTCGCTGTAAAAACAACGCCACATTAACGTGTTTTAGTTATAGTTTTAAGAACGCTACACAATATTTAAAGAACAGAAAAATGTCGGGAATGTAGTTTCAGAACAAGAACTAAAAACTGGTTCAACGAAATTTTAAAGAAATCAATCATTACGGCAGCCAATTTAAGAGGTGTAAATTAAATTAAAATTTTTAAAGAAGTTGTTTTAAAGATGCGAACATAAAACATTATATTCTCAATGTCTTAGAGCTGTGACATGGAAGCAGCCTTGGCTAACCGCGTTGTTCAGATGTTTAGCAGCCTAGCGTGTCTACAACGCGTATACACGGGAGCTGTGACATGGAAGCAGCCTTGGCTAACCGCGTTGTTCAGATGTTTAGCAGCCTAGCGTGTCTACAACGCGTATACACGGGAGCTGTGACATGGGAGCAGCCTTGGCTAACCGCGTTGTTCAGATGTTTAGCAGCCAAGCGTGTCTACAACGCGTATACACGGGAGCTGTGACATGGGAGCAGCCTTGGCTAACCGCGTTGTTCAGATGTTTAGCAGCCTAGCGTGTCTACAACGCGTATACACGGGAGCTGTGACATGGAAGCAGCCTTGGCTAACCGCGTTGTTCAGATGTTTAGCAGCCAAGCGTGTCTACAACGCGTATACACGGGAGCTGTGACATGGGAGCAGCCTTGGCTAACCGCGTTGTTCAGATGTTTAGCAGCCAAGCGTGTCTACAACGCGTATACACGGGAGCTGTGACATGGGAGCAGCCTTGGCTAACCGCGTTGTTCAGATGTTTAGCAGCCAAGCGTGTCTACAACGCGTATACACGGGAGCTGTGACATGGGAGCAGCCTTGGCTAACCGCGTTGTTCAGATGTTTAGCAGCCTAGCGTGTCTACAACGCGTATACACGGGTGCTGTGACATGGGAGCAGCCTTGGCTAACCGCGTTGTTCAGATGTTTAGCAGCCTAGCGTTACTACAACGCGTATACACGGGAGCTGTGACATGGGAGCAGCCTTGGCTAACCGCGTTGTTCAGATGTTTAGCAGCCTAGCGTGTCTACAACGCGTATACCCGGGAGCTGTGACATGGAAGCAGCCTTGGCTAACCGCGTTGTTCAGATGTTTAGCAGCCTAGCGTGTCTACAACGCGTATACACGGGAGCTGTGACATGGGAGCAGCCTTGGCTAACCGCGTTCTTCAGATGTTTAGCAGCCTAGCGTGTCTACAACGCGTATACACGGGAGCTGTGACATGGGAGCAGCCTTGGCTAACCGCGTTGTTCAGATGTTTAGCAGCCTAGCGTGTCTACAACGCGTATACACGGGAGCTGTGACATGGGAGCAGCCTTGGCTAACCGCGTTGTTCAGATGTTTAGCAGCCTAGCGTGTCTTCAACGCGTATACACGGGAGCTGTGACATGGAAGCAGCCTTGGCTAACCGCGTTGTTCAGATGTTTAGCAGCCTAGCGTGTCTACAACGCGTATACACGGGAGCTGTGTCATGGGAGCAGCCTTGGCTAACCGCGTTGTTCAGATGTTTAGCAGCCTAGCGTGTCTACAACGCGTATACACGGGAGCTGTGACATGGGAGCAGCCTTGGCTAACCGCGTTGTTCAGATGTTTAGCAGCCTAGCGTGTCTACAACGCGTATACACGGGAGCTGTGACATGGAAGCAGCCTTGGCTAACCGCGTTGTTCAGATGTTTAGCAGCCTAGCGTGTCTACAACGCGTATACACGGGAGCTGTGACATGGAAGCAGCCTTGGCTAACCGCGTTGTTCAGATGTTTAGCAGCCTAGCGTGTCTACAACGCGTATACACGGGAGCTGTGACATGGAAGCAGCCTTGGCTAACCGCGTTGTTCAGATGTTTAGCAGCCTAGCGTGTCTACAACGCGTATACACGGGAGCTGTGACATGGAAGCAGCCTTGGCTAACCGCGTTGTTCAGATGTTTAGCAGCCTAGCGTGTCTACAACGCGTATACACGGGAGCTGTGACATGGGAGCAGCCTTGGCTAACCGCGTTGTTCAGATGTTTAGCAGCCTAGCGTGTCTACAACGCGTATACACGGGAGCTGTGACATGGAAGCAGCCTTGGCTAACCGCGTTGTTCAGATGTTTAGCAGCCTAGCGTGTCTACAACGCGTATACACGGGAGCTGTGACATGGGAGCAGCCTTGGCTAACCGCGTTCTTCAGATGTTTAGCAGCCTAGCGTGTCTACAACGCGTATACACGGGAGCTGTGACATGGGAGCAGCCTTGGCTAACCGCGTTGTTCAGATGTTTAGCAGCCTAGCGTGTCTACAACGCGTATACACGGGAGCTGTGACATGGAAGCAGCCTTGGCTAACCGCGTTGTTCAGATGTTTAGCAGCCTAGCGTGTCTACAACGCGTATACACGGGAGCTGTGACATGGGAGCAGCCTTGGCTAACCGCGTTGTTCAGATGTTTAGCAGCCTAGCGTGTCTACAACGCGTATACACGGGAGCTGTGACATGGGAGCAGCCTTGGCTAACCGCGTTGTTCAGATGTTTAGCAGCCTAGCGTGTCTACAACGCGTATACACGGGAGCTGTGACATGGGAGCAGCCTTGACTAACCGCGTTGTTCAGATGTTTAGCAGCCTAGCGTGTCTACAACGCGTATACACGGGAGCTGTGACATGGAAGCAGCCTTGGCTAACCGCGTTGTTCAGATGTTTAGCAGCCTAGCGTGTCTACAACGCGTATACACGGGAGCTGTGACATGGGAGCAGCCTTGGCTAACGGCGTTGTTCAGATGTTTAGCAGCCTAGCGTGTCTACAACGCGTATACACGGGAGCTGTGACATGGGAGCAGCCTTGGCTAACGGCGTTGTTCAGATGTTTAGCAGCCTAGCGTGTCTACAACGCGTATACACGGGAGCTGTGACATGGAAGCAGCCTTGGCTAACCGCGTTGTTCAGATGTTTAGCAGCCTAGCGTGTCTACAACGCGTATACACGGGAGCTGTGACATGGGAGCAGCCTTGGCTAACCGCGTTGTTCAGATGTTTAGCAGCCTAGCGTGTCTACAACGCGTATACACGGGAGCTGTGACATGGGAGCAGCCTTGGCTAACCGCGTTGTTCAGATGTTTAGCAGCCTAGCGTGTCTACAACGCGTATACACGGGAGCTGTGACATGGAAGCAGCCTTGGCTAACCGCGTTGTTCAGATGTTTAGCAGCCTAGCGTGTCTACAACGCGTATACACGGGAGCTGTGACATGGGAGCAGCCTTGGCTAACGGCGTTGTTCAGATGTTTAGCAGCCTAGCGTGTCTACAACGCGTATACACGGGAGCTGTGACATGGAAGCAGCCTTGGCTAACCGCGTTGTTCAGATGTTTAGCAGCCTAGCGTGTCTACAACGCGTATACACGGGTGCTGTGTCATGGGAGCAGCCTTGGCTAACCGCGTTGTTCAGATGTTTAGCAGCCTAGCGTGTCTACAACGCGTATACACGGGAGCTGTGACATGAGAGCAGCCTTGGCTAACCGCGTTGTTCAGATGTTTAGCAGCCTAGCGTGTCTACAACGCGTATACACGGGAGCTGTGACATGGAAGCAGCCTTGGCTAACCGCGTTGTTCAGATGTTTAGCAGCCTAGCGTGTCTACAACGCGTATACACGGGAGCTGTGACATGGGAGCAGCCTTGGCTAACCGCGTTGTTCAGATGTTTAGCAGCCTAGCGTGTCTACAACGCGTATACACGGGAGCTGTGACATGGGAGCAGCCTTGGCTAACGGCGTTGTTCAGATGTTTAGCAGCCTAGCGTGTCTACAACGCGTATACACGGGAGCTGTGACATGGAAGCAGCCTTGGCTAACCGCGTTGTTCAGATGTTTAGCAGCCTAGCGTGTCTACAACGCGTATACACGGGAGCTGTGACATGGGAGCAGCCTTGGCTAACCGCGTTGTTCAGATGTTTAGCAGCCTAGCGTGTCTACAACGCGTATACACGGGAGCTGTGACATGGGAGCAGCCTTGGCTAACCGCGTTGTTCAGATGTTTAGCAGCCTAGCGTGTCTACAACGCGTATACACGGGTGCTGTGTCATGGGAGCAGCCTTGGCTAACCGCGTTGTTCAGATGTTTAGCAGCCTAGCGTGTCTACAACGCGTATACACGGGAGCTGTGACATGGGAGCAGCCTTGGCTAACCGCGTTGTTCAGATGTTTAGCAGCCTAGCGTGTCTACAACGCGTATACACGGGAGCTGTGACATGGAAGCAGCCTTGGCATACCGCGTTGTTCAGATGTTTAGCAGCCTAGCGTGTCTACAACGCGTATACACGGGAGCTGTGACATGGGAGCAGCCTTGGCTAACCGCGTTGTTCAGATGTTTAGCAGCCTAGCGTGTCTACAACGCGTATACACGGGAGCTGTGACATGGGAGCAGCCTTGGCTAACCGCGTTGTTCAGATGTTTAGCAGCCTAGCGTGTCTACAACGCGTATACACGGGAGCTGTGACATGGGAGCAGCCTTGGCTAACCGCGTTGTTCAGTTGTTTAGCAGCCTAGCGTGTCTACAACGCGTATACACGGGAGCTGTGACATGGGAGCAGCCTTGGCTAACCGCGTTGTTCAGATGTTTAGCAGCCTAGCGTGTCTACAACGCGTATACACGGGAGCTGTGACATGGAAGCAGCCTTGGCTAACCGCGTTGTTCAGATGTTTAGCAGCCTAGCGTGTCTACAACGCGTATACACGGGAGCTGTGACATGGAAGCAGCCTTGGCTAACCGCGTTGTTCAGATGTTTAGCAGCCTAGCGTGTCTACAACGCGTATACACGGGAGCTGTGACATGGAAGCAGCCTTGGCTAACCGCGTTGTTCAGATGTTTAGCAGCCTAGCGTGTCTACAACGCGTATACACGGGAGCTGTGACATGGAAGCAGCCTTGGCTAACCGCGTTGTTCAGATGTTTAGCAGCCTAGCGTGTCTACAACGCGTATACACGGGAGCTGTGACATGGGAGCAGCCTTGGCTAACCGCGTTGTTCAGATGTTTAGCAGCCTAGCGTGTCTACAACGCTTATACACGGGAGCTGTGACATGGAAGCAGCCTTGGCTAACCGCGTTGTTCAGATGTTTAGCAGCCTAGCGTGTCTACAACGCGTATACACGGGAGCTGTGACATGGAAGCAGCCTTGGCTAACGGCGTTGTTCAGATGTTTAGCAGCCTAGCGTGTCTACAACGCGTATACACGGGAGCTGTGACATGGGAGCAGCCTTGGCTAACCGCGTTGTTCAGATGTTTAGCAGCCTAGCGTGTCTACAACGCGTATACACGGGAGCTGTGACATGGGAGCAGCCTTGGCTAACCGCGTTGTTCAGATGTTTAGCAGCCTAGCGTGTCTACAACGCGTATACACGGGAGCTGTGACATGGGAGCAGCCTTGGCTAACCGCGTTGTTCAGATGTTTAGCAGCCTAGCGTGTCTACAACGCGTATACACGGGAGCTGTGACATGGGAGCAGCCTTGGCTAACCGCGTTGTTCAGATGTTTAGCAGCCTAGCGTGTCTACAACGCGTATACACGGGAGCTGTGACATGGAAGCAGCCTTGGCTAACCGCGTTGTTCAGATGTTTAGCAGCCTAGCGTGTCTACAACGCGTATACACGGGAGCTGTGACATGGAAGCAGCCTTGGCTAACCGCGTTGTTCAGATGTTTAGCAGCCTAGCGTGTCTACAACGCGTATACACGGGAGCTGTGACATGGAAGCAGCCTTGGCTAACCGCGTTGTTCAGATGTTTAGCAGCCTAGCGTGTCTACAACGCGTATACACGGGAGCTGTGACATGGAAGCAGCCTTGGCTAACCGCGTTGTTCAGATGTTTAGCAGCCTAGCGTGTCTACAACGCGTATACACGGGAGCTGTGACATGGAAGCAGCCTTGGCTAACCGCGTTGTTCAGATGTTTAGCAGCCTAGCGTGTCTACAACGCGTATACACGGGAGCTGTGACATGGAAGCAGCCTTGGCTAACGGCGTTGTTTTGATGTTAAGCAGCCTAGCGTGTCTACAACGCGTATACACGGGAGCTGTGACATGGGAGCAGCCTTGGCTAACCGCGTTCTTCAGATGTTTAGCAGCCTAGCGTGTCTACAACGCGTATACACGGGAGCTGTGACATGGAAGCAGCCTTGGCTAACCGCGTTGTTCAGATGTTTAGCAGCCTAGCGTGTCTACAACGCGTATACACGGGAGCTGTGACATGGAAGCAGCCTTGGCTAACCGCGTTGTTCAGATGTTTAGCAGCCTAGCGTGTCTACAACGCGTATACACGGGAGCTGTGACATGGGAGCAGCCTTGGCTAACCGCGTTGTTCAGATGTTTAGCAGCCTAGCGTGTCTACAACGCGTATACACGGGAGCTGTGACATGGGAGCAGCCTTGGCTAACCGCGTTGTTCAGATGTTTAGCAGCCTAGCGTGTCTACAACGCGTATACACGGGAGCTGTGACATGGGAGCAGCCTTGGCTAACCGCGTTGTTCAGATGTTTAGCAGCCAAGCGTGTCTACAACGCGTATACACGGGAGCTGTGACATGGGAGCAGCCTTGGCTAACCGCGTTGTTCAGATGTTTAGCAGCCTAGCGTGTCTACAACGCGTATACACGGGAGCTGTGACATGGGAGCAGCCTTGGCATACCGCGTTGTTCAGATGTTTAGCAGCCTAGCGTGTCTACAACGCGTATACACGGGAGCTGTGACATGGGAGCAGCCTTGGCTAACCGCGTTGTTCAGATGTTTAGCAGCCTAGCGTGTCTACAACGCGTATACACGGGAGCTGTGACATGGAAGCAGCCTTGGCATACCGCGTTGTTCAGATGTTTAGCAGCCTAGCGTGTCTACAACGCGTATACACGGGAGCTGTGACATGGGAGCAGCCTTGGCTAACCGCGTTGTTCAGATGTTTAGCAGCCTAGCGTGTCTACAACGCGTATACACGGGAGCTGTGACATGGGAGCAGCCTTGGCTAACCGCGTTGTTCAGATGTTTAGCAGCCTAGCGTGTCTACAACGCGTATACACGGGAGCTGTGACATGGGAGCAGCCTTGGCTAACCGCGTTGTTCAGATGTTTAGCAGCCTAGCGTGTCTACAACGCGTATACACGGGAGCTGTGACATGGGAGCAGCCTTGGCTAACCGCGTTGTTCAGATGTTTAGCAGCCTAGCGTGTCTACAACGCGTATACACGGGAGCTGTGACATGGAAGCAGCCTTGGCTAACCGCGTTGTTCAGATGTTTAGCAGCCTAGCGTGTCTACAACGCGTATACACGGGAGCTGTGACATGGAAGCAGCCTTGGCTAACCGCGTTGTTCAGATGTTTAGCAGCCTAGCGTGTCTACAACGCGTATACACGGGAGCTGTGACATGGAAGCAGCCTTGGCTAACCGCGTTGTTCAGATGTTTAGCAGCCTAGCATGTCTACAACGCGTATACACGGGAGCTGTGACATGGGAGCAGCCTTAGCTAACCGCGTTGTTCAGATGTTTAGCAGCCTAGCGTGTCTACAACGCGTATACACGGGAGCTGTGACATGGGAGCAGCCTTGGCTAACCGCGTTGTTCAGATGTTTAGCAGCCTAGCGTGTCTACAACGCGTATACACGGGAGCTGTGACATGGGAGCAGCCTTGGCTAACGGCGTTGTTCAGATGTTTAGCAGCCTAGCGTGTCTACAACGCGTATACACGGGTGCTGTGACATGGGAGCAGCCTTGGCTAACCGCGTTGTTCAGATGTTTAGCAGCCTAGCGTGTCTACAACGCGTATACACGGGTGCTGTGTCATGGGAGCAGCCTTGGCTAACCGCGTTGTTCAGATGTTTAGCAGCCTAGCGTGTCTACAACGCGTATACACGGGAGCTGTGACATGGGAGCAGCCTTGGCTAACCGCGTTGTTCAGATGTTTAGCAGCCTAGCGTGTCTACAACGCGTATACACGGGAGCTGTGACATGGGAGCAGCCTTGGCTAACCGCGTTGTTCAGATGTTTAGCAGCCTAGCGTGTCTACAACGCGTATACACGGGAGCTGTGACATGGGAGCAGCCTTGGCTAACGGCGTTGTTCAGATGTTTAGCAGCCTAGCGTGTCTACAACGCGTATACACGGGTGCTGTGACATGGGAGCAGCCTTGGCTAACCGCGTTGTTCAGATGTTTAGCAGCCTAGCGTGTCTACAACGCGTATACACGGGTGCTGTGTCATGGGAGCAGCCTTGGCTAACCGCGTTGTTCAGATGTTTAGCAGCCTAGCGTGTCTACAACGCGTATACACGGGAGCTGTGACATGGGAGCAGCCTTGGCTAACCGCGTTGTTCAGATGTTTAGCAGCCTAGCGTGTCTACAACGCGTATACACGGGAGCTGTGACATGGGAGCAGCCTTGGCTAACCGCGTTGTTTAGATGTTTAGCAGCCTAGCGTGTCTACAACGCGTATACACGGGAGCTGTGACATGGGAGCAGCCTTGGCTAACCGCGTTGTTCAGATGTTTAGCAGCCTAGCGTGTCTACAACGCGTATACACGGGAGCTGTGACATGGGAGCAGCCTTGGCTAACCGCGTTGTTCAGATGTTTAGCAGCCTAGCGTGTCTACAACGCGTATACACGGGAGCTGTGACATGGAAGCAGCCTTGGCTAACCGCGTTGTTCAGATGTTTAGCAGCCTAGCGTGTCTACAACGCGTATACACGGGAGCTGTGACATGGAAGCAGCCTTGGCTAACCGCGTTGTTCAGATGTTTAGCAGCCTAGCGTGTCTACAACGCGTATACACGGGAGCTGTGACATGGAAGCAGCCTTGGCTAACCGCGTTGTTCAGATGTTTAGCAGCCTAGAGTGTCTACAACGCGTATACACGGGAGCTGTGACATGGAAGCAGCCTTGGCTAACCGCGTTGTTCAGATGTTTAGCAGCCTAGCGTGTCTACAACGCGTATACACGGGAGCTGTGACATGGGAGCAGCCTTGGCTAACCGCGTTGTTCAGATGTTTAGCAGCCTAGCGTGTCTACAACGCGTATACACGGGAGCTGTGACATGGAAGCAGCCTTGGCTAACCGCGTTGTTCAGATGTTTAGCAGCCTAGCGTGTCTACAACGCGTATACACGGGAGCTGTGACATGGAAGCAGCCTTGGCTAACCGCGTTCTTCAGATGTTTAGCAGCCTAGCGTGTCTACAACGCGTATACACGGGAGCTGTGACATGGGAGCAGCCTTGGCTAACCGCGTTGTTCAGATGTTTAGCAGCCTAGCGTGTCTACAACGCGTATACACGGGAGCTGTGACATGGGAGCAGCCTTGGCTAACCGCGTTGTTCAGATGTTTAGCAGCCTAGCGTGTCTACAACGCGTATACACGGGAGCTGTGACATGGGAGCAGCCTTGGCTAACCGCGTTGTTCAGATGTTTAGCAGCCTAGCGTTACTACAACGCGTATACACGGGAGCTGTGACATGGGAGCAGCCTTGGCTAACCGCGTTGTTCAGATGTTTAGCAGCCTAGCGTGTCTACAACGCGTATACACGGGAGCTGTGACATGGGAGCAGCCTTGGCTAACCGCGTTGTTCAGATGTTTAGCAGCCTAGCGTGTCTACAACGCGTATACACGGGAGCTGTGACATGGGAGCAGCCTTGGCTAACCGCGTTGTTCAGATGTTTAGCAGCCTAGCGTGTCTACAACGCGTATACACGGGAGCTGTGACATGGAAGCAGCCTTGGCTAACCGCGTTGTTCAGATGTTTAGCAGCCTAGCGTGTCTACAACGCGTATACACGGGAGCTGTGACATGGGAGCAGCCTTGGCTAACCGCGTTCTTCAGATGTTTAGCAGCCTAGCGTGTCTACAACGCGTATACACGGGAGCTGTGACATGGAAGCAGCCTTGGCTAACCGCGTTGTTCAGATGTTTAGCAGCCTAGCGTGTCTACAAACGCGTATACACGGGAGCTGTGACATGGGAGCAGCCTTGGCTAACCGCGTTCTTCAGATGTTTAGCAGCCTAGCGTGTCTACAACGCGTATACACGGGAGCTGTGACATGGGAGCAGCCTTGGCTAACCGCGTTGTTCAGATGTTTAGCAGCCTAGCGTGTCTACAACGCGTATACACGGGAGCGAGCGCGAGTTGTCTTCCAAAATCTGCAATTACGGCCTCGCTCACGTAATTGTCTAAATTGATTCACAAATAACATTATTTAATACATCGCCTAACAACATTCCATTTAGCCTTCATAAACTAAATACATATTTTACATACGCTAAATAGCTTTTTCCCTTGAAACTTATGAGCCCTACATGTCAATTCAACATAAATTTACCAGCGGTAAACGGGATACTTACATAACATCCCTACCAGATATCGAACTGTGACCAAGGTTTCTTGAAATATTTCGGTTCTTTTAGCTCTGCCAGTACTCTGGGTGGAAATGTGATAACAGTACACTATCTTGGCAATTGATCAGTGTTCAGTTGTTACACAATTATTATTACCATGTTTCAAATAGGTACGGGTATTCAGCTAAGGTTCAAGGTAATAAAATGGAAATATGCTCCTCGGTTGTCCCCTCATAAGAACGAAACAGGACGTAAGGAGTTGCCGAAATGTGTTATCGACTAAGCGTGGATTCAAGATATCTTGTAAGTGTTCATCATTATCATTATTATTGTTGTTATTTGTGTACGGAATGTACATAGTGTTATCGCCTTGTGAAGGATGGAGCTCGCTACTTGAGTGACAAGAATAATTGCTTACAACAATACACCGGCCATCTTTGTGAACCATGACTTCGTTATAAAAGTATTCTTTTAACAAATCTTGTTAAAACTCAAACAAAGCTTACAAAAGTTGAGTCAAGATGTTTATACGTGTACAGGAGAGGTAGGTAGCTTGTACGACGTTCTTCACAAATTGGTACAAACAATTCAATAACGTTCTTTACTCAGTAAGGTTGTTGAGGAAATAACGAATATGGTGCATTGCTGAAGCTGGTACGTTAGGTCGATGCAATGGAATAAAAGTGGCTCAAGGCGAAACACGTCGGGTAATGACAGCATACATGAAAGATTGTTAGAAGAGCGGTCACACTTTGCGCGTTATTTTAACATAACTCATAATTAGTGCCGGGTACTGTCTTGCTGTTCTACTGCTAAGTGGTGTGAGCAAGCCTCATTTGGGAACGTTGATTTCGCGCCTTAGACTCCCATTTACTCTCAGATGCAGAAAACAATAAAACATTTCACATTGTACAGTATTTTCATGTATTCAACAAAGACCATTAGGTGTGAAGGTTTATGGCCACATATGGAGGCATTACAAAAATCGTTTTTGTGTTTTTACCTAAAATTTAGTCAATAATTTCAATTTAAATATTTACGGTCTTCCATTATATTCTGTAACCATATTAGAAGGTGTAGACATTTTTTCCAACTGTTAAAAATTGTACTCTGTGGACGTATTCCATTTCTTGAACAACAGGTTTAATGAAATGAAAGAGCCATTTAACTGAAGATGACTGTTCCCATACAGAGAGTTGCTTGGTGAGAGATACACAAGTTGGATGTTGTTTCAATGAGGACGAATGCGGTGAAAACAAGAGCATCTAGACAAAAGCCAGACAACTGTCAACAGAAACCCACAACACTGGGATACCTACTGGACTTATTATTAAGATAGAAGCTCCGAAACGCATTCGCAGACGAAATATCTGAGGGGAGTGAATCAACGAGTACACATAGTGGTAACCGCTATGAATAAGTACATGAATACATATGTGTTTATGGTCTACCCTCTCAAGTTACATTAACTGATTTACAGTGGTGGACATTTATCCAACTTATCATGTGCTTATTATCGCCGTCGTCACGATCACCCTCGTTACTCTAAACGTTAAACCCAGACTCATAATTCTCATAATTAATGATGCACTGTAAAAAGAAATAGCTTACAATCAAGTCATCGAGACACTTTTCACAACTGTCATAAGATAATTATGTGCCTTCAAGAGCTGTAAAACGTAACTTGTGTACTTTTTGTATTGAATTTGCAAGACACTTCTATAAGCAAGATATCAATTAACATTTTTTTTTTTATATTTCAAAACGCACAATTATATAGATCTAAGAAAATGTTACTTTTTTCTTTACAACAGCAAACGTAAATCGCAATTATTTCAATTTGTAATTTTTTTTATTTTCGATCTCTCATTTCCAGTAATCAAAATGTATCACCACATTAATTTATCATTTACGTATTCCACTTCCATCACTGAACAATATTCGCTCCATAACTTATCTATGTTCATAAAATTAACAGAGATTATCACTAAGTTCGGAATGGTAACCATCTTTATTTCAGCGGCCATATTTGATTTTCCAGACTGAACGCCACAATTCATTTTCCCCAACGTATATAATGCTGCCACAAAAATAACAATATATATATTTGCCCCACTGAAAGAGCAAAATACAACTATGGTGAATATCAATACGCTGAAAGGATATTGATGTCATTTCATAAATTATGAAAACCATACACGAATAACTAACTACATAACCACTTTAAAGTGGGGCATATACTTTATAATTGACACTAAAACCCCTCTGGTTCGATATTCTGCTATCGGTGAGTTAACATTTGCAACCCACTTTATTAATTAGAAGTAAACAAGCCTTAGGCGTTTCAATGTGATAAAGTTCAGACTGTAAAGTTAGTTATGCCCAAGCCTAGATCTTGATCACAACTTTCCATATTCGAGAGTCAGAATGATAGCAACTTGGTGTTGCTCGCGCATAGGTACATAGATCATGTAAGCGCATTAATCATACTGAAGATATGGTTCATTCGAGAGTAATATTGTAGACATTCCTTTCCACAGTCAGCTAAAGGCGTTCAATTTGAGCCGAATAAAGTGAAACTATTACATAATAATTAACACACCAGATCATAACTATAATTTCTTTTATAAATCAACGTCTTCTTTATTAAACAATAAATACTCGCTGGTTGCTGCAATATATTATAGTTATAAAACAAAAAATAAAAAACAAAAACAAAAAAATTAATAATACACAATCATGATATCTTATGTATCAAGGTAGATCATTTACAATATGAAATATGATACTTAATATGATACTCTGTAAGTTTTGCATTCAGAAATAACCTTCTAGTATGAAGTTACTTAAGGTAGACAGTGTATATGTTTGGTATAAACCGCATCAAGATGATGAAATAGCACGAGTGCTTCGTTTTTCATCTATAACAATTTATTTATACCCAAAGCAATTAAATAATTTAAACATATGCAAGGTAGACAAGAAGAAACATATGGCCGACTTCTGTGACTAAATATATTTGGAAAGTTAGAAAGGAATTTCCAAGGGACGTTAACGTAGAATTCAATCACAGCAGACGCCTTTTGACCGACGAAAATCTCAGTTCAAATTCAGTCAGAACTGTCGTTAGCGAGGAACTGAACCGATGACCTCCTTAATTAGTCTCGTGTACCACACAGAGCCTTCTCTATCGAATGTATTCACGCATCGTTTATCTCAGTTGCATCAGACTCAATTTGTAGGTACACGTCGTTGCAAAACTAGACTATCATTCTGTCGTCTGGCGTCTTTCTAATTTACTCCTTTATTTTTATGGTTATTCCATTCTGTTCTCGTCTTGCCTCGTGTATTTGCATAAGGCCAGTATATTCTGTTCTACTTTACGATGCCATCTCGTCCTGTAGAGTTATTGCTTCTTCGAGAATATGTCGTCTGCCAGAGCGTGGCCAAGCAATTGGTACTCCACGGGCTGTGGGGAATATAGACAGCAGACGTTGCACTTTCTGTCTATAGATCTATTCTCATCGAGCAGATTAAGTGACCATAAATTACAAACAGGACGCTCATTATAATTGAGTATTAAATGTTGAATAGAGATCAACGTTAGTGAACACGTATAATGAAAAACCTGTAATAATATGTATTTAAAAACCTTAATAAAGTAAACTATAGTAATTTCATTATGCAGCTAATTACGAGCTATCATCTTAATACAATACATCAGCATTGAGTTATTCTGGCCGTGTGGCTACTTAGTAGCTCTGAGTTAGGAACAAGAACGAACTGACAATCTGTTACTATCATTGACTTAGTACTAAACATTAACATGTAGGCCTATGCAATGTCAGTGACGTGATGGAGACGAGCATTGAGAGGTACAGGCTATACTCCCAACTGGGGCAGGCTAATGCTGTATACACCCAGCCGCAGGCAACGAGATAGCCATTATCTGTCTTTTAAAAGTGAAGGACAATTCAATTCTATTCAATAACATTTGAAAATGAGAGCAATAAATACAACTCATTAAACAAGGAATCAATAACGACACAATGAACATTTCACAAACAAATACCTACGCATACACAAAATCTATATTTAGCCATACGATTATCGACATTACTTTTAAATTTTAAAATTAAAAAATTTAGAAATGTAAGAAGTTTAAAACTAACATTTCATTATTTAAATTTTAATCTCGGCGGTGGCTACACCACCAAGATTAAAACCACACACAATTAACGTGTTCAGTGTTTGTACAGAACCAAACAATTTAATTAAAAAAACAAAAGATCACCAAAGTGAAGATAATTCGTTAGTATTGAATACCGACATTAATTAATTAAGTCTGTTTTTTAAACAATGATTAAATCATGTATTTAATGTATATTTCAATTTCAATGTTATCATCACTAACAACATAAAACAATATTTCATTTGGTTTCAAAACTATAGCGATAGATTTCCGTGTAACACGTTGAAAACACCACAAAGTGGGATACATTTAGTAGTGGAAGGGGGGGGGGGGGTGCATACTACAAGGTCTGGCCTAATGCCCCCTCAAACCCTTTGTAAATCATGTTGCGAAGTCAAGTATGCGTGTAATCCTTGAACAGAGGAGAGCCAGCGCTCGACAAGATTAGCCGCTAATCTACTGATTACTGATTATGACTGGTGCCCTCACCTTTAGGGCGCAATGTTAGTAGCCAAACGGGGGATAGATATAGTGTCGGTTCGCCGTGAGCGGCAGAACACAAGTAGAGGAAGTGGCTTCGACATTTATGGGGCCAGCTTTCCGTTTGGCCTCGTCTACTCGCGACCCGCGCATGTGCGCATTCGAACAATTTAGAAGTTTAGACAAGTATCCGTGCCTGAAGCAGAAAAACTCAGGCATGGAGAATAGCTTTGTTTTATAGTTCAAGACACTCCAAGTAGAATTTAACTGGTTTATATATAAGTAACCAAATTAATAGAAATGTGCAGTTATATTTAGGAATAAATTGAAATCCCAACTTAAGTCATATTTTGTTTTATCAAAGTGGCAAAGGATGGCTCACAAATACACACTAGCTTACAAGCAAGGCATGTGATTGCAAACATGATAACCAACCAGACGATGCACGGTTTAGCTGTAAAATACAATTATAAATTGATATAGGTTCAGGTTCAAACTAAAGACGATCCAAATGCAGTAGCTAACACCTTTGTGGACTTTTTCACAGATATAGGCAAGCAAATGGCGGAGGAAATAACTTCCAAATCTGACCCCCAACAACGCGCAAATGCTACAAACAGTAGTAATAATATACAGATACAAAACACGATGTATTTAAATCCTGTAAGTGACACCGAAATTGTGAATTGTATCCAATAATTAAAAAGTAATGCAGCACCTGGAATAGACCAAATTAGTGCTTCAACAATACAAGCAGTTGACATTTATATTATAAAGCCCCTAAAACATATTATAAACTTAAGTTTTACTGCAGGTACCTTCCCAGACGCTTTCAAAAACGCGGTCATCGTACCGATATATAAAAAAGGAGATCCAATGTCGGTAAATAACTATAGGCCAATATCACTTATTAGCAACCTTGCAAAAATAATGGAAAAATGCATCAAAAATAGATTGTACAATTTCCTTGAAACTCATAAAATATTATCTCCCAACCAGTTTGGTTTCCGCAACCACATTGGCACGGAGGACGCAATTCTAAACCTAACAAGTGAAATAATAAAAATACTAGACAAGAACAAAAAAGCACTTGTAATATACTTAGACCTTGCAAAAGCATTTGACATGGTATCCCACCAAATTCTAATACAACAACTTGAGCAATATGGAATAAGAGGACTAGCTCTTGACCTTATTAAAAGCTATTTAGCAGGAAGGGAACAGTTTGTCCGTATTGATAACACTCTTAGTAAAGGTAGGAATATAGAATTTGGCGTGCCACAAGGCACAACTTTAGGACCACTACTCTTCCTCATCTACATAAATAACCTTTGTTGCTCGGAAATTAATGGAAAGATTGTCTGTTTTGCTGATGACACCGCTTTGATTTTTGAAGGATCCACATGGGAAGAAGTCCATGAAGTAGCCGAGAGAGAAATGAAACATATTAAATCAACCTTAGACATGAACCTACTCACCCTTAACGTAACTAAAACAAATTATATGACATTTTCCCCACGCATTAACGACCAACCCAAGAACTTATACTTAAAGATTCATCAACAAACATGCACCCTAGACCGTTCTGACTGTGACTGCCACACACTTACAAAGGTATACGAAGCAAAGTACCTAGGCGTTATAATAGACCAACATCTTAGATGGGACCGACATATTAACGAATTAACTAAAAAACTCCGAAACTCCCTCTACAAATATTACTCGCTAAGAAATGTTCTCAGTTTCTCAACACTGCGCTCAGTCTACTTTGCATTCACACAATCACTGATACAACAAGGACTTACCAGCTGGGGGGGCGCTTGCCTTACACATCTAACACTACTTAACACTAAACAAAAACATATACTAAAAATATTACTACACAAGCACTTTCTATACCCAACCCACCTAGTATTCCTTGAAGCAAAGGTTCTGTCAATAAGAAAATTATACATTAAATCTACTCTCACTTACGTCTATAAGAATTACATGAAACATCCAACAATCCCTCACACAATACAAACACGTAACAAAACAAAAAACAAACTTAATATACCCAGGGTCACCAAAGGATTTGCACAAAAACATCATCTATATCTAGGCCCCAAAATATTTAATCTGCTTCCAGCGGCAATCACCGAAAAAAAGTCAAAATCGACATTTACGAAAATGATAATCTTATGGTTGTCAGAAAAAACAATTCAAGAAATTGAAGACATTGTTACCCTACAACCTAGAAAGCATTAACAACCGCATTCATACTACATAATCATATTATTTTAATCCTCTAATAAGATAACATTCTTAATAATGGCTGAATATATAAATAATAAATACAGACACTTCCGGTAAAAAACAATAATAAACCGTCCCCAACATCGTCTCGTCATGAAACCTCATCCTATTCGTAATCGTTACTAGATATAAAATATTATAATATAATAGTTTTATAGTTTACATTTAAGTTACCACTTAGTTATATAACTCACAGTATTCAATAATCCGCACACCAGATATTTGTCTACGGACTCTCAAGACATAACTTCTGTCCGTAGATATTAATATCAATGTACACATCGTCCAATAACCATTCTGTTATGTATCATGTGGAATTATTGAATACAAATTGAATTGAATTGAATTGATCCCAAGGCAGCCACTAGTGTTGTATGGGAGTCTAGTGAGGGTGCCTGTGTGATGCCAGAATAAGCCCCGTTCCCCTCTACGATGCACGGTTTAGCTGTAAAATGCAATTATAAATTGATCCCAAGGCAGCCACTAGTGTTGTATGGGAGTCTAGCGAGGGTGCCTGTGTGATGCCAGAATAAGCCCAGTTTCCCTCTACGATGCACGGTTTAGCTGTAAAATACAATTATAAATAGATCCCAAGGCAGCCACTAGTGTTGTATGGGAGTCTAGTGAGGGTGCCTGTGTGATGCCAGAATAAGCCCCGTTTCCCACTACGATGCAAGGTTTAGCTGTAAAATTCAATTATAAATTGATCCCAAGGCAGCCACTAGTGTTGTATGGGAGTCTAGCGAGGGTGCCTGTGTGATGCCAGAATAAGCCCCGTTTCCCTCTACGATGCACGGTTTAGCTGTAAAATGCAATTATAAATTGATCCCAAGGCAGCCACTAGTGTTGTATGGGAGTCTAGTGAGGGTGCCTGTGTGATGCCAGAATAAGCCCCGTTTCCCACTACGATGCAAGGTTTAGCTGTAAAATGCAATTATAAATTGATCCCAAGGCAGCCACTAGTGTTGTATGGGAGTCTAGCGAGGGTGCCTGTGTGATGCCAGAATAAGCCCCGTTTCCGTCTACGATGCACGGTTTAGCTGTAAAATGCAATTAAAAATTGATCCCAAGGCAGCCACAAGTGTTGTATGGGAGTCTGTATGATGCCAGAATAAGCCCCGTTTCCTTCTACGATGCACGGTTTAGCTGTAAAATGCAATTAAGTATGGATCCCAAGGCAGCTACTAGTGTTGTATGGGAGTCAAGTGAGGGTGTCTGTTGATGCCAGAATAAGCCCTGATTTCCTCTACGATGCACGGTTTAGCTGTAAAATGCATTAAAAATTGATCCCAAGGCAGCCACTAGTTTTGTATGGGAGTCTAGTGAGGGTGCCTGTGTGATGCCAGAATAAGCCCCGTTTTCCTCTACGATGCACGGTTTAGTTGTAAAATGCAATTTTTAATAGATCCCAAGGCAGCCACTAGTGTTGTATGGGAGTCTAGTAAGGGTGCCTGTGTGATGCCAGAATAAGCCCCGTTTCCCTCTACGATGCACGGTTTAGCTGTAAAATGCAATTAAAAATTGATCACAAGGCAGCTACTAGTGTTGTATGGGAGTCTAGTGAGGGTGCCTGTGTGATGCCAGAATAAGCCCCGTTTCCCACTACGATGCAAGGTTTAGCTGTAAAATGCAATTATAAATTGATCCCAAGGCAGCCACTAGTGTTGTATGGGAGTCTAGCGAGGGTGCCTGTGTGATGCCAGAATAAGCCCCGTTTCCGTCTACGATGCACGGTTTAGCTGTAAAATGCAATTAAAAATTGATCCCAAGGCAGCCACAAGTGTTGTATGGGAGTCTGTATGATGCCAGAATAAGCCCCGTTTCCTTCTACGATGCACGGTTTAGCTGTAAAATGCAATTAAGTATGGATCCCAAGGCAGCTACTAGTGTTGTATGGGAGTCAAGTGAGGGTGTCTGTTGATGCCAGAATAAGCCCTGATTTCCTCTACGATGCACGGTTTAGCTGTAAAATGCATTAAAAATTGATCCCAAGGCAGCCACTAGTTTTGTATGGGAGTCTAGTGAGGGTGCCTGTGTGATGCCAGAATAAGCCCCGTTTCCCTCTACGATGCACGGTTTAGCTGTAAAATGCAATTAAAAATTGATCACAAGGCAGCTACTAGTGTTGAATGGGTGTCTAGTGAGGGTGTATGTGTGATGCCAGAATAAGCCCCGTTTCCCTCTACGACAGGGGCGGACTGGGATAAAAAGGCCCGTGATGATGGGTTTCGGGGGGGCCCGTACGAGGTGGCGTGGCGCAGCTGGCGGCTGGGGCGGCTAAGCCCCAGCCGCCAGAGGCAAATACGCCGATGGCGCAAATAATTTGTTGGGGTTGCATTGAATTTTATGGCTTATAATACGATTTTAGGGCGCGATTAACAGAGGCCACCCTACCAGTAGCAAAATAATTTCCATTTTATTCATTTAATTAGATTGAATATTTACAATAAATATTAGGCCTACAATGAATTCAATTGTAATTTTAAAATAATACTTAAAGAGTGGGGTTAAGATTTTTTTTAGCAATATACAGAGAAGTATCTACATTATAGGAACTTTCTGGTAGCAGCCCGGGGGCCCGGACTGTTAAAGAGCCCGGATTTGCCCAAGGGCCCGGGATGCGATGGCATCCCGGCAACCCTAGCCAGTCCGCGTCTGACCAACCTAAAATCATTATATAAGTAATCATGACATGCATTGTACACATAGAAAGACCTCAATATCATCGAAGCAATTGGATTTCATTGGTAACTGTGGGGTACATATAGTAGGAGACTGATGACAAGTTGTGTAAACTTTATACATGCCCTGTCTTCAAACCTTCTTTTATCAAGATTATACTTTCGTGACAAATCACAGCTGCATTGTCCCAGTCAAATAAATGGTATAATAAAATGGTTTTTACTGTCTCAAATGGCTGTTTACACATACCAAAGAATTCACCAGGGCAACTATAGAAAAGTTTGTTTTTAATATAAGAGAAGACTGTCGTTTAAAGTTACTCTATTTAATCGTAAGGAGGGAGAGAGGGAGAGAGGGAGAGAGGGAGCGAGAGCGAAGACGGGCACAAAGAGAAGCGCCTGCCCTATAGAGAGTTGATTAATTAATGTTTCTAAATGAGTTTGACGAGTTTGTTTGATGTTCTGCGAAACAGCCGCCCAATTGAGGTCAAAGCCGTACACATTTTCACGTTTCTTTTGAGACTTAAAATTCCATTTTTTACTTTCATCGAAGAAAAATGTATCTTAAAAGATTTGCACAAGCAGAATTAAGTTAGGGGTGAAAGATAAAAGAAACAAAAAGCAATAAGATGCTAATTTAATAACGTTATCAGTCGGGTTTCGAGAGTGATGAAGCCATTTCTTATTTAGTGAGGTTTCTTGCGTGAGAGAAGTAGACAAATATATATTCATTCTGATCTATAACATGGCCACTCATATAAGCAACTGATTTAGAAAAAGAACGGGTTTAAACATCAGGAATATTACTAAAAATAAGTCATTGCTTCTAAGTGATTAATGTGTTACTTTTCTCTCACGGAAAGTTCCAAATAACAGTTTTTAACACAGAGTAAATAATTCATCAAACGACAATTCTGTTCGCAGCTGCTTCATCGTTTGTGGGCCCCTCGTTCCTGAAGGAGCCCCCAGCGCGCGTAGAGTTTGCCAACGACACCGGCGCCCGTGTGGACTGTTCTGCGGGGGGCAGCCCTCCCCCCAACATCAGCTGGCTGGCGGGGGACGGGAAGCCAGTGGGGCAGATACCAAACACGCGGGAGCTGCTGTCCAACGGGTCTCTGCTCTTCCTTCCCTTCCACCCTAGCGGCTACCGGCACGATGTCCACGCTGCTACGTACCGCTGCGTCGCCGCCAACCCCGTGGGGCGCATCTACAGCCGTGACGTGCGCGTCAGAGCAGGTAATACATGCTACACGCTACTCCCTTCCACCCTAGCGGCTACCGGCACGATGTCCACGCTGCTACGTACCGCTGCGTCGCCGCCAACCCCGTGGGGCTTAGTTTAAAGTAATGAAAATGACGAAGTAAAGATGTAGTATGATAAATATGTATAATATTAAAATCAGTACCACATTTAGATTACTAATTATGGTTTTAAAATACAAAATATACACCTCATACGGATATTCGTTTCGTAAATACCTCACGTTTGGTTAACAGAAACGTCAAATATATCTAGATGAATGAAGAAGCACCTCCCAGAATATTGGCAAGTCTTCAGAGAGGAGGAACAAGAAAGTGTTAAACAGTTGAGTTGCAAATAACTCTGCAGTGCATCCCTAACATGTACACACAGACCGCGTGGGAGGAGGGTGGGTGGGGGGGACGAGACTCATGACCCTGGCTGGCTTAGATATCTTAAGAGGACCAGTAGGAGTGATATTACTCACACGGCGTTGATGGGTGCCAGGCAGCAGGCTATTTGAAACCTGAGGAGCTAGAGCGTATATATCATATCCCAAAGCAACTACTCCTCTGTAGAAATAACAAAGCATTCATGTATGTGTATTTAAATGTGTTGGGTGGGAGGAGGCAGTGGATGTTATATATCCAATCAACTAATAATACTATGATTCAATCGAGAACATAACGGTCGCCTCGAAAGCGTTCAGAGCGAAGGTGAATATCAGACACGCATGCGCACAGAGTGGAGTCTAATCAACACAGCCAAGGAACGTAATTGGCCGTGCGGTAATCTCAATCAGTTTGCGTTGTTCCACATCAGCTGCGAGGGTAAACAATTGTGTTTGAAATGATAACTTGCCTTCGGTGCTGGTGCTGGTGTTTACTAGCGTGCCCCGATCCTGTGCGCAATAGGCCTCACTTATTGCTTGAGAAATCTAATTCCTCGTCTTCTTTTGCTTCGTCTGTCAGTCTGTGCTCTGATTACTCAGCGTGAATTTTATGGGCAGAGCTGAAAGCTATTTGCTCTTTGAATTTACCTTAGGTAATTTGATCATATGATTCATTTGAAGTTAAATGAATATTGATTTACGCACAATTATCGGTCGTACAGTCATGATCGCAAGAAAGTTATCGTTATATAGAATGGATTATTATATACATATTAAATAGCTTTTAGGTCAGCTTAATTTTTTGATCATAGTTGCAATATACCACGATAAGACGTGAATGTTACTGTGACAAGACGTGACCATATTGCATTAGGATAATGTTGTGTTTCTTTATGGCACCGTAAACACAAAGTACTTGATCAAAAGAGATGATTTGAATATTAATACGCTGAAATGGAATATTGATACCGATACGAGCTCTATCTTTACATTGTAGTTTTATAGTATTACGTGATAATAGGTGTTGACATTCTCTTCGTTATTTTGCTGTCGGCAAAAGCATATTATACAATCTAGAGTTATAGCGTGTGGGTAAGTTTTTCTTAAAAACGTACAAATTTACTTTATACTTGGAACTTACTCTTTAACCGAGAAGTAGGTCACATGAATATGTCAATGTTAATCAATTATATTGTGACATAGATAGTTTTGAGGCAATCAACAGATGTTACATTATAATATGGAATAGGGATATTTATTTACGGAATTAACTCCATCGATGTGACTGTGATAATGAGTCAGTTGAAGAAAGTTCGTCTGTTTAACGTTGTGGTTTAAATAACACCGAATTTTATAATACGACTGCTTTTCAGAATGAGAACTTATCTAAAAAAAAAAAACGAAATAATTTCATTAATTTATTTCCCATGGTTTTCAGGTGATATTCCAATTAAATCAAACTTAGAACAACAAGACGACAAATATATCTAATGTTAATACTTCGATCAAACTTACTGTGTTCTTTATCAAAACATTACTTTACAACAACATTAAAGTGTACAATTTGGCACTTGCCAATGTTGCAGTAAGGGAGATTTGCCCGTATGATTACAACTCTCAACGGCTGTCAAATAAAGTGACAAGCAGGATGGGTACGGTAAGCAACGCAACGCTGCCCACAGTTACTTGATATTCTATTCCACTGCGGTATGTATATTGTGTATCCGCGCACGCGACTCAATTAATCGAATGTTTAACCCTCCTCCTCGTACAGAATGGTCCTTGTTTTTCATTGTCCATGTATGAATATCGGGGGGCTGGTTTCCGTGCGTGCCCGCTCCGTTCGGGTGATATATCAGAGGCCGCCTCGCCATTTCCACGGACTGGCCATACTTCTTCGTTTCATTAAATACAAAGAGTACACGTGGAGCAATCGACATTCCCCCAGCGTTGGGCCTTGTGTTGTAGTCATCATGGGATGGGGAGATATTGTTATATTCCCCAGCCCGTAATTCTTACATCCCATAGGTGTCATAGCGACAAGAATATATTACAATATTCTTGAGGTAGAAGGTTGCAGAAGAATTGAGCCTGGCTGCCACACTGGCCCGACATCAAACACAACACAGAACGGGTTAAAATGATTGGTCTAGAGTTTCACTCACTTGGGAACCACAAGGGAGTCGCCCCCTATTGTGTCCGTCAACATATCAATTTCACTTGCCTCCAACTCTCCCCCCCTCCACCCTCTGCCCTATGTCCAAACTTCATGACAACATATTCCCCAATGCCGTTTCTGTTGTTGAACCATCAGCTTTGTTGAACGGAATTGACTGGCGCTCTAACCGGTTCTTGTCGCGGTCACAAGCGTCATTAGCGCTGCCTACGCTACAATCAACACGTGGGTGTGGGGTTCACCAAACACAACGATGATTTCTATCAATACATTACATTGAAGTGTGAATACTTCACACTTCCAGGATATCAAGTACAGTTTTAAACTAAGGATACTGAACATTTCGTGACTGCATTCTACTTTTTTCCGTGTTTCGCTTCCATAATAATTTAGCTAAAACAAGAGTAAATGCTACGATGGATTGGCGATATCAGCCATGACCATATGTTTCAAGGAAACATTATATGCATCACATTTTTTTACAGTTTAAAGAATTTTTTTTTTTAAGATTACAAGTTATAAATCAGATCATCACCAAATAAGACAGAAATTGATTCGTAGAATGTTTAAGCAATGCTACTACCAGAGTTTCTATTAAATACAAGCTTATAATAATAACAATAATAACCTGCATACTTATATTTATTATAAACATAGATAGAGTGCATGGAGATTTAAGCTTGTGTGACAAACATTCTAGCATACTAGATACACAATTAGGGAGCAACTAAAAACGGCACTAGGAAACGCAGCACTTGTTTCAGAGCTAAAAACATATGAATTTGGTACTAATATAAGTACTATAACGTCAATAAACAATATAATACTTGAATATCACTTAAGATATAAATAAAATCATTTCGGCTTCTAACTGGTGTCTGCTATTTCGCTAAGTAATTACTGTTGCATTGGAAACTGTCTGAACTTCCTCTACATTGAACAAGTTAACTTTCCATAACAATTGTAATTGCATGCTCTGTTCAGATGCTGGATACAAATACATAAGCAATCAGCGGAGTTAAACTTACTTCGCTCAACTCAGATTCTAGCTGTTTAAGTTTTACAACCAACAAACAGTTGACACATTTTTGAATAACATGAGACACGACGTACCTACAGCGTACCTAAACGTGAATAGGAACATACTTAAATAGCCATGGATGGAGTTTCCATTTTCCAATCCTATTTTCCTCTTAGAGGCAGTCCCGGAAAATTGGTAGTTTCTTTAGACCTCCTGTTCTGTTCGTGAAGGAGTTATGAAGGGTATTGTCATGAAAGATTTCATCGATTTCGTCTTCACCACGGGACCTAACCTAAATAAACCCCAACATATCACATACTACCCTTGGGTGGTTAAAGCTCCCACGTCTTCATGAGACGTTGGAGAGAAGTGTATCAACAGTTTTATCCGGCTGGGAAACGAACCTTAAACCTTCCAAATATGTAATTCATACATAGAACTAATATATGATCTATGCATATTATATTGCACAAGATGGAAAAACTTCAACAGGAGAGTGGGGAGGGGAGGGGGGGGGGGGGTGCTGAACTCTTGTAGTAGTGTCTTGTCGTGCTGTGTGTGGGGTTGGGTTATAAGGAAACTGCACTTCTCTACTCCTTAATTCATTGAGGGTGCCACTGTAGCCATATCAACTAAATAATCCTGACCTACTTCTAATATACTTCCCTTAAACTCCATTGAAAATATACTATCGTCAAGCAGTTATACACGACAAAAATATGTTTTTAACTCTCTTGCTTTATTTTTACTGGAATAATGATGTATGGTATCAGGGAAAAATACGGAGGTCTCTGAAAAGAAACAATATTTTGTCAAACCTCTTAAAACTCACTCACAACTTTTGGGCATGTAAATTATAATAATATAATTTCCTTCGGAATCCCAGGTGTATGATACACACCATGGCTGTTGCCCTTGTTTATGTGACTAATAAGGTATGTTACCATGAATGAATGGTTGGGAAGGTTTAGCTAAGGGCTGTTTGTGGAATCAGTCCCAGCATCCACCTTGTTAATAAGGAACACCTCGGGGAAAATCTTTAATTAGAATTTCCGGTAACAAATATCGAACCAGCGACCTTCCGAAACAAGGTATCGCATTATACCACTGAGCCACCGATATCGGTGCCAGAGAGAAGAGTTTTGGAGGGTCGCTATCGACTTTACCAATAAAACGAATTAGCACACTTATTGAAGAGGGCTTGGGATTAATAACATTAGTTCGGTGGTCAGTCGGCCTGTGGGGATCCAAACACGCCAATAAAACCGGGCGCTGGTTGTGGCCACTTCACAAGCGATTGATCTTCGCTCGGTTTCGGAAACCACCGAGGAAACGAAACCCACTGGATTCGCATTTTCAGTTTCAAGCTTTCACACCCGCACATTAATTACACCTCTGAGGCAGTGAATGAACACGTCACTCATTGGTAACCAGCTTTGTGGACACATTCTGCGCATTACTACAGGAGGACGATGTATCTGTTGTTTAACCCAGCTTTGTGGACACATTATGCGCATTACTACAGGAGGACGATGTATCTGTTGTTTAACCCAGCTTTGTGGACACATTCTGCGCATTACTACAGGAGGACGATGTATCTGTTGTTTAACCCAGCTTTGTGGACACATTCTGCGCATTACTACAGGAGGACGATGTATCTGTTGTTTAACCCAGCTTTGTGGACACATTCTGCGCATTACTACAGGAGGACGATGTATCTGTTGTTTAACCCAGCTTTGTGGACACATTCTGCGCATTACTACAGGAGGACGATGTATCTGTTGTTTAACCCAGCTTTGTGGACACATTCTGCGCATTACTACAGGAGGACGATGTATCTGTTGTTTAACTCAGCTTTGTGGACACATTCTGCGCATTACTACAAGAGGACGATGTATCTGTTGTTTAACCCTTGACCGCCGACCCCCCAGTCTCGAACATAACCTTCTGGAGACAGATTCATGTACATTTACTTACATAACCCGAGGGAAGTTGTATGAAAATCCATTTAAAAAGTGTATCTGATCGAGAGAAACATTGGAAAAAAACCTGAACGTACTTCATAAAGCTAAATCTGTATTGCATCTAAATAAAGGATGTGTTTTATTTAGAAACTCCTTGCAATAACAATTATGAAGTTAACAATATAGAATAAATGCATTTTCTATGGTATTATTGCCTTCTCTCTTACAACAACTAGATTTCGTTGAGTAACTGCCCAAAAAACCACCAGCGCTGCGTCCGTCGCATCAGTAAGTTACCTCACACAACTCACAACACGTGTCCGTGTGACGTCTCACGCGTAATACTCAGCGCTGCGTCCGTCGCATCAGTAAGTTACCTCACACAACTCACAACACGTGTCCGTGTGACGTCTCACGCGTAATACTCAGCGCTGCGTCCGTCGCATCAGTAAGTTACCTCACAACACGTGTCCGTGTGACGTCTCACGCGTAATACTCAGCGCTGCGTCCGTCGCATCAGTAAGTTACCTCACAACACGTGTCCGTGTGACGTCTCACGCGTAATACTCAGCGCTGCGTCCGTCGCATCAGTAAGTTACCTCACACAACTCACAGTCAATCACTCTCACTGTCTGGCTTGAGACAGCAAAGATGGATAGTCGCGCTCAACGCCACGAGCAGTATAGGAAGCTCCTTCTATCAACTTAAAGCCCGGCCGATTGAATGGCTGCTATTCAAAACAGGATTCGTGACAAAAGCCCTGGAATTAGAATGAAAATAAGTGCTCAATCCAAACGAAAGTCCGGAGGTATCTAGTTTATCTGTGTGGAGCATGATGTTAGGGTGCCCGTGTAAGGGTTCAACTCGCTTCATAAACAGATGCTTTTGCCATGCAGATGACCCCCTGAGGGCTGCGGAGGAAATGGGAAATTTAACAGCTTTGAGACCATTCTGTGATGTGATAGAAATTGTTCTAAATATCCAATAATTACAGATGGAATACGATAAAGATGAGTGTGTCGTAGTTCTGAACTGCTCTTTAATGATTCGTATGTAGGATTTAAATGTGATCTTACAAATATACACTTTTCACAGAAGAATTACTTTGTACTTACTTAGAATTGTTGTAATTCTAATCTTCTAGTAAAAGAAGATATTATTTGTTTACAATATACACACATCCTTAAGTGTGTGACCTGCGCAGATAATTAACACAAATCTCTTTAATCTGCTGGACTATAAGAACAAATTGTTTTCAGATAACTAACATTAACGTTTTGTCACAAAATGAGAAGAATTTCTAACCATCGTACAAAATGACAAACAAACGATGTAAGTAGTATAATTTATATAAAATCAACGCAATTTTAGTGAGAATATAAGAGCATGTTAAATTCCTCCAAGACTCAAATCATGCCTATATTTGTATTTTTTCTCATACCCCACAGTGAAAAGCGACAAATATATTATATTATAATCGTGTTTGTTAAAATTCCTGTGCTCACCCAAATCACGATTAGATTAGTACTAAAGATATGTTGCAAACAAATTCTATGACAGAAGTATACGCAAAGTAGTTTTTGTGTTTTGTTTCCATTTGAGCAATGTGTTCCAAAAATGAGTCGTTAATATATCTTCGAATAATGTATATGAAAAACGGCGTATTTAATGGGTTACAGGATTGAAGCAAACATTGAAATATATATGAAACATGCATATGTGTGCCAAATTCTCATGAATTTAATTTAGCCGTTTAATTGTGTAAGCACCAATCAATTTGATTTATACCGCCCTCTATCTATTGGCTTTATGGGGTCAAACATCTCATTATTGACACAAAGAGGTTGTTTAAGATGATGTGTTAGCGTAGCATTATTTACAAGTAAAGGAATATTGTCTAACATGTTGATACAAACTAGGCTAGATCTAGATTTGGCGACATAACATGATGCAGAGCATTATTAACATTGTAGCATTATAATACATTGTTATCAACTCTCTGTTGAAAGAGTGATATAATATATATATATGTATCGATAATAAATTGCAGGTAGGCTTAGTTGTCATGTTTTTAGTGAATTTTGATTCTGCTTGGAGAATCCTTTTAAGTTTCTGATGGGATCCGATTCATGAACAACTATCGGATAAAAACAATAGGTTTTACATGATTAGCAAGATATTTGGTTGATATTAACGGTACATAAATTGAACTATTCAATGTCTCTATTCACTTAAGTCACGATAAATAGCATTGAGAAATTTGAGAGTTTTAATTGTGTTTATTTAAAATAATTTACTTTTGGTGGAGGTGCCGGGTCAGAATATTTTTGTTGTGGTTTTATTATCATCATTATTATCATCATTATATTATTATTATTATTATTATTATTATTATTATTATTATTATTATTATTTTTATTATTATTATTATTTTTTTTTTTTTTGAATGTATCACAATCATACAATCTCGGTCAAAACCGGCGTTAACATGTTATACGGACGTAATGTCAAGTATTTCCATGTGTCTACCTTATTTAACTTCACTTATCACTTGTTACTATTATTATTATTATTATTATTATTATTATTATTATTATTATTATTATTATTATTATTATTATTATTATTATTATTATTACTATTATTATTATTATTATTATTATTATTATTATTATTATTATTATTATTATTATTATTATTATTATTATTATTATTATTATTATTTTTATAATTATAATTATAATTATAATTTTTACTATTATTACTATTATTACTATTATTTTTATTATTATTATTATTATTATTATTATCATTATTATTATTATTATTATTATTATTATTATTATTATTATTATTATTATTATTATTATTATTATTATAACAATAAGCATGGCACCAGGACTCTTAAAGTAATAATTCCTAGTATTTTTAATGATTTGCCTCTGTATATAACTGCGCTTCCCTCACTTAGGTTGGAATTCATAGTCGGCACCTACACCTAGGGGCACCCATTGTTGCTATGGATTTGTTTTGTTTATGGGAAATAACATGGAAACAACTGTTACCTTGGTAACAATGGGTGCCCCTAGGTGTAGGGGCCGACTATGAATTCCAACCTTAGTCAACTTAAAAGAGAAGTTAAAGATTTCTATATAAATAAAAATAATTAATGACACAGTAAAGTTTAGTCTCGGTTGTGTTTTCTTTGATTTGGTAGCTTATAATGTGTATGTTAATGTTTGTAAATCTTCATTTTCTTCACAATTATTTTAATAATTTTTTTTTTATTTTGAAATTAATTATGTTAATATGAAATTATTTGTGGTTTTTGTGTATTTTGTTTCTTTTGGGGAGAACCCCACAGTCAAGCCTAAGGGCTTAGTGGGATAACAATACATGTCCTATGTATACTTTTTTGTCAATATAACTCTAAAAAAAAAAAAAAAGTTATTATTATTATTATTATTATTATTATTATTATTATTATTATTATTATTATTATTATTATTATTATTATTATTATTATTATTGTTGTTATTATATTATTATTATTATTATTATTATTATCTTTAATATAATTATTATTAATGTTATTATTACCATTATCAGTATCATTATCATCATCATCATCATCATCATCATCATTATCATTATCATTATCATTATCATTATTATTATTATCATTATTATAACTAATATTATTGTTATTATCATTATCATTATTATTGTTAATATTATTGTTAGAATTGTTATTTGGTTCCCGTATTACCAAATAACTTGGTAATAATCTGTGATGGAACATGTTATACTATAAGTATGTATACAGACCATTCACAAAACAGCCCCTCTATCTTATGTGTCAGTTTATCAAATGGTGACTGCTTCTTTCAATGCCAACGTTAATCATATCGTACACATTTGCATTATTTATTCATTTGTTTAACTTGTTGTTAATGTTTCACTATATCTAGTGAAACGCCAAGCTTTACATACTTCCAAGTGGGGGAAACGAATATAATTACAACGCTTTCCATCCCTTTCATGTTGCTAATCTGCGTGGCGTCAGAAAGGTTGCCGCATCAACTGAGCTACGTAGCGAGACCTGCAAATCCTCTAATTAAACATAACCTTTATAAAATGACCTGAAAGTTCATTCGCGCACGTAAGTCGGATACCGCGTGCTCGTATAAGTCGGATACCACGTTCATTCATAAAAATAAGCTGACAATTACAAACATAATTATGGCGGGAAAACAGGGCATGACTTCAAAACTGACTAACATCAATCTGCCAATCACACAAAGATTAATCAAAAATCGTACCTGGACAGAACATTTTACTCAAATTACTATATTTAAACAATTTTTTGGTTCCACATTTAATTACATTGTTTACAGAATTAATTTACACAACGTGCTTAATTGTTTGTAGTATTACAAAATAATTTGACGGATATTTTTTTAATAGATCAGACGGTAATGAATAATGAACACGTTGTTTCTTCATTGTTGTAATGTGGTAAAAAAAGGTAAAAAAAAAAAAACTGTGAATTTTACTCGGGTATGAGATAATAACCCATTTCACGATAAATCCAGGAAAAGGGAACACTTCAAACTTTTTTCACGCTTCAAAAATTAATCTATGAGATTTTGAATGGGAACAATTATGTTCCTGGTGTTTGTATATGAAGATGTATCCATTTCAGTTCATCAAACCAATCTAGGGAAATGTGGAATATTTCCTATTGTGGACCTGTATTGATCATGATTCGGGGAATGGATTATTATTAATTGGCATCACTTCACATAATATACCAATACAAGTGGCTCATAAGGCTCATATTCAGGTAGTCAAGTGTTTAGTTCCAACCACCACCAATTAAGCAGGTATTCCTAGTAGTCCTGCAACAGTTCTCACAGATTCACTACATAAATCCAAACACCCTAAAATACAAGTTATCGCTTGAACAGTGGCGTGCCAATTAGCGGGATATAATTTAAAATTTGAAACTTTCGTGTGATTTTTATACTGAAAGTATTTGTCAGCCTAAGCAGATATTCACACCGACGAGTGTTACTGTTTTCAACTAATGAACGAGTAGAACATTGCTTGACGTGAATGGAATAGTCCGGAATAATATCGCGTTTAAGTCGAATATTCACACAAGGAGCGATTGTATGTGATAAGATGTGAACAAACTACGTTTGGCTGTAAACTTACGATTGCCTATAAACGGGTTTATTTCCCTTTATAAAGGTTAGTTATATAAGAGTATGGACGTAAAGTTCACTTCCTTATGGTGAAATACGGAATAATGAAAAATGTCTACCGCTAAATATATGCATAAAACAGCTTGGGCTCTTTTATTAAGTTCATATGTTACGTAAGCTAAGTTTAAAAAGAACATCGTTTCAGGGGCGGTAGAGCCCCCCGCCGTAAATAGGGTTTCTGCGGGTTCACAACACGGCAATTATCCGCGTATGTAAGAGGCAGTTGTATAAATAATGAATATTAAAAACGAAGTCACTAATTTCTTACAATATAAATCAAAAACTAGCAGTACTCCTTATTTATGAACTGGAAAATTGATTCATCACCAAACAAAATTTAAAATAATTTTAAAACTGGCTTTCAGTACTCTTTGAAACTATATTACAATAAGTTCCTTGTTATTGAGAGCTTTGCTAATTGTTGGGTTTCATTACATCCTCTGTTCTAATTAGCACTGGCGTTTAGTAATAATGTGACGACCGTCGTGGGGACAGCTGAATACAGGGCAGCACCTCGCACAACTACGATTAGCTAAGTAACAAGTTCCGAACTTTGCGCGAACAACTACGAAGATGTCACAAAGATTGCGATATATATATATTATATTAACTGAGCGTTCCGATCAACTCTGTAGCCAAGTTTTCCATTTCCTGCTGCTGATTATTAGTTCCCTTTACCCCAGCGCGACTACTGAAGTAGCTGCCAGACAACAAGTAGGCTAGCACACGCACACGCACACGCACACGCACACGCACACGCACACGCACACGCACACGCACACGCACACGCACACGCACACGCACACGCACACGCACACGCACACGCACACGCACACGCACACGCACACGCACACGCACACGCACACGCACTCAAGACATAACACAAGACAGATATTATCAGGGTATAGAGACCATTACGTTTGGAGTACATGCGGTAGCGGTAATACGATACTATTGTATTAGGTATCGCATTTAACCCAAACGTAATTCATTTTTCATATTATGTTGTTTTCTGTTATCTGTAGAACCTGGTAACATGATACTTGTGTATCTTCCCACAATTCGGTTTCAAAGATACGATCTCACGATCTGCTGCCGCAAGCCCAACTGATAGCTCATGAAATCTCGAGACACATATGAAACCGATAGTGATGTGTTTCATTTCAAATGTGCAGAGAGTCTATATCGGAGTTGCCGGCGCCTTCTAATCGCCTACGCGTCTCTACTAGCTAGGAGGGCCACTTTGCACAGAGGATGGGACTTCTGATTAGGATTTAGTCGAACTCGACTTGTTGGGGGAATATATTTACGGGCTCTGGCCCTGGAAAATAAATACGAACCGAAACTGAGTTCCCATACAGCTTGTTCCGTGTGGTTATTGGAGCTTCGATCTCCGTATATACATAATGTATAATAATGATACCAAACTAATTTCAAGCCCACAATAATATTTTCTGTAAATTAAAAATGCTCTACTTTTACAATATCAAAGTGAATATGACAGCAAAAAAGACAATGCCACGGTTGTCGTGAGAAAAATACTGAACTAGGAAACTAATAATGGACATAATATTGTAATAATTCATAGAATCTTATCACACTTACAGTGGTTATTTAGTTATGCCAACATGTGAGGGGAGGTGCACTACCTCCCCTCACTGCAGAAATGTCGATAGACATTCTATTGCATTTTCCAGGACCCGAGGATTGACATTCTTTTCAAGGACATGAAAACTTATCAACTTATCTTCTTTTCAACTTATTTATTGACATGACTCCCACAGTTTCGATAACATTTTCATTGAACATGTGTCACACAGGACAGAAGTTACCGACCTGGGAGTGTCTGACGGTCGGCTGTATTAGGTGGTGACCTGGCGTGACATTGTCAGTTAGGACTTGGGAGGCTAAGCAAGTCCAGCCCTCCCCAGGGTCGCCCTCACTCTCCGGTCCTCCATCACCCCAATACCTTGACCTCTCCCTCCCCCTCACCTGTCCTTCGTTTCCATCTTATCCAGGACTCTAGAGAGCCTCATCCCTCGCGAGTGGGATCAATTTGAGGACTGTCACTCCACTCTGCATGAGTGGGGGGGGGGGGGGGGGGGGGGGGTTAACATCTCGACCGAACACTGTCATAGGATATGTTCACGAACACTTGTCCGTCATATCCAACGGATGGAGGTAGCTCGGCGGTAACACGTCTGACTAATGCGGAAGGCCGCCAGTTCAATTCTAGTTACCGGCAATTATGACACAAGTTTTTTCCAGAAGTTCATCCCAGTCATAAGACGAATGCTAGGATTGTCTTGTAACAACCTTCGGAGATTCCTTACAAACTATCCAAACACTTTAATATTCATATACGTCTAGTTATGCCACCCCTATGCTGTTAACCCGTGCTTACCTCTGCCTACCCCGGCCTACCCCAAAGTAGCCGGCGTTCACGAAGAGGGGCATTGTGGGTAAAGCTGGTGTGCAACCTACAGCAGAGAGTCCTGCTAATTAGCACAATTCGATCTCTAGTTTTTGGTGAAACAAAATGCCGAGAAATGAAATTTCGGCAGTCAGATATAGGCTACTTTCAACACATATTTCTGATAATGCTACAAAATGCTCAATAACCATACAAAGACAAATGCTTAATTTATGTTACTCTAAAAACGGTATGATATTTTCTTATACCCAATAGCCGAAGTTATGAAAAACATTTAACAAGTAGCTACTTCCTGTACTATTTGTGTTTCCTTCGAAACAAATGAATCAGGTGCCGCTGTTAAGAACACCCGCTAACGATAGAACATATTTCCATTATCATTGCAGCCTTGACGTGCACATTACGTCTGTTTAGTTTAAGGCAAATATACATCTATTTTGAAAGTGGTTTAGAAGATTGGATGAGTTTCCTCAAGCGAAGCAACTTCTTAATTATTTACTATTTAAACATTTACATACAGAGGGGGGAACCTCCTCGCTGAAAACGATCAGTTTGGCTTGACTACATTTACAAAAATCGTTACTGCAGTAATATTTTAAACATCTTCCAACTATCGTTAAGGTTAGATGTCTCCACTTTATATCAAGGGTTATACTAATGCTATCCAGACATATAATAATAAATAATATTTTTTATAATAACATAAATATCACAAAATGTTTATAACTTGATTACATTCAATGCAAATGTGAAATGAATGATTGCAATACAAATGTTTGATATTTCAATCAAAGTAAAATAATAACGCTAAAACACTGTTATCACGCCAAGAACAATTAGAATATTCAAAGCACTGTACTGCAATTCCGTCCGTCAAAGCATTGCAGCAGGATTTCGGCCACTCCATAGCCTTCCTCGGACACGAGCCACGTTTCTGTGCGTTGACCGTGGATGTCTCCTGTAGTTACCGGGGCGAGTTTGCTTAATCATTGAAAGCGAGTGGAGTGGGTATTAATAAACAATACTGGGTGATTGATCGAGAGATCCACTATAATCCAGCGGCCTAACGAATACGGTTAAACATCTACACTCGAGTGGCTTATCGGCACGTGACGTCGCGGATAATACAACTGCCCACTGTACAGTGTAGCATGTAAACAAAGGGCGCGTCAGTTTAAGATTCTGATACGGTCGGAGTCGGATTCGACCTAAGTTTACATTATGAAATGCATAACGTAAACGTATGTAGATCACGTAACTTCAGCAAATAGTATATTGTGTTTTACGTTACTTAAATCTTGTATGCACAATGTAAGCTGTAAAATAAAGGCATTAGCAATAGTATACAGCTTAGAGTTGGCCTACTTATACGCGCCACATACTTGCGTTAAGTAAACCTACAGTTTCTAAAATGCGTAATTGAAACGTGTACGTTGCGTCTTGCTACTTGTACACTACATCTATGGGGTAGTAAAGCATAGTTTAACGGGTCTATATGGTTTGTTACGAATTCTGTCCGTAGCTCCCGTAGTAGCCGCATGCCTAGGCCTAGACCACTAAATAATTCACGTTGTTTTGATAAAACTACGTCACGCTTAGTTGGACTTATAAGAAAACAAATGTTTTGTGACATTCTTGAGAGGCCGTCTTGCCTGGAAGAAGGGACGCGCACAGCATAACATATAGCGACAACTGGCCTGCAATGCTCGACCTAGCCTAGCCTAGCCTAGCCAAGCCTAGCCTAGCCTAGCCTAGCCTTGCCTATAGCCTTGCCTACCCTTGCCTTGCCTAGCCTAGCAGGTACAGACGACGCATTGGTGCTGCTGTACTGACGCTAAGTGAAGGCCGGCATGTATAACGCATTTACATGGTTGAGTAATTCACAGACTACGCGAAGCAACATTCACATGGTTACAATATTTGTTTTTTTATTTAATTGAAACTACATTAATAAAGTAGTACCGTTCCACCAGGGTCTGGACTCACAAATATGTATGACTCCTTGGTTGTTTTATTTAAGCAGATCCTGCCTGATAAGATCATTCATCACTGGGTCTTACTATTCACAAATAAAATATTATTTTTTAAGTTATATTTTGAGAACGCTACACAATATTAAAAACATTTTGCAAGAACAGGTTCGTAACAACTAGAACCTGGATTTAAAAAACTTCAAATACAATATTACAATCATTGCGGTTGTCATTAGGGAAACGAAATTGATAAATTATTAATTATTTAATTGGCTTCTCTGATGGCAGCTGTAATGACTGAAATATTTGAAATGTTAATCCAGTTTTTAACTGTTAAGAAACTACATCATACTCATTTCTCACGTTTTCAATATCGTGAAGCGTTTTCAAAATACAACTAAAGCTTTATAATGTGGCGCAGTTTTACTGTGAGACTATCTTTATCTGTTAAATCAATATCATAGGCCAAACAATGAACTTAACAGTGATAACTGGCACATCCTAGTAGGAATATCTTTCAAATTATCTGAAGAGATTGAAAATGCTTGCTCGCTGGCCCTTTGTCCTACAACGGCTGAAATCTGGTCTGACTACAGACTAATCTAATGATATTAAGACCAGCCAACACTTGAGATCTACTCAAAGCGATCTCTTTATCCCACTTCACCCTTAAGTTGTTTGAGCATCCGCTGGCGTAGCTCGTACGCGCATGCGTGTGCTCTCGAAAGGCTGTATATGGCAATTGTCCACCCATTCTACGGAACTCCCAATATTTGGATCTAAAACAATTGATTTAAAACAACTGTTTCAACGTAAATCAAAATATATCATCTCCTAGAAAATTTAGTGCTGTTCCCTATGAATGTTTCTTTGTTCCAGTATTATACTGGAGTGTGTGCTAGTGTAGTGTAACTAAGTGGGGGGTTTAGGGGGTTTAAACCCCCCCCCCCCCCCGAAACTATATCGAGAATGATTTTACTTAATACTATATTGTAAGATCCTTAACCCACTTCAGTGCATAACAATCGCAACAAATAACATTTTCATTATATTTATCATACCACTTCATATATAATTTCTTTCAATAATTCAATTATATTATTTATGTGTTCATCTACAACTAATATACCATTCGCTCGAACCAGTAAAAGTGAGGGTACCTATAAATAAAAATGCATTAATCCAATATTACATTATCACGGTCTGTGATTTAAAATTGAAATGTATGTGACTTGTGACCACAATGTTTCCCTTTATGTTGAGATTATATTGAACAACCATAAAACATTAAAAACACAATTTCTATGCAATTCTTTTTAAGAACTATAATTAATACCTACTTTAACACTGTAACTTCAATATAATACAAACAAACGAGTAGTATTCTTTTGAGTCTAAAAGGCACGAAATAATTATAGCAGTGAAAAAAAAATTTCGCCTTCGCCGAAATGGCCTCCGGCGGCTGGGGCTTTGCCCCAGACCCCTTTCAGTCCCCTCATCTCACTTTACCCTGATTAACCCCCCCCCCCCACCCCGAAATAATTCCTAGTTACGCCACTGGCAGTATATATTTCCGTTCTTTAAATGTACCTAATTTATTGAAAAGGTGTATAGCAACAATACATAGATAAGAACATTTAAAAAACGACAATATTTACTAGAACAAAGAAAACATTTAAAGAAAGAGCACTCAATTCTCTATGAAGATGACATATTTTGCTTTACGCTGGGAAAATTGTAGAACATTTCAAAGCAACTTAAACAGACAAGAAACTGTGGTTCCATAGGGTAAATGGACATAACACTCACGCGCTCACTAATACACTGTCCAAGTGCTGACATGATTTACTCTATGATGCTCTGAAACCCATCATTGGCCAACGTGACAGCTTGCGTGCGTGACTTTACAACACTTAGCTATGCGACATAGGTAATTAATGTGCCCCCCCCCCCCCCCCTGAAACTTTGTTTTTGAAACTAAGTGGGAATTATGAAGATGTGATGCATCGCCGATACTTTTATCGACTTTGGTGGAGGTGCCGGGCCGAGAATACAAAGTAAAATATACTGAGAACGCAATCAATCAAATAAATATGAATCTCATTTCATTTATTTATTTATGTAAACCAATTCGGTAGGTGAGAACGCGTATTTACTCTTAACAACTCTTCTGCACTAATTCATTTTTATAAGATATGGTTACGTTATCTCTTATCATCGCATGTTGCCTATATTGTGAGCCAAGACATAACTGGGTGAGTGCAGGACAGTAGATAGATGTGTTCTGTACAACCCTTGATTTAGTATGTCGGAAAGTGCACATTCCATTGTATTGTAATCATCCAAATGAAGAACCAACTATACCTAAGGAAACGTTTACATATCCCAGGTAGACAGGGTCAAATGTATTAACACCGGATTAAGCCACTCGGTCTCTAAAAACGAGATTGTTAACACGATGTAGGTGGTGCGGTTGATGGATTGGTTGGAGGGGGAGGGGTAGAATGGGGGGGGGGGGGGACAGAGATTTTTCCACGCGGATTCTAACTGCTTTTAGAAATATCTTCTGTGAATTAACAACGAACATCATCAAATATACTATTATACTTTAATCCTAAGTAATGCGAGAAAGCCCCACACGATCTAGTCTATCTATATAAGTAAAACTTGTATTACGCTGTTCATTTTTTCGTTCACCTTTTAACGGTAAATCTTTGATTCAAAGCAATGAGCTACTCCAACTACATAGTTTGTATTATTTGATAAGCAGTTTTAAGCCTTATACTGGTAACAAAATTACTTCACCATTGATTGATACATGTAAATATAAACCCGGCTTTAAAACATGTATGCAAACCGTAAGTTTACGCTCAACAGTGGGTTCAATGCTGTTGTAGGTTTAAAGCAATACATAATCGTTAATAATTATTGCGTGGTAATTTTGTCATGTGTATTAGGCTTTAAGGGTCTAACTAAAATACAAACAATCAGGTCTAGCGTTTAGAATCCAAGACTGAACACAAGAAGTTCAACGGAACATAGAGCCGCGTAACACTGACTTACAACCGTTCAATTCGTTGCATTCAATATTTCATTTAGGGTTGAAACTGGACCACAGTAATTTTGTTTAGAGTATTATGCTTAAAGCTGCTCTTTAAAGATATGAACTGAGTGGCCAGTATTAGCTTACCGCTCTAATGGCCGGTTCTCACGGTGCGAGTTGGCGTGCGAGTTGATAGAGCCAGTAGCTGGGGGCCAGCTACTTGCTTCGTGTAAACAGGTTGGCCGAGTTACTGACTGTGCGAGTTGGTCAGTAGACTTCAAATATTTTTGTTTCGACTGGCCACTGGCCTTCCCCCACCACGGGGATGTTTGGATCGGCCAGCCGCTGGCGCCATGTGAACGCACAGGTCAGTAACTGAGCGTCAGTAGACGGTAGAGCACGTTATTTTGTTTATGTTTTTCGTGCTGATATATTATTATTATTATTTTCATAATTTTTGTTTTGGAATATGTCGGGAAGGTGGAGTGACGAACAGACGGCAAACTTTGTGCATTTGTACAGAGAACAAGAAAATTGGTGGAACGTTTTTGGACCTGTATATAAAAATAATAATTCCTCGTACAGTATCAACGAAAATGATCTTATTACTTTCCATGCTAGCACTCTATAATACGATCTTCAGACATTCTTGCAACTGACAGGGTCAGTTCAAGTCCGAGCAGAAGGCCAGCCGCTGGCTTACTGGCATGCCAGTAACTCGCACCGTGTAAACAGCTGGGGCCAGTTGAGTCTGAGCCCAGTAGCTTGCCCCTCAGTTAGAGGGCCAGCAACTGGCTTACTGGCATGCCAGTAACTCGCACCGTGAGAACCGGCCATAATTATTCGCCATTGAGTGCATCGAGTTGAAGGATAAATTGAACCGTGTAATACGTGCTTGAATAGACAGCAGACGACCACATAGAAAGACTTAACGCCATTAAGCTAATGTCTGTGTGGGTGCGTCACTATTAACAATCACATCATCCTGATGGGAGGGAGTACTTACAATATTAAACCAAGTGACACATTACTCAAGTACTGCCAACATTGATAATCACTACTAAACGTTAGCGGCAACGGGTACAGCGCGCAATATTAAAACACGTAACATTAGCGATACTTCATTGATATCTTGAATCACTTTTTCAATATCTTGAAGCGTTCTCAAAGTATCAATCAAACGTTAACTTAGTGAGTTAAGGCAACTAGTAATTGTGGTCTCGACAGTTTGAAAAATATCTATGTTGTTTAAGTTATAACTAGGGTCAGAATATACTAAGCGCGAAAACGAGGCTAATTTCGTGGGTTATACGAGTTGAACCACAATTTCCGAATCCCCATCTTGTGGTTCTGAACTTTTGGGGTTAAATTATCGCTGAAAATTAACCTCAAGTAGCTAATCGGGGTTGAACGTTTCCCTCCAAAATCGCAATGAATTAAAATAGCCGAACCTAGACTCTGGAGTTCAAATATAATCGTATGCATACTTTAAAACACAGTTCATAATTAACAATTAAATAGTTAGCAAAAACTCATATTATAACCGTTTTACTGATTAAAATACCATTATTTTACGGCCCAGTTTTTAATGTTCTGCCTACTTGTTATTATTACTTATTTCAAAATGTAATGACATAATACATAACTTAACACACAATTCAAGTCAGATCCAGATGATGGTAGTAAGGAGTAGGGCAAGCCCCACACCACATGACATGTGTCTCTCTACCATTGGCTTAAAACTATAATAATAACTAAATAATCTATGAATAATCTAATGTTACGCAGTATCAATGAGTGGTGTGTTCAATGTACAGCAGATGATAAGGTGGGTGATAGATGAGGTTGTTGTTGTTGTTCTTGTTTTATCAACAAACAGACACAATGTGCTGGCGTGGTCAATACGCTCTCACTGGACCTCTATAAGCCCACTTTGCGGACACAGAGAGCGGAGTTAGAAAACGAGGTTACTTTTCGGGGTCAGGACGGGGTCAAAAACTGCGGTTAAAAAAGCGTAGCCCCTCAAAATAGCTCCGCTTTCAGGTTTCTGGTCCGGTAGAGTTACTATTCTGAATTGACTCCTGTCAACATTGAAGATGTGGAAATGGAGACAGATCTATGTGGTTTCATGAGAACTAAAGACTCAATGAAAAATGTTTCTTACATATTTGTAACGCATGTGTTTGGGATGAACTTGATCATGGTTAATCCAAAATAAGAATCCCGTAACATATAAAAAATATTGTAAATATTCTCATAAAGGGTTTTATTCATTTGGAACTACATCTATTTCGCTTCTAGAGTATCATATCCACTAGGTGTAGCGCTCTTTAGGTACGTCCATAACACGTTAGTTTCAAGATGTAGCCAGCATCCCAGTTGAGCAGTTGTATGGAGTATTGTCACACATGCTTGATGGGCACAACTAACTCTCTTGTTCCCAACCACCGAGAAACACATTTCCCTACACGGATAAAACCTCCCTACGCTTTTCAAAATTCAATTTACCGACGGGAAGTTTCTATTTGGAATAGGCTCCCTCAGGAAGTGAAGTATTGCCATATGAAATATTCAAATTTGTCCATCCGCTCTACGCCGAAGTGGCTCCCCCCCCCCCCCCCCCTTTAAGTCTTAAGTCCCCAATTAGTATTGGCCGCGTGATATTCTAAGCCATTATTAACAATTAAATCTCAAAATCACCATTTAATTTTCACCACTTAAACACGCTGGATCATTAGGATAGATTTTATAACTATGCCTTATTATTAAATGACCTCAACAATCGATAGGTTCAAGTTTTTAACCCTAGAACTTAATTTGTGTTGTAATATTAAAATGGTATGCATTATCTTATATATCTTGATTACAGCTATCCACAACACACTAAGTATCATGCGGACGGTGAAGTCGAGGGAAATGGTTCAACAGAAGAATAACTCTTTAGTATAATCTGAAGTTCGAGTGGTTAAAAGATGTATCCTTGGAAACAAGTCAAATATTTCCAGTGGGCCATCATTTCTACACCAAACATATAACCAATTGTTTGCTTGTGTGACAGGAAGTCTACGGATCGGTCAACCAAACCGAATATGAGAGGCTGACACCCACTTTGTTTTGCTTGCATGAACATCTCTTTCTCGAACACAGACTTAGCGCACAGTGCAATCGACCAAAATACACGACAGCATCTCAAGTTTTCGTCTTGGCAAATGGCGGTGTTATTATTTTCATTGCAGCTAGCAGATGATTAGGAAATATTTCGAGTGGCGAGAAACGCTTTGTCATCTTGCTTTATTTGTCCTCTGCCCTCTTCTACGTAGACGAAATTAATTTTCGTACATACCCTCTTGATACTACAAGAAAGTAATGAGCTTAATTTTATTTTCAATTTCCCTTTTCATTTTTGAAGCTCTTCGCATTTAATTCCATATTGCACTACCATAAGCCTCTCCGAGCTTAAATACCAATTAATTAAATTACTATTGATCTCAAGTTTGACAAAGGCTTCATAAGCAGAACATTTTGGCGTAGCTGAACTGCAGGAGTGATCATCTAATTTTCTCGCTTCCAACTAAATATCTCGCTTTGCCGGGAAGAGCTTCAAGCCTAACCAACTCCAGTAATTTCATTGTCCTTAGTTGACACATTGTTGAGCTGACATCATCTGCAGGCAAAGCTTCATTCTCTCATTTAACACAAGCACCCCTACGAACGTAATCAATAGCACCACTCTACACTCTACGCTGTACACTCTACAGACATATATAACCTTCGTCTTTCTCCGCTGTACGTATTACACACTACGGCATTGTTTCAAGCTGGACAGGGTTAGCGGTTTACCAGTCTGCAGTCGTCGGTTGGTCAGTCACTGCTTCAAGCGAGCAATTAAGAGCATTCGATGAAAACATTGCCCGAAACTAAATCACGCCTAAGGAAAGTTTCAGATTATTAACCAATTAGCTTTAATTAGAGACATCGTTACTTGTAACCGTTGTATGGACGAAATGTGTAGTTTAGGTTTCAGATAACGGCTCGTAGAGAAATCTGAACCGATCATGTTCCATGGCTGTCTGTAAAAGCACCACGGAAACTTTGTGCACATGCTAAGAACATGCTTCATAATGTACGGTAACCATCTGATAATAATCGTAGTGAAAATACGTTATAGTTAGTAACTTCAACCATAGACCACACACAGTTGTCTTCGCTCTTATAAAGTCCAAGTCAGGGGGAGGGGGGGGGGGGAATATTAAGGCTCCAAGGAACAGTCAAGATCGAGTGACAAGTAAGTATAAGGAAAAAATAGTTCACGGAACGGACAATGTTGGAATATTTGCAGAGATAATCCAGAATATGCGGTGTAATGCACAAGTAGAAATGAACGGGCAAGCTGAAACTTGTAACTAATCAGTGGACTGATAACAGTAAAAGGCTTTATAGTATGACACAGATAAATGATGAATTGCTATAAAATATTGAGCGGAATTGGCTGCTGTAGGGATTACATTGCTCTCTTCGATCTGTTTACACTGACATATAAATTAAATAAACACTATTATTCACCTACGTAAGTAAAACAACTTTATTTAAACAAAATGTGTTGAAATGTGGGAATCGAACCCATTACCCGCTGCTACAACTAAGCTGCATATTTCAGTGACGCTTCATGTTGTGTTTTGTTGGCTAACGGATGACTGGGATAAAGCAGCCTAGTCCCAGTGGTTCTCTCTTACAACTCCCTCCTTACGAACACATCGCAACCAACCAGTCAGCATGGACGATTGTCTTATTATTTAACAAACAGAAGTGTTGTGTAAAAGCTTCCATCAGGAAACTGCGGCGTCCTGAAGAACTGGCGAGCTTACACTATTTTAGTGTATGTTGTGTTTTTTTTAAGTGGACGAAGTTTCAATTACTCTACTTGAAGGACGAATCTCGTTCGCCCAGCGAAGAAGAGAATGCTTGAAATCCAAGATACGGCGGATAGGAGATTTAGGTACAACAATACAGGAGACTTCTATCGAGTCTGCAGAAGAGACTCTTAGGACAAAGACTTACCCATTTATTGATCGTCGCAAACATTGCTTTAATTATTTCTAGAACAAAAGGTGTCTTTGAGCCGAGCATTTTCTTTATACGACTTTTCGGTGATTCTTAAAGTACAGCCTCGAATAAAAAATATTGATACTGTATTCCAAGTTGTTGGTGTAAATATGTTGATACGTGCAAAGTGTCTGGAAGACGTGGATTAGGAAGTAGTAGTTAAGAGTTTGTAATGCTGCTCAAAGAGCATCTATATTCTGCTATTCTATATTCGAGCCGGATAAAGATGTATCTTAGTATCAACCTTAGTCGCTGGAAACTATAAGATAGTGAATACTAATCCGCGCTTATGCAATATTGCATTGCCTCTTTTGAACAATCAGTCATATTCTTGAAGATTCATTCAAGTCGTGACGTCAGAGAAAGGGGACACGCGGACGCCCACATTCTTCTGTCAGAACAGGGTACACATTCTTAATAACACATTATGTCCTCCTGAGTAATGTTGTTTTGTATGAGCTAGGAAACTATGGGCCTCAAGATCTAGACTATCTTCGGAGAACTTAGTGTTTTAGGAGTCATTTCTAATAAAAACACGATGAAGTATTTCTTGATAGTTCTGTCGTGTTCTTTCCTTCCTTCCTTCCTTCCTTCCTTTACTAGAGGATGGAACAAACTTCTGAATTGAAGCTGGTTCTCTCCCTCCCGATATTTGACGGGACTCCAAGACACAGACGCAACAATGTCGGGGCCTATCATGAAAACCAAGCGAGCTGTAGAAACAGAAACGTCAGCTATAACAAATGAATTCGACGACAAATACTCGCGAATTATAATAATATTCCCTCAGTCCGCTTTGCAATGTTCGTTTTAGCAGTCGAAGCGAAGAGCTAGAGCAGTTTATTTACTGGCCATGTGAACATAAATATAGTTTCTTCGGCGCCGTCGCACTCTTGAATAGAAGAAACAAAGAGTCTGTTGGTGCAGAACAAGAACTCAATTTAGGTGAGACAGAGAAAATGCCTCCCATTTCACGGCTGTTCTAACTTGTCTACAGCGCTCGCAACACCACGTATTAGTCCCTATAGCATCCAACACCCAAAACTTGTTAAGCTTAAAATGCAGAATAATAGCATGGAACTGAATTTGATGAAGCCAAACTCAGTTAACTTCAAGGAAGTTTTCCCGTTATAAAGGTTTCGGTAGAGTTTTTTTTTTATTTACCTCCAGAACAACTTTTAATTTTTACTACCCCAACAACAAATTTTTACACGTGGATGAACGGACCGGCTGAGAAATAGAACCGTAGTATTTACTTGAGTACAACACTCAAGAGTTGCTGCAATAACAGGCAACCATCTCTCCTAGAGAGGCCATCAGACATTTCGGAAACAGATATTAATGATCTCTAGACAGCAACAACAAACAACATATCAAAAATATGAAATGGAAAAATGGCAACGAGCTCACGTAACGACAAAAAAAATAACGAATTAATGCTTGTAACGTTAACAATTACTGTTATGACGACGAAAGTATTTAAACATTTTTAGTGAATTTTATTCATTTATGTAGTGTCTATAATCTTTAGTTTTAAAATGTCTTTGTATTGGCAAAGATAAGATGCAAGTAAGAACACGTGAAAACCAATAACACACGGACGGACGGACGAGAGAAATATGACTTTATCATCACTTAGAGTTGTTATAATGTTTATTTAGTATATTATTAATACTGAATAGAAGTTTAAGTGGACTCGAAAGAGGGCCCAAGCGCCAAGTGTTTGAAGGGCGCACCACTGATCGGTCATAGCAAACAAATCCCCCCCAAAATATATGGTGGGCTGTTCAGTTTGAGGTAAAATGGCTTGTTTTGCTGATTATCAAAGGTCCGAGCATCCCAATAAAAGATGGATGCCACAGCTTTATAATTGGTGCGACTAAGATAAGTGAGGTGAACATGTAGGGAACTACTGGACCGGTAATCATGAAGATATGGTTGGTTAAGATACAATTAACTATTTTCGAACCCCTAAACATCAGATAAAGCTAAATACTAGTAAATAATTCTGTATTTTTCGGATTACAATGACATGGAAAACAGTCATATTCAGATGCTAAGTATAAACGCATTGAGTCCAATGCATAGTGATCATAGTATTAGTAATAATACAATAGTTCTGATCGTTGCTAGTAAAGCATTGCGACCAGTGGCGTAACGGAAATTGCCCGGGCCCCCCCGCAAGAATAGTTTCGGGCCCCCTATATGGGGTTAACACAACGAAATACATTTCAACTTGAGCTCTAACTTGAGCTCTAATACCCCCACACAGTCATCTTAAATTAGTATTATCACAAGAAGGGGTTTCGGCGTCTAGCATTCTTATGACTGGCAAGCCCGTCCGTGTTCAACTGCTTGGCCTGCTCACAGTTCACACTCTATACTGAGAGAGCTTTAAGACTGTCTTGAGGCATGCTACATGTGCTGCTACTCAAATAGTGTTTGCTCCTCCTCAAATATGTGTTATTTTAAAATCTGAAAATTACTTTTCGGTATGTTGCTACTGTGACCAGAATAGTAAGAAATAGCATAAGGGACAGTGGCGTATCGAGGAATTCACTGTGGGGGAGGGGAGGGTTTAACATCCTAAGCAAGAAGGGGATCTGGGGCGAAAGTCACAGCCGGCGGAGGCAAATCGCCGAAGGCGAATTTTTTTCTTCATATGTGACGTTTTACACGCCTGTAAAGTGTAAGCACGCTTCAGAATCGGGACAATGATACAAGATCCCCGTCCGGGCCCGTGGTAGTATTTGGCCGTGCGGTGAAATTCCACGTAGGGTAAGCTCTTCACTGGTGGACACCGCACGAGACCTTGGGCCATGTCCCAGCCATTTGAGCGAATTTCCGTTAGAGTGTTACAGCGAGTTTTATGACGGTTTTCATGCAGTAACAGGCATTATCAAAAACAATTTATAGCTGAAGATTAAATTTTACGTTTTACAATAATTCCACCCATAAGCGTTTTTAAATATATTCCTTCAAAATTGTCCCATTCCTCTAACTTCTTCCCCCGTATGGCCCCGGAGAAGAACAGATCCGAGTTGACAACATTTGAAATTTTATGACGAAAAAATAAGATCTGTATGTCTGGCGAGCCGGGCCCCCCTACACAGCGGGCCCCCCCGCTTCGCGGGTGCGGCGGGGTCTCCTTTACGCCACTGATTGCGACGTAGTTTAATGCTACCAGGTTTCATTTACCTCCTAATACAATTTTTGTCGGTGAAACGCTCCGTCACTCCAAATGCATTGTGGGAGATTTTTCTCTTGTCTCTCCCAAGCATCCCAACACACCCTGAATCATTCCTACAAAGCATTCAGAAGTGAGCTTACATGCTGGATCCTTCCAGCAAACAATAGCGGGCCACATCTTCCGCTTACTCAAGTTTCATAACTAGCCATTGAAATTGGTCCTTAAACAGATTGACTGAGCTAGTCGAGCTTTCAAGGAAATCCTGCACTGGTTTCAATTTCCTCAAATACGAATAATGAACAAGAGTGCTAAACTGTGAAATTGTAACACGGCTCTACAGAACGCTTGAGATCTTTACAAGAAGTGTTTAAATACCTGACGTTTTGAGTATGCAGTTACAATTCAAAAACAAGCAGTCTTCTAAGGTTTAACATTTTTTTCGAGCAGTTTGAAAATTTTATTTGAAAATCAAGAACGTTCTATATTTTACGTTGTGTAAAGTTCTTACAACCTAATAATCGATATTATTTTTTCTATTATCTTAAGCAATTTACGAGAGAAACGAGGCGTCCGACCATGTTTTGATATGGGAATAAGCTCCGCTCGTCAGTAGATGCCAAGGTATACTCGACTGACTTTTGCCGCGTTTGCAACTTCAATTCCGTTATCTTCTTTCGTCCCTAACCACTCAGGTAAACTGAACTAGCATTGGCATTCCGTCTTAACTATATTGATTTCCTCCCGGTTCACTCTCGTAGTCTCGCGCCCGCATCATCTTTTCAAAACGAACGTTTACTTTAGGAATCCTACTATTCATCCATGGAACTCACGTCCTCTCTTTTTACCTTCAAAATTCATACGAGGATAATATTTTTCAGTCTTATTCTCCAGAATCAGCGTCCTGCATCATCACTTTTTCATTTCCGTATTTCCAAATTTTGTTAAGAAGTGTTCAAATAAAAGTTGGCTGAACGAAGTTTATGTGTGAAATTAAGCTCGAGCCCCAGTTTCTTCGCACATACAGCTAAAAGTGTAGACAGAGAGAACTAGAAGTTATAAGCCGTAATATTATCGCATTCTTCGACAATGAACACATATTTCAATAGAATTGCCACCGCCCTGTAAAACAGGAACCGGCATCAATGATTCTATGATACCCTGAAAACAATACAGCCAAAACAACATTTCGTGATATGCTATGTGTTTTCTATCTCTAGTACTTAGTATTAACTGTGCTAGTTTTGAGGCTATCCCTGCCACGTTGAAAAACGTGCATTACAAAACAATATTATAAATATAAATCCGCTATAATAGAAGCACCGATCCCGGAGCCACGTACATTTTTAAAACATTAGCTCACAGCAAATAGAAGTAATAACTACGATTAGTACGTTTTAAATACTAGTAAAATTGCGAAAAATATCATGTTCCAAAACAATATTTTTGAACTATTTAATAAAAATGTAAAAGTATAGAAGCCTTTGTTTGTGTTTCAATTACGAACAAGCGAAATACCCTGTGTTGGCAAATTCTTCCTGAAAACAAAACATCTTTCCCTTTACGATCAAAGACATCGTCTGATATAAAACAAGCTCACGTAACACGTCCAAAACATTTTACCCCTAGTTACAAAATAAACGAGCTTTAACGGTCGTTTTTGAATGTCAATCTGGAAAAACAAATCGTTAATTCGAGCGTCGGGTGTCACTTTGTTAACCGTTCGTTATGCTTAACAAAGGTCAAGCCACTCACAAGCCTTTGATGTTGTCAGTGCTGGGCCGGATTAAAGGCCGGATAGGCAACCCTATCAGTGACAGGAGTGGGAGCCCTTCACCTCTTCAACCTCAAGCATCAGCACATACACGACCAGACAAATGTTCAGTTTAATCTCGAACCAACTGGAATATTACAATCTCTTAAACCCTTTCACTCGTCCCGTCCACTATGGTGGATATGAACTTTTGAATTTTTGTATGGGAAGACTCGACGTTTGATCTATTTTATCCTGCGTTCAAAATTTGGAATATATTCACGGCACGAAACCAAACTGTCTTTTCTTTTCATGACGATATAAATTTGTTACAGAGTTTAAATACATTATTCTGCAAAAAGTAACTGAAACAGATCATTTTTCCATGTCCTGGAATTTAGAGTAATCTCTGATATTTCATAGGTTGTATATTGTATAAGCCTACACCTACAATAAGCCACCTGAAAAGGAGCACATAAGGTTATGTTCATATGCACCCTACACCAGGGATTACTACGATAAGTAACATTATTAAATTGGTACTAAGGTCAATTTTAATTGATTCGTTTTGCGTACGTTTACTATTGGATAGAAGAATAGTTTTGTTCCTTAAATGCCGTCCGCGGTGGCTCGCGCAATAGGGACGTGGGTTCGAACACCGCATAAGGAATGTGTTTTTGTAGTTGTCCTTTATCACCATCAATAACCCTCGTCGTATCGAGTATCACGACTGCAATAATAGGGACGTTAAGAAGAAAAAATCATCATTGCTTCTCAAATTATATTGGCCATATTGCTCAAGTGAAAATGGGCGAAACTTTCCCGTACATCCGTGTAGAAACTTGAATGTGAAGCTCGGAAAAAGGAAAAGGAAAGATAACCAAGTGCCAAAGCTATCTCCTCGCAACACTGAGGTTTGTCAGATAAACTAAGATGGATTAGTTCAGCTCGTAATACATGCACAGAGCTCTAAGACCCAGCGCATGCACGGGCCAATAAAGAAACTAAGCATTCGGCATCGTATGCAAGAAGTTTCATGTTAAATAATTCGTGAATTACCAATAAAATCCAATTAAATTAAAATTTTACTGATAAAGTATATAGACAGAAGGAAAATGGGTTTGTTAAAAAATCGTCAAATTGATTTATAAAGAACATACAGAGTTTTTGGATGTTGATCGGAGTCGCCATTCGATCGCTATCGCGAGACATAAAAATAAAGAAAGAAACAAAACCAAATGAAAAACCGATAAAACAGAAAGATTATTATGAAGTAAAATGGAGACGCTCGCTTAAAAACCATCACAATATTATTAAAGTGTTGTGACGATGAGACGCCGGACTTTCCGTGAGTTATTTGGGAGTCTGTGCACTGGTCGATGCACATTCTTGAACAAGGCGGTAGTTTTGAAACCTTTGGACAGAGTGGGCGTGGATCAGAGTGGACGTGGATGTAGACGTGGACGTGGATCAGAGTGGACGTGGATGTAGACGTGGACGTGGATCAGAGTGGACGTAGACGTGGACGTAGACGTGGACGTGCTCGCTTATCAACGCGTCACACAGAGCGTTTCCCACGTGTAAATATTCCTCAGAGTAGAAGGTTAATCCAGGCTATCTGACTAAAACCCTCTCGAAACCAGGGTCCGTCTACGCATGCGCCACGTGTTAACACAATAACACAAGTGACGGGGGAGATTAAAGCTGCTTAATTTTGCTAAGTACAAAGAAAATGGCAACGGTGGACGTGTCGGGGCGATACAGGAATCATTACAACACCGTAATTCACCCCACGCCCCTTCAACAGGTCGCTGTGGTTGCGCGGCTGCCATCTGCCTAGCACGAACGCTGTGTCCTGCCACTGTGTCACTGATGTGAGCTAAAAGCTTCTCCTGTAGAAAACTTCCCAGTTCTGGCTGTTAAGATTGCTCTAAAATGCTTGACAAAAAGTAAACCAAATATGTCCTCTTCTATATTGAATTTAGTGCTCTTTCTTATGAATGTTTGTTTCAATAAATATTTATTTTTTCAAATGTTCTTATTTATGTCTCGCTGCAACACACCTTTCCAATAAAATAAGAACATTTCAACACTGGAAATATTTATTGGAAAAAAGAAACATTTATAATAAAAAAGCTCTAAATTCTGTAGGAGTTAGCATATTTTGGTTTATTTTTTGATAATGTAAAAGCTCTCAAATCCTTTAAAATGGCCACACAGTTAACTAAAATAACGTCATCACCTCAAGAATCTAGTGTTCTTTTCTTATATATAGTTTCTTTGTTCCAATAAATATTCCCGATTCTTAAATGTTCTCGTTTAGTTGTGAAATGTGTGTTGCAACAAAACATAACTTTATCCGTTCAATTATTTGTTTCAGTTGTGCTGCAGAACTACGAAGTGCAGGTGTATTACAACAAGAACGTAATACGTGGCAACACCGCAGTGCTCAAGTGCACTATTCCAAGCTTCGTGAGGGACTACATAACTGTTACCTCGTGGCTTCAAGACTCTTCCTTCAACATCTACCCGTCCATCAAGGGGGGTAAGTTACATCACTCGCCTACTTGACTGCGATTTACAAACATGTGCGGAGATTACCTTAGGGCACAACTTCTAATTTAACTTAACCCTGTAAGTAGTGTTCCGACAAAAGTAGCTTGAAAAGCTTGGGAAGTTAAGTTCTCTTGTTCTTATCTTAAAAATGATATATCAATATTTCAGGATAATTCGCCTTATATATATATATATATATATATATACATATATATATATATATATATATATTACCAATATCTACAGATTTTATGAAAATATATACAAAATTCATCGTAATTGCATAAAATTATACCATTTCTATAATATCACAAATTTCACCCTAAACGTAATATATTTTTAATCCTTTTTTTGAGCATATGTATTAGACCCATATTCCATCCATTTCGCATTGGAGAATGTTGATAATCAATATCATTTTGAGATTCTGACAAAATCTCAAGTGTATTGTGTCGCACAGTCTAAAATATGCGCCCAAAGATGCCTACAATCGAAGTTTTAAAAGCAGCTATAGAAATGAGAAAGCAAACTTCTACCCCCGCCTAGGCCAGCAAGTGTTCCTTATTTTTTTCTTTCAAACGTACACGTTGGATGAACACATTCAAAGAGGTTGGAATAAAACGCTGGCACTCTACAAAATTGACGGATACTATGATATTTCTACTGGAAGTAAGTAGTACCCTGGTAGTAGCCAGTAGTAACCTGTAGTAGTAACCTGGTAACTGGTAGTTAGTAGTAGTAACATAGTTATGTTTACATTAGATTAAATAAGATGTAATTGAGATTAATTGGAAGGAATCAAATTAATTGAATATACTCAGATTCTCTTACAACTGGCTACTATGTGTGACATTACGTAATTTTCGAATGACAGCCGGTCAAACTTACGTAATTATCACAAAATATGTGGTATGTCACGCAGGTATGTTTATATATGCTAAAATAAGATGTAATTGAAATTAATTAAAAGGAATCAAATTAATTGAATATACTCAGGTTCTCCTACAAATCGATACTTTGTGTGAAATTAGGTAATTACCGAATGACACCCGTGAAACTTACATAATTATCTCAATATATGTAGTATGTCACGCAGGTATGTTTATATATGCTTACATAAGATGTAATTGTGATTTATAAGAAGGAATCACATTAATTGAATATACTCAGGTTCCCTTACAAAATCGTACTACTACTAGGTTACTTGGTGACGGAAATTGAACCAGCAACCTCTGGAATAGCTCACTGTGCGTTAGCACTGACTATTCAATCAATATTCTCCTTGGGCTAACCTACCTATCAAGGGAATAAAAATGATCTCGCATAAAGTATTCTTGAAGGGCAAGTTATTCATTGTATAACGATGACCTTCGAGATGTAACCCTGGGGGTCCAAGGAAGAGTACATATTATACTAATTATTGCATAAGTCGCTTACACAATTTTCATTACACTTAACCATCTTGGTAGAGGGAGGATAGTTAATGCCTATAATTGCAGCATAATTTGCTTTAGACATAGTCTAACAAGCTCATTGACCACCGGTTTGATTAAAGGGTGCAGTATTTCAGCAGACGTGTCAAAACATGTGTTCCGTCACGCTATAGGGCATAGGGTATAATAAGCCCTATCAACACAGCTATGGGGTTTTTTTCAGGTAACATCTCGTTGAATCGACACAATATATACCCGACCAAATAAAGGGCTCTGCCTAATTTATTCAGGAACCATTTATTTTGTTGGAAATTTAATTTTTTGCATAATCATAACCAATGAATTGATTTTTATCGAACTTTTTTGGGGGGGTGTGGGGGGGAGGGGCAATATTTACTTAATTTTGGATTTTTCACTTTAGGAGTACCATCAGGCTGCAAGGAGTGCCAGACATTGAACCACCTTGTGGGGGTGACACTATAGGGAGGTACGAAACCGGCTCGGGCATTGCTACCGTTTTACGATTCCTTTTTACTACTTATATAATATAAAGATGGCACGATTCTTAACATTCCGGAGTGACCGCAAAAGCCGTGGAAGTTTTTGACTTTTACTCAAAACTACTAAATGTAGACTTATCAGTTTATCCGACGGATGGTTTATTTAGCTGGCGAGCCAATTCATTCCGTATAAATATTGTCGTAAATGTCACTCCCCATTGTAAACCTGTCAATCCCCATTTAGAAAATACTGAAACCCTTTCTAACTAATGGGCGGGGCAAGTAAGAAATAAAAAATTAATAATAGCTGAGCAAACTAAAAATTATTATTCATAACCTTGGGCGGTCTATCGTTATCACTAGGGGTGCCAACTTTAGTGATCACGCACGTCGTAAAGATGCGTCTAAGCGTCCCCGGTTCGATTCCGTTGCGTATTTACTTACAACTTTAAGACTAGACTGATCTGCAAGAAATGCCTTTTGAACTCAGGTGTGAAAAATTGCTCCAGAAAGTTTAAATTGTCAATAAAACGAGCCGGTTTCCGCTTCGGGCCGGCTAATACGTTACTAAGTATTTCTGTCTGCATGTTCGCCCACACCGGTAGATTGAAGGGTCTGGAGAGGTTGTCAACTCGTTTATGTGTTGGTAAATGTTGGAGCTTCCCCAGCGAAAACACGAGCAATATATCAGTGCATGCAAGTTAAGAGGGCCCCCCAACGAGCGAAAACGAGCAATATATCAGTGCATGCAAGTTAAGAGGGCCCCCCAACGAGCGCAGAAACGAGCAAAATATAAGTGCATGCAAGTTAAGAGGGCCCCCCCAACGAGCGAAAACACGAGCAATATATCAGTGCATGCAAGTTAAGAGGGCCCATCAACGAGCGAAGACACGAGCAATATATCAGTGCATGCAAGTTAAGAGGGCCCCCCAACGAGCGAAGACACGAGCAATATATCAGTGCATGCAAGTTAAGAGGGCCCCCCAACGAGCGAAGACACGAGCAATATATCAGTGCATGCAAGTTAAGAGGGCCCCCCAACGAGCGAAAACGAGCAATATATCAGTGCATGCAAATTAAGAGGGCCCCCCAACGAGCGAAAACGAGCAATATATCAGTGCATGCAAGTTAAGAGGGCCCATCAACGAGCGAAGACACGAGCAATATATCAGTGCATGCAAGTTAAGAGGGCCCCCCAACGAGCGAAGACACGAGCAATATATCAGTGCATGCAAGTTAAGAGGGCCCCCCAACGAGCGAAGACACGAGCAATATATCAGTGCATGCAAGTTAAGAGGGCCCCCCAGCGAGCGAAGACACGAGCAATATATCAGTGCATGCAAGTTAAGAGGGCCCCCCAACGAGCGAAGACACGAATAATATATCAGTGCATGCAAGTTAAGAGGGCCCCCCAACGAGCGAAGACACGAGCAATATATCAGTGCATGCAAGTTAAGAGGGCCCATCAACGAGCGAAGACACGAGCAATATATCAGTGCATGCAAGTTAAGAGGGCCCCCCAACGAGCGAAGACACGAGCAATATATCAGTGCATGCAAGTTAAGAGGGCCCCCCAACGAGCGAAGACACGAGCAATATATCAGTGCATGCAAGTTAAGAGGGCCCCCCAACGAGCGAAGAAACGAGCAATATATCAGTGCATGCAAGTTAAGAGGGCCCCCCAACGAGCGAAAACACGAGCAATATATCAGTGCATGCAAGTTAAGAGGGCCCCCCAACGAGCGAAGACACGAGCAATATATCAGTGCATGCAAGTTAAGAGGGCCCCCCAGCGAGCGAAGACACGAGCAATATATCAGTGCATGCAAGTTAAGAGGGCCCCCCAACGAGCGAAGACACGAATAATATATCAGTGCATGCAAGTTAAGAGGGCCCCCCAACGAGCGAAGACACGAGCAATATATCAGTGCATGCAAGTTAAGAGGGCCCATCAACGAGCGAAGACACGAGCAATATATCAGTGCATGCAAGTTAAGAGGGCCCCCCAACGAGCGAAGACACGAGCAATATATCAGTGCATGCAAGTTAAGAGGGCCCCCCAACGAGCGAAGACACGAGCAATATATCAGTGCATGCAAGTTAAGAGGGCCCCCCAGCGAGCGAAGACACGAGCAATATATCAGTGCATGCAAGTTAAGAGGGCCCCCCAACGAGCGAAGACACGAGCAATATATCAGTGCATGCAAGTTAAGAGGGCCCCCCAACGAGCGAAGACACGAGCAATATATCAGTGCATGCAAGTTAAGAGGGCCCCCCAGCGAGCGAAGACACGAGCAATATATCAGTGCATGCAAGTTAAGAGGGCCCCCCAACGAGCGAAGACACGAGCAATATATCAGTGCATGCAAGTTAAGAGGGCCCCCCAACGAGCGAAGACACGAGCAATATATCAGTGCATGCAAGTTAAGAGGGCCCCCCAACGAGCGAAGACACGAGCAATATATCAGTGCATGCAAGTTAAGAGGGCCCCCCAACGAGCGAAGACACGAGCAATATATCAGTGCATGCAAGTTAAGAGGGCCCCCCAACGAGCGAAGACACGAGCAATATATCAGTGCATGCAAGTTAAGAGGGCCCCCCAACGAGCGAAGACACGAGCAATATATCAGTGCATGCAAGTTAAGAGGGCCCCCCAACGAGCGAAGACACGAGCAATATATCAGTGCATGCAAGTTAAGAGGGCCCCCCAACGAGCGAAGACACGAGCAATATATCAGTGCATGCAAGTTAAGAGGGCCCCTCAACGAGCGAAGACACGAGCAATATATCAGTGCATGCAAGTTAAGAGGGCCCCCCAACGAGCGAAGACACGAGCAATATATCAGTGCATGCAAGATAAGAGGGCCCCCCAACGAGCGAAGACACGAGCAATATATCAGTGAATGCAAGTTAAGAGGGCCCCCCAACGAGCGAAGACACGAGCAATATATCAGTGCATGCAAGTTAAGAGGGCCCCCCAACGAGCGAAAACGAGCAATATATCAGTGCATGCAAGTTAAGAGGGCCCCCCAACGAGCGAAGAAACGAGCAATATATCAGTGCATGCAAGTTAAGAGGGCCCCCCAACGAGCGAAAACACGAGCAATATATCAGTGCATGCAAGTTAAGAGGGCCCCCCAACGAGCGAAGACACGAGCAATATATCAGTGCATGCAAGTTAAGAGGGCCCCCCAACGAGCGAAGACACGAGCAATATATCAGTGCATGCAAGTTAAGAGGGCCCCCCAACGAGCGAAGACACGAGCAATATATCAGTGCATGCAAGTTAAGAGGGCCCCCCAACGAGCGAAGACACGAGCAATATATCAGTGCATGCAAGTTAAGAGGGCCCCCCAACGAGCGAAGACACGAGCAATATATCAGTGCATGCAAGTTAAGAGGGCCCCCCAACGAGCGAAAACGAGCAATATATCAGTGCATGCAAGTTAAGAGGGCCCCCCAACGAGCGAAGAAACGAGCAATATATCAGTGCATGCAAGTTAAGAGGGCCCCCCAACGAGCGAAAACACGAGCAATATATCAGTGCATGCAAGTTAAGAGGGCCCCCCAACGAGCGAAGACACGAGCAATATATCAGTGCATGCAAGTTAAGAGGGCCCCCCAACGAGCGAAGACACGAGCAATATATCAGTGCATGCAAGTTAAGAGGGCCCCCCATCGAGCGAAGACACGAGCAATATATCAGTGCATGCAAGTTAAGAGGGCCCCCCAACGAGCGAAGACACGAGCAATATATCAGTGCATGCAAGTTAAGAGGGCCCCCCAACGAGCGAAGACACGAGCAATATATCAGTGCATGCAAGTTAAGAGGGCCCCCCAACGAGCGAAGACACGAGCAATATATCAGTGCATGCAAGTTAAGAGGGCCCATCAACGAGCGAAGACACGAGCAATATATCAGTGCATGCAAGTTAAGAGGGCCCATCAACGAGCGAAGACACGAGCAATATATCAGTGCATGCAAGTTAAGAGGGCCCCCCAACGAGCGAAGACACGAGCAATATATCAGTGCATGCAAGTTAAGAGGGCCCCCCAACGAGCGAAGACACGAGCAATATATCAGTGCATGCAAGTTAAGAGGGCCCCCCAACGAGCGAAGACACGAGCAATATATCAGTGCATGCAAGTTAAGAGGGCCCCCCAACGAGCGAAGACACGAGCAATATATCAGTGCATGCAAGTTAAGAGGGCCCCCCAACGAGCGAAGACACGAGCAATATATCAGTGCATGCAAGTTAAGAGGGCCCCCCAACGAGCGAAGACACGAGCAATATATCAGTGCATGCAAGTTAAGAGGGCCCCCCAACGAGCGAAGACACGAGCAATATATCAGTGCATGCAAGTTAAGAGGGCCCCCCAACGAGCGAAGACACGAGCAATATATCAGTGCATGCAAGTTAAGAGGGCCCCCCAACGAGCGAAGACACGAGCAATATATCAGTGCATGCAAGTTAAGAGGGCCCCCCAACGAGCGAAAACGAGCAATATATCAGTGCATGCAAGTTAAGAGGGCCCCCCAACGAGCGAAGACACGAGCAATATATCAGTGCATGCAAGTTAAGAGGGCCCCCCAACGAGCGAAGACACGAGCAATATATCAGTGCATGCAAGTTAAGAGGGCCCCCCAACGAGCGAAGACACGAGCAATATATCAGTGCATGCAAGTTAAGAGGGCCCCCCAACGAGCGAAGACACGAGCAATATATCAGTGCATGCAAGTTAAGAGGGCCCCCCAACGAGCGAAGACACGAGCAATATATCAGTGCATGCAAGTTAAGAGGCCCCCCCAACGAGCGAAGACACGAGCAATATATCAGTGCATGCAAGTTAAGAGGGCCCCCCATCGAGCGAAGACACGAGCAATATATCAGTGCATGCAAGTTAAGAGGGCCCCCCAACGAGCGAAGACACGAGCAATATATCAGTGCATGCAAGTTAAGAGGGCCCCCCAACGAGCGAAGACACGAGCAATATATCAGTGCATGCAAGTTAAGAGGGCCCCCCAACGAGCGAAGACACGAGCAATATATCAGTGCATGCAAGTTAAGAGGGCCCATCAACGAGCGAAGACACGAGCAATATATCAGTGCATGCAAGTTAAGAGGGCCCATCAACGAGCGAAGACACGAGCAATATATCAGTGCATGCAAGTTAAGAGGGCCCCCCAACGAGCGAAGACACGAGCAATATATCAGTGCATGCAAGTTAAGAGGGCCCCCCAACGAGCGAAGACACGAGCAATATATCAGTGCATGCAAGTTAAGAGGGCCCCCCAACGAGCGAAGACACGAGCAATATATCAGTGCATGCAAGTTAAGAGGGCCCCCCAACGAGCGAAGACACGAGCAATATATCAGTGCATGCAAGTTAAGAGGGCCCCCCAACGAGCGAAGACACGAGCAATATATCAGTGCATGCAAGTTAAGAGGGCCCCCCAACGAGCGAAGACACGAGCAATATATCAGTGCATGCAAGTTAAGAGGGCCCCCCAACGAGCGAAGACACGAGCAATATATCAGTGCATGCAAGTTAAGAGGGCCCCCCAACGAGCGAAGACACGAGCAATATATCAGTGCATGCAAGTTAAGAGGGCCCCCCAACGAGCGAAAACGAGCAATATATCAGTGCATGCAAGTTAAGAGGGCCCCCCAACGAGCGAAGACACGAGCAATATATCAGTGCATGCAAGTTAAGAGGGCCCCCCAACGAGCGAAGACACGAGCAATATATCAGTGCATGCAAGTTAAGAGGGCCCCCCAACGAGCGAAGACACGAGCAATATATCAGTGCATGCAAGTTAAGAGGGCCCCCCAACGAGCGAAGACACGAGCAATATATCAGTGCATGCAAGTTAAGAGGGCCCCCCAACGAGCGAAGACACGAGCAATATATCAGTGCATGCAAGTTAAGAGGCCCCCCCAACGAGCGAAGACACGAGCAATATATCAGTGCATGCAAGTTAAGAGGGCCCCCCATCGAGCGAAGACACGAGCAATATATCAGTGCATGCAAGTTAAGAGGGCCCCCCAACGAGCGAAGACACGAGCAATATATCAGTGCATGCAAGTTAAGAGGGCCCCCCAACGAGCGAAGACACGAGCAATATATCAGTGCATGCAAGTTAAGAGGGCCCCCCAACGAGCGAAGACACGAGCAATATATCAGTGCATGCAAGTTAAGAGGGCCCATCAACGAGCGAAGACACGAGCAATATATCAGTGCATGCAAGTTAAGAGGGCCCATCAACGAGCGAAGACACGAGCAATATATCAGTGCATGCAAGTTAAGAGGGCCCCCCAACGAGCGAAGACACGAGCAATATATCAGTGCATGCAAGTTAAGAGGGCCCCCCAACGAGCGAAGACACGAGCAATATATCAGTGCATGCAAGTTAAGAGGGCCCCCCAACGAGCGAAGACACGAGCAATATATCAGTGCATGCAAGTTAAGAGGGCCCCCCAACGAGCGAAGACACGAGCAATATATCAGTGCATGCAAGTTAAGAGGGCCCCCCAACGAGCGAAGACACGAGCAATATATCAGTGCATGCAAGTTAAGAGGGCCCCCCAACGAGCGAAGACACGAGCAATATATCAGTGCATGCAAGTTAAGAGGGCCCCCCAACGAGCGAAGACACGAGCAATATATCAGTGCATGCAAGTTAAGAGGGCCCCCCAACGAGCGAAGACACGAGCAATATATCAGTGCATGCAAGTTAAGAGGGCCCCCCAACGAGCGAAGACACGAGCAATATATCAGTGCATGCAAGTTAAGAGGGCCCCCCAACGAGCGAAAACGAGCAATATATCAGTGCATGCAAGTTAAGAGGGCCCCCCAACGAGCGAAGACACGAGCAATATATCAGTGCATGCAAGTTAAGAGGGCCCCCCAACGAGCGAAGACACGAGCAATATATCAGTGCATGCAAGTTAAGAGGGCCCCCCAACGAGCGAAGACACGAGCAATATATCAGTGCATGCAAGTTAAGAGGGCCCCCCAACGAGCGAAGACACGAGCAATATATCAGTGCATGCAAGTTAAGAGGGCCCCCCAACGAGCGAAAACGAGCAATATATCAGTGCATGCAAGTTAAGAGGGCCCCCCAACGAGCGAAGACACGAGCAATATATCAGTGCATGCAAGTTAAGAGGGCCCATCAACGAGCGAAGACACGAGCAATATATCAGTGCATGCAAGTTAAGAGGGCCCCCCAACGAGCGAAAACGAGCAATATATCAGTGCATGCAAGTTAAGAGGGCCCCCCAACGAGCGAAGACACGAGCAATATATCAGTGCATGCAAGTTAAGAGGGCCCCCCAACGAGCGAAGACACGAGCAATATATCAGTGCATGCAAGTTAAGAGGGCCCCCCAACGAGCGAAGACACGAGCAATATATCAGTGCATGCAAGTTAAGAGGGCCCCCCAACGAGCGAAGACACGAGCAATATATCAGTGCATGCAAGTTAAGAGGGCCCCCCAACGAGCGAAGACACGAGCAATATATCAGTGCATGCAAGTTAAGAGGGCCCCCCAACGAGCGAAGACACGAGCAATATATCAGTGCATGCAAGTTAAGAGGGCCCCCCAACGAGCGAAAACGAGCAATATATCAGTGCATGCAAGTTAAGAGGGCCCCCCAACGAGCGAAGAAACGAGCAATATATCAGTGCATGCAAGTTAAGAGGGCCCCCCAACGAGCGAAAACACGAGCAATATATCAGTGCATGCAAGTTAAGAGGGCCCCCCAACGAGCGAAGACACGAGCAATATATCAGTGCATGCAAGTTAAGAGGGCCCCCCAACGAGCGAAGACACGAGCAATATATCAGTGCATGCAAGTTAAGAGGGCCCCCCATCGAGCGAAGACACGAGCAATATATCAGTGCATGCAAGTTAAGAGGGCCCCCCAACGAGCGAAGACACGAGCAATATATCAGTGCATGCAAGTTAAGAGGGCCCCCCAACGAGCGAAGACACGAGCAATATATCAGTGCATGCAAGTTAAGAGGGCCCCCCAACGAGCGAAGACACGAGCAATATATCAGTGCATGCAAGTTAAGAGGGCCCCCCAACGAGCGAAGACACGAGCAATATATCAGTGCATGCAAGTTAAGAGGGCCCCCCAACGAGCGAAGACACGAGCAATATATCAGTGCATGCAAGTTAAGAGGGCCCCCCAACGAGCGAAAACGAGCAATATATCAGTGCATGCAAGTTAAGAGGGCCCCCCAACGAGCGAAGAAACGAGCAATATATCAGTGCATGCAAGTTAAGAGGGCCCCCCAACGAGCGAAAACACGAGCAATATATCAGTGCATGCAAGTTAAGAGGGCCCCCCAACGAGCGAAGACACGAGCAATATATCAGTGCATGCAAGTTAAGAGGGCCCCCCAACGAGCGAAGACACGAGCAATATATCAGTGCATGCAAGTTAAGAGGGCCCCCCATCGAGCGAAGACACGAGCAATATATCAGTGCATGCAAGTTAAGAGGGCCCCCCAACGAGCGAAGACACGAGCAATATATCAGTGCATGCAAGTTAAGAGGGCCCCCCAACGAGCGAAGACACGAGCAATATATCAGTGCATGCAAGTTAAGAGGGCCCCCCAACGAGCGAAGACACGAGCAATATATCAGTGCATGCAAGTTAAGAGGGCCCATCAACGAGCGAAGACACGAGCAATATATCAGTGCATGCAAGTTAAGAGGGCCCATCAACGAGCGAAGACACGAGCAATATATCAGTGCATGCAAGTTAAGAGGGCCCATCAACGAGCGAAGACACGAGCAATATATCAGTGCATGCAAGTTAAGAGGGCCCCCCAACGAGCGAAGACACGAGCAATATATCAGTGCATGCAAGTTAAGAGGGCCCCCCAACGAGCGAAGACACGAGCAATATATCAGTGCATGCAAGTTAAGAGGGCCCCCCAACGAGCGAAGACACGAGCAATATATCAGTGCATGCAAGTTAAGAGGGCCCCCCAACGAGCGAAGACACGAGCAATATATCAGTGCATGCAAGTTAAGAGGGCCCCCCAACGAGCGAAGACACGAGCAATATATCAGTGCATGCAAGTTAAGAGGGCCCCCCAACGAGCGAAAACGAGCAATATATCAGTGCATGCAAGTTAAGAGGGCCCCCCAACGAGCGAAGACACGAGCAATATATCAGTGCATGCAAGTTAAGAGGGCCCCCCAACGAGCGAAGACACGAGCAATATATCAGTGCATGCAAGTTAAGAGGGCCCCCCAACGAGCGAAGACACGAGCAATATATCAGTGCATGCAAGTTAAGAGGGCCCCCCAACGAGCGAAGACACGAGCAATATATCAGTGCATGCAAGTTAAGAGGGCCCCCCAACGAGCGAAAACGAGCAATATATCAGTGCATGCAAGTTAAGAGGGCCCCCCAACGAGCGAAGAAACGAGCAATATATCAGTGCATGCAAGTTAAGAGGGCCCCCCAACGAGCGAAAACACGAGCAATATATCAGTGCATGCAAGTTAAGAGGGCCCCCCAACGAGCGAAGACACGAGCAATATATCAGTGCATGCAAGTTAAGAGGGCCCCCCAACGAGCGAAGACACGAGCAATATATCAGTGCATGCAAGTTAAGAGGGCCCCCCAACGAGCGAAGACAGAGTTTTACTTTAAGGGTCAAATTATGCTAAAATTTTTTAAAATTGCAGTGCATATTTTCGAACTTCTTTAAAGTTGGGTGAATAATGTGCGAGAAACTCCTACGCCAAAACTGGACTGGCTAAGCTATTTTTGGTAGCTAGAAGTCATTAATATTAACAGATTCTAGGTATTCAAGATGCAAAGAGAATGTACATATCGCAGCATACGATAGTTACTTGGATGTTATGGTATAATATAAAAACAAACGGTGATTTATGAGTCGTCACTGCAACGAAGACATAATACAATATGGTAAAAAGTCCCCCACTGAAACTCAGTTCTTTTAACTGATTGGGTAGACCGTAAATATTAAATACTATTTTTTGCTAGGCTAATATGGCCGACAAGTGATGGACCTGGCATACTGATCAGTAAACACACCGATAAGCCACGTTGCTTCAACACCTGTCAACCAAATGTCCACTAATGTATCCTTCCTACAGTATCCGCTATGTAGGGAAGTCTTCGACTTAATCAATTAAGTGTATAGTACAGACATTTACTTCATCAACCCTCTTCGGGCTAGTTCTTGAGTTTCTACGACCCTTGACCGGTAGTCGTGGCTCAGCAGAAAAACGCGAGACTACTCGGGTTCGATACCAGGACCAGCAATCCTGACCGAAGGTTTTTCCCGAGGTTTTTCTCAGTCACATGGCGAATGCTGGGATTGAGTCATATACAATCCTCGGACATTCCTCCCCAACTATCCCCACATCCTAATATACGTAGCTGTATTTCATGTGTTCCAAACATGTTGTGTTTGAAACGTTTTCAAGTGCGGAAACACAATTCAGTGGCGCTGCTGTAGATGCACTTTATTGCTAGAAGATCACCTAGGCCTACACATTGTACCCGAAAGAATCTTGTGATTTTCTATTGAGTCCTTATAGAAAAGCGTTGAGTCGAGTGTTTTGGTGGTTGGGAAACAACAAAGCGTCTTGTTAAATGCATTTCCACAATACACGATAAAGGATTTGCCTGGTTGAAGGAAAAGGAAAAGTCCAATAAATTGCTTTTAAAATTGATTCAGTTTTTTACGCTACAATAATTCAACCACCAACTATTTTTGGAGACATTAAAGGCAACTTGGTCACCGGGACCAAATTGGTTAACTGGGGAAGACCGATAATTGTTTGCGGATCGTCTTCACCCCTCTCCCAGCAAGCCACCATACACCAACAAGCATTCCAAGCAATTGTTCTGTGTTCGCTTCAGTCATATGTATGATTGACTGTTAAAGTCAATAATTTGGAAGAAAATTAACATAATTTAAAGCTATTGCCTTCGTGAAGATAAAGATATTGTAATGCCACTGTTTCGAGGGGCAGGACTTGAACACAAAAAAAATATGACGAGCTTGAACAAACTTACGAAAATACTTATATTTTTATAATCTGGCTTTAAAAAATTGATTTTTCGACTGCAGATTTTATGTTGATGCCTGTAGGAGGCTACATTGCATAATGCATACACTATTGAAGGGAAAGAATGAAGATAAAGTTATATGATTTTAAGGAGAACCCGACCCGCTAAATATTTAGTCAGGCACTTCACTTGTTTTCTTCGAGGCAACTGCCAATTATTAGAAGCGTGGTTTCCACGGAGAAAACAATTAAGACATGATGATAAATACTTAGCGGCCCGTCAAAACACTGGCCATTAATTGGATGAAAATAAGACGGAGTTGAACGAACGTACACCTCAATGTTCTTGTATAATCCCACTGCCAACTAAGTCGATTATATATTGACATTTTATCCAAACACTTTCACACTGAGTAGGAGGAGCATATTGCTACGCCACTAACTTAAAATCTAAATCTAAATTAAACCAATAATGCCTAAAACGGTATTCACATTCTGAAAGGTATTAGAGCAGTGCGCACGAGTACAAAAGGTCTATTACTCACTCGAAACAAACTCCTCACGCCGTTGTCTAGAATCAAGCGCATAATTACCACAACAAAGTATGGCAAGCTACCCGGGGGTTGTCAGAGCTCAATGCTAAACAGTGAGTAGGGTCCACATTCAAACCGAGAAGTGTCTCACGCCCCCCCCCCCCAATCCCCCCCCACCCTTTTTTCATTACCAACATAACGTTCAATGACAGACAGTACCTTCCCTTGCGATTGTAACTTGATGGTGAATCTAGGCCATCCCTTCCCTTCAATATAGACCCACAATTAACACCGGGTGGAATTACGTTTTGACGTATCTACTATATGAGAATGATACATGACAATTTAAGGGGAATTTAAAAAAACGAAGATGGTTTATATAGGAATATAGGAAAAGGGGAGGAAGTGGGTTTTTACTTTTTAGCTGCTTATTTATTTTGACGCTAAAGAATTGGCATGTGGCTGATTACACAACAACATGGAACACCGTACACGAGTGTACAATAGAACACACTGATATGATGAGTAATGTAATATCAAGCGGAGTGTTATGAGCGAAGGTGTGTGTGTGTGATCGATGAAGTAGAAAGTGTATTTCTTGTTTGGTGAGATAACAAAGGACTCGGCAGTCGGCAGTGCTTGGACTTCACAGACACGGACGATCTGAAAGGAAGGGGGTGGAGGGAGGGGGGAGTAGAATGAATAGCAGGAACGAATGTGTGTGCAGGTGTGTTGTGGATGGATGAGGAAGAGAGGAAAGTTTGTCAGGAAGACTGTTAACGATGTGACTGCGGGAAGAAATGATTGTTTCTTTGGTGTTAGAATAACGTTCATTCAAGTTGAACCACATGATTATAGATGTAACATCGGAGTGTCGGTCACCACGGATTGATTTGATACATTTGCAGGGTAAAACTAAGCACGATGGGTTCCTGTCCAGTACTTACTAAGCTCATTTCAATATACATGCAGAACTGTTCTCTCTTGCTCTCACTCGTGTCCAGTACTTCAACCATAATCGTAAGTTGTTAGCTCATTTTAATACACATGGATATGTTGTTAACATTTATAACACGTTTTTAAAAGTATCCTAAATCCGAATTTTTTCAAAACCCTCCCACATTATAAACACCGGTTCTGTTCTGATAACGAAGCAGACCCTATCCTAAGAAACTCTCCGAAACCACGACAATTGAACCTGAAACCAAGCGAAGTATCGTCTCCATGTTGGCGCACTGCTAACCTCGGAGCCTATACAAGGCCTAGGGTAAACTAGGAATCACGCTTGAAGATAGTTACCCCCCAGCACGATAGCGCTCTATTCAGGGGTGCCCAACATACGGCCCGCGGGCCGCATCCGCCAAGCCATTTCATCTGGCCCACACCTCCCATTCCATGGTATCATACATTCTAGTCACACAACTAAACCCACGAAAAAATTTAATTTTATCTGAACGCACATTGTTTTGAAACTTATTTGGTGGAGATATAGGCCTATGAGTGTATAACCACAGAACTAATAGGTATAACTATTTTAGACTTCGCAGCGAAAAACGCTCAGAACTCTTTTGTTTCTACTTCTAGTTTTGTTCTCGGTCAAGCCTAGTTTCTTGGAAGCCGAGGAGGGGGTGGTATTATTGTTTTCTTTGGCGACATCCGGCTAACTCTCTAAAAACTTCCGTATCACAAGAATTAAAACGACTAAAATAAGTAGTGAGTGTCGCGTATTTAATGAAAAGTGGACGGATGTGTAGTTATTTTTGTATTATATATTTTTCAACCAACAAAGTCCAAAAAATCAAATATATACATATTTATATTTAAATTGATGTGGCCCGCAAACATTTAACTATGCAATGTGGCCCACTTCTAAATTAAGTTGGGCACCCCTGCTATATATGATCAGCAGTTGACTCGGTACTCGCAGAAAACTAATTCACTCGGACAATCGGTGGAAATAAGTTTAATTACCACAAAGAAGCAAAGGAATTATTACAACAAACTTGATTGACGCAGAAGAATGAAGAAAGAAAGAGCGAGAGGGAGGGAGGGGGGGGGGAGGGAAACACTGGAAAACTGTAGCACACTAATTACTATAAATAATCAGAGAAGCATTTAAATGAAATTACCGTTTGCTCAGATAGCGTTTCCACCATTAACTAAGTGATAAGGTAGAAACTCGCAGAGCACATTTCCAGACTCACATTCCGCAAATTTAGATAGTGATATAATTCCAAAACCATCAGTTATCAAGCTAATGTGTTAGACGGTCAGCTATCCCTCCAAATTCAATAGAATGGTCTCACTCGGCCGGACCAGCCGAGAGTAGGCTCAAAAAATTCGTAATTTTTACCTAATTACAACAAAGGCAATCCGGAAATCTAAATCGGTAGCTTTTACTTTTTATAGCCAAAAAACGGCAAAAAAATGTCAAAAAAGAATTATTTAAATACTACAAGACTAGTTGACTGATAACGCTGAAATAGGTGTCTAACAATTTGTTATTTTATGTGAAGTTAATCAGAAGTAATTCGAAAATGGAAATCGCTACTGTTTGGCACTAGGAGCATAAAAACGGCAAAAACGGCACACATTTCAGTTAGAAGACCAGTTGACCGATAACACTTAGAGAGGAGTCAAACAACTCGGAATTTCAAACTGAATGTAGCCAATAACAAATAATGTGAAGTAAGAAATAATAATCACTGCCTTTAACACCAAGAAACGGCAAAAAAGGGCACCAATGTATCATATAGAAGACCTATCGATCGATTACACTTAGACTGGTGGTACGAACTCGATATTTTAGAACGAATTCAGAACAAATAAAGCGACCATCAAAATCAGCAGTGCTTTGCTTGGTCTTTAGAACAAAAAGTTATAAAAAAGGCATACTAGCCAGTAGCCTGTCCCCTTTGCTCAAAAATTCAAGAATATGTTCTCACTCGGCCAGACTCGGGAGTGGGCTCAAAAAATCGTAATTATTACCTGATTGCATTAAAGACAATGCGGAAATTGAAATTGGTAGCTTTCACTTTTTAGTTTTTACATACAAAAAAGGGCAATTTATGAACTACATTTCCAATTAATGATAATGCTATTAAGGGCGGCAAAAAATTGAAATCTTAAGAGATCGTGAAGAAAATGTTATCCAAAATTTTTAAATAATAGCTTTGGGCATTATGGAAAAAAGGGGGGGGGGGGCATAAATAGACCATTTAATATTTAGGTTAAGTTACCGATTAACTCCAAGTAGCCGCTTACATTGCATGGAAGAGATGACAACACATATGCCATACTCAAAGCAGAATACTAAACAAATATTGTGAAAGTTGAAGTCAAAAGTATTTGGCTTTCAGCAAGAAATGTGTTTTGTAATTATACAAGACCAGTAGAATAACGCTAGGTAACAAATTCTCTCAATTCTCTCACCTCTCAATCTTTAAAGGCCCACTAAACCCTCACATTTCGTTTAAAACGTGTAATTGTAAGCCTAATCTGTAACGGTTAGTGCATGTGTCCAGTTGCCTAGTGTATCCAAGCTCTTGAAATCCAAGAAAAAGTGTTTCGCCCCAGGCGTTGTGACGTCTACAAAACTACGCGCTACTCGCTGCATATGGAGCATCTTCTGTGTTTCTAGGCCCGCGCAAATATATCTCGTCTTCCAAGTCCATCTAATTCACTTGAGCACAAATCAAACATACCACTGAATTCGTCTTAATTCGGTCTACACGATGAATGTTTAAACAACCTTGTACCATTTATGCAACTTATTCTATAAAATGTTAAACATGAAGCAATTACCACATAATTTATATGGAAACACAACCAATTTCAAGCAAATGTGATGAGGAGCTCGCTTTAAAAATCATAATTCCAACCAGCCTGTCATGTTAACTGATATGTTAAGATATTGTAAGCAGAATACCAGCAAGAAATTGATGAAAATTTAGCCGATTATCGTATGTATATAATAATGCGTGTTGTCCGTTCACTGCTGCCGAGTTCAACTCGGTGAGCGCGGGCAAAGCCGCATGGCCTGTCAAGCTTTAATAGCTTGGCTGAAAACATGGACGCATTTGTACATTGTATAAAATAAAATGTTTCAATTATAAACTGTTTAGTTGTATGTCTCAATCTATTGCTATCGATACTTTAATACAAAAAAATAAAAAAGCGCATATATAATAACTTAGAATAACTGAACGAACTATATTTTGAATTTGAAATACAAAATAATACTACAGTTATTAAGAAGAAACAAAACAGCTTGAACCTGCGGCTATTAAGATTTGTTATTTTAGTTTCCGGCAATTTTTAGTTACAGAATTTCCATTGATGCCAATAACAAAATAAAGTCGATATATTAATTATAATATAATGTAATAATGAAAGTAATAATACCACCAATAATAACAATAATAATAATGATGACGATGCAAACACGAATAATATGTAAATCACGCACACGCACACAACCAAACTATTACACACACGACTATTGTAGTTTTGACGTGTTCTTTAGGCCTATGTAATATATTTGTATCAGTTATTATTATTATTTCCAGGCCTGACTGGTAGAAATCCCACGTAGTTTCATGATTCTATGGGAAGTTGGTTGAGTTTGAGAGCACTCATTGAGATACGACACACTGACTCCACTATACATTTACAACGCAAGAGAAATCAATAGAATGTTTTTATAGTCGATAGTAAAGACTAGTACTTTGACTGATCTCGATCTACGCAGCTCACTGGATATATTCGCGGGCAATTGTCGTGATGCGGCCTGCAACACGCGTTGTTATATACACACGATAATCGGCAAAATTTCCATCAATTACTGCTGGTTTTCTGCTTGTAATATCTTAACATATCAGTTAACATGACAGGCTGGTTGGAATTCTGATTTTTTCAGCTACTTTTTCATTACATTAGCTGGAAATTGGTTGTGTTTCCATCTAAATTATGTGGTAATTGCTTCATGTTTAACATTTTATAGAATAAGTTGCATAAATGGTAGAAGACTGTTTAAACATTCATCGTGTAGACCGAAGTAAGACGAATTCAGTGGTATGTTTGATTCGTGCTCAAGTGAATTAGATGGATCTGGAAGACGAGATATATTTGCGCGGGCCTCGAAACACAGAAGATGCTCCATATGCAGCGAGTAGTGTGTAGTTTAGTAGACGTCACAACGCCTGGGGCGAAACACTTTTACTTGGATTTCAAGAGCTGGGATACACTAGGCAACTTGACACATGCACTAACCGTTACGGATTAGGCTTACAATTACACGTTTTAAACAAAATGTGAGGGTTTAGTGGGCCTTTAAGTATCCCACTATCATTTGACTATGGCTTTTGCCTGGAAAATGGTTCAGTAGTGCTATCCGATGGCTTGTGACAAAACCAGCCCTTGAAGAAGTGTTGGAAATCGTGCAAATGCAAACACTGTTCCACAGCCAAGTGTCAGTGCAGTGATTTGAAGCTTAGATACAGACTTGTATTTCTGTGAATACCAATGCAAAGAGGTGCAAGAAGATACCTTGCATCCAGTACCTAAAAGAGGAAACTACTGCAATAAGAATAGTGACCCCGATTTCTAAAGTATACATACATAATATTTAAGCCCTCATTACACTTAACTTGATACAATATATTTAAATGAAATACAGTGTTTGCGCTACCAATGCGACTATATGTGAATGAGTTTCTGTTCAAGTGATTCTCAAAGCACGGAAAATATTTAACAAGGAGGCGAAGAGGATAACCTATTTTAAGTAATGAATGAAAACTTTATATTTTGAGTCGATCCACTCAGTAGCATGACTGATTTTCAGTGAGCGATTTTAATTTAAAGCGGCTGAGCCAACCCTATAGCCTCCGAACCCCATTGACGAGTGAGCGATAACCAACTATAAAGATAGATATTTAAATATAAAATATGTGAATCAGTGGTTAGACAGTGCGAACACCTGCGGGCAAATATCAGAATCAACAAGGATGATTTCAGAACATCTTTGAATTTATTGAGTGCTTCCTTGCTAGGATGGCTCCAAAGTCATCGATGTATTTTATTGTTTACAGCGAAGTTGGGCACAGTTAGGTACAACTTGTATTTGTTGCTAACGTCATCTCACATGTGTGTTTTAATAAATTGTATTTACATTGGTGTTTCATTTACTTGTATAATAATATAATATCATGATCTAACATCTACATCATTTGATGCTTCGTACTCGTAGGTTTACAATTACTTTTTCAACAAATTTACACATACACATGGCCAGGCCATAGAAATGTAAATGCCGAACATTGGTGTTTTACACACTACACTACACAAACCGTCTAGAACTTACGGAGTTAGATTGATTGAACACATGCCGTCCATATATTTTTTCCTTGTATTTGATCTTTTAAATAATTGGAAACAATAAGCCTATTTTGATTTTTTCGTTTTCGTGTAAATAAAACTCATAAAAATATTGACCAACGGCGTTCATAATCATGTCCAATGATACATTTTTCTTCCTACCCAATTATTTTTCCCTGCAAATAGTATTTCCATTTAATTAAATGTGACTCTCTTGCTGTTCTTCAAGCACTTGAAATAATACCAACAATTTGTGACTTATCTATCATGGCCGTTTCCAACTGCATTTGGGTTTATTCTATTTTTGCGAAAATAATAGCACTAATAATCTTATAACCAACCCCCCCCCCCTCATGACCATTTTTGCCCTTTAGAATATGAAAGGTAAACGTTAATGGTTTAGATGTTCGCACGATGCTTTTAATCGCATTTGTTGCCTTCTCTCCCAGAAAGTCAGTCAAGCGATCTAAACGACAGCGGTGCCTTTTTTGGTACCCTTTTTCATCCACCGGTAATGCCTAAAGGCACATATATTGAGTTTCACATTATTTCTTTTACATTATGCTTAAAATATCAAATTAGCCTACCTCTTTCATTATTACTGGTCAGTTAGTCTATTTAATAAATTGTGCCATTATTTACCGTTTTTTAGGATCTCAACCCTAAACTCTGCAGATTTCCATTTTCGCATTATTGTTTCTTTGTTTCTAAAAAATATCGAATTTTTTGACACCTTCCCCAGCGTAATCACTCAATTGGTCTTGTACTTAATAAATTTACCGTCTTTTGCCGTTTTTTGGCTATAAAAAGTGAAAGCTACCGATTTCGATTTCCGGATTGCCTTTGCTGTAATCAGGTAAAAATAACAAATTTTTTGAGCCTACTCTCGGTTGGTCCGGCCGAGTGAGACCACTAAAGTGCGTAGCTGACCGTCTATCGTTCAGATATGAAACGAATTTCTTCCTTTAAAAAATGCTAGGATATGTTTGTAGCTCTGCGAGAAAAACAAAACCTTCATGACAGTATCCATGGCTGTATCTTGGTATAAGTGTTACAACGCTAACGATGTAGATTCTAGTATCAAATCCTCAAAAGTCAAACACAGTTTCAGTTGAAATGCGATGAATGCGATGAAAGCACTGGAAGCTTATTCTTATACAGCTAGCGACCTTACAACGGAGTTGTGTTCATATTTCTATCAAGCAGTTCTGTATTGCGATAACAAATGAAACAAGATTTAAATCTATTTTTTAAATTTTAATTTTAATTAATTTGACTTCTTTAAAATGGAAATATATTCGGAATTAGTTATGTAAATAAAACCGTTTTCATTATACGCACTACATGAAACTGTTTTGAGTCTGCAGATATAATAAGTTTTATGTTGGCTGAAAAAGGCAAAATTGAGATGTAAAGGAGATGAAACGACGACAAATTTCTATGACGGAAGTTAATTATTATTTGGTCGACTTTTAATTAGTTAAATGCTGTAATTGGTTATTCCCAAGTGGCAGCCATGCACACGTCCGGATGTCTGGTACAGAAGTGTGCCCAGTACACCGCATAGTCGTCCCGGTTTATTGAAACTTCCTGAGAGTTGGGGCACAGCGGTTAGTCCGCACTCAACCCAGTAGCTTACAGGGGACTCTTTTCATTCATCCCAAAGCTTTCCACATCATCATTTTCGCCGCCGAAGTTTTAGCCAACTCGACAGAAAATACGCAAATCAACGTTGTAAAACTTGCTGTCATTTATAACTACAAAATTGTATTTGAGATCACTTTTGTTTCAAGACTTCACCTACATCCTATATAAATTTAAACTCAAGAAAACCTAGAAAACACCTATATCTTCAACATGCCTATGAATTGTGAGATTATTTTTAGTACTTTGCGAGCTAAACGAGGCATCCAACAACATACAGTAATGTTTTGATGTAGGTAGTCTGCGCTCATATTAAAAGCAGGTTATCACAAAGAGACTGAGGGTCAAATGCATAGTTGTTCCTCACGTGCTCCTCGACTCAGCCTTTCCTCAGACTCGCCCAACCACCAATCACAGAGCAGCGTTGCCATGAGGACGGCTCTGTGATTGGAGGTTAGGTGAGGCTGAGTTGAGGAGGGCTTGAGTGTGAACTATGCATTCGGGCCTTAAATCAAGTGGCCCATACTTAACACACTGTGCATAGCTTGTATGCTCCACCAGCGTCCAAGACCTTCAGTCACTCCAAGGGCAGGACACGCTCAGCTCACACCGCAGTACGCAGCCTCGCTACGAGTACGAGCGACAAATAAATGGTTTAGAGGTATTGATGAATAATTGAACGAGAAACAAATGTGAGCCGTTTGTCAGTGACATTTTTTCAAATACAGCGTCACTGTTTACTATTCGGGCCGCGGCGGCCGCGCCGCCCCTAGTTATAACGTTGAGCTGCCACGAACCTTTGCGACTCTTCATTGTTTCATTGGATCAAGGTGCTGGGGGTGGACGGGACACGCATCAAGCGTTCATATGTGGCGACGAACCACTGGATCAAGGTGCTGGGGGTGGACGGGACACGCATCAAGCGTTCATATGTGGCGACGAACCACTGGATCAAGGTGCTGGGGGTGGACGGGACACGCATCAAGCGTTCATATGTGGGGACGAACCACTGGATCAAGGTGCTGGGGGTGGACGGGACACGCATCAAGCGTTCATATGTGGGGACGAACCACTGGATCAAGGTGCTGGGGGTGGACGGGACACGCATCAAGCGTTCATATGTGGCGACGAACCACTGGATCAAGGTGCTGGGGGTGGACGGGACACGCATCAAGCGTTCATATGTGGCGACGAACCACTGGATCAAGGTGCTGGGGGTGGACGGGACACGCACCAAGCGTTCATATGTGGGGACGAACCACTGGATCAAGGTGCTGGGGGTGGACGGGACACGCATCAAGCGTTCATATGTGGCGACGAACCACTGGATCAAGGTGCTGGGGGTGGACGGGACACGCATCAAGCGTTCATATGTGGCGACGAACCACTGGATCAAGGTGCTGGGGGTGGACGGGACACGCATCAAGCGTTCATATGTGGCGACGAACCACTGGATCAAGGTGCTGGGGGTGGACGGGACACGCATCAAGCGTTCATATGTGGGGACGAACCACTGGATCAAGGTGCTGGGGGTGGACGGGACACGCATCAAGCGTTCATATGTGGCGACGAACCACTGGATCAAGGTGCTGGGGGTGGACGGGACACGCATCAAGCGTTCATATGTGGGGACGAACCACTGGATCAAGGTGCTGGGGGTGGACGGGACACGCATCAAGCGTTCGTATGTGGCGACGTATTGCATTAATTGTAGAAATAACAATGTAACAACTGCAATATTTGAAAGTTTTTTAATTCATTGTGTTGCTGATACAAAACCAAATTCCGCATACGAATAACTGTTTTAACATTATATGTTTTCATAGCATAAAATTTAAACAAATGCATCATTATTATCTTCCTTTCCACATCAATTTTATAGCTGAATAGGATATAGACATTAAATAATAAAATAAATAAAATTAAAAAGGTTTGTTGACGATTTGAAATCTAGCTACAACGAATTTAGAATATACTGCGCAACATTAAAATAAAGTGGTTCAACAAATGAAAGAGACAGAAAGAGTTTGATTATTCTATGAAGGGATCAGCAACGCAAACATTTTATAGGAATCTTCCGCACCGAGTTGTCAAGTGCAAAGTGAAATGCTGCCGAGTATCTGGGACACTGGCTGTGGCTGACATTTTTAATTTTATGTTGGGTAAATTATTCTTTTTGTTGTGCGAAACTTCCAGACGTTGGAGATGACTGGAAACAGGCGGCCTTCACTTTTCTCATTTGCGAAACCAACAGTTTGGAACTGAAAACAATCATTGTCTTAGATAGTTAATTACTAATTAGACAACAGGACGAGTAATGATTTATACTTTTCTTTTGGAAACGGCATAACAACGTGCCTTCTTAATGAGCGTGTCAAGGTAATATTAATAATACAAATCATTCAATGTTTTGAATAGAATCAATTATTATTTTAATTTTCTCTTTATCGGAAAACTATTTCCTTGAAAATAGTATTTACTGTTCTAACTAATTGTCATTTAAATTCATATCTATACATTGAAAAATAATATATTTGAACGCATTGTCATATACCCTAAGCTAGTTACTTATGTTTTGCTGCTTCAACAGTATTTTAGTTGAAAATAGTAAAAATATTTTCGTTTTAATCTCTATATTAAAATAATGTTTTTGATAATAGGGAGCGTTGTTTTGAAAGTCTCCACTTCAACAAAATAATCCGACTCATTCCTCCTTTCTCTTAATTTAGTAAATTAACAAATGACATCAACGATTCCTTGCGTTGCCCCTTCCCAAGTGGAAATGCGAATATATTTCTGCCTGATGGGGTTGATAGCACAAAGATGAGTTTCGAAGAATTACCACAATGCACAACTGATAGATTCGTAGCAAACGCGAAACGATGAATACTGTTGTTTTAATTCCCTCCATTGAAAGTTGTGATTGGAATGCAAAGATAAGTTCGTTAAACCGAAAATAAATTATCAACAGTTGATAATAGTTTCTACGAGAGGATCGTACCTCCAATGTGTACGAGAGAGAAGGAGATAAAAGGAATTAAGATTTCAGGGGCATACCTTCCTTCTCCCCCTTATCATTTGCAATTAAGCTCCGTTCCGCTTCCGCGAACTCTTCACCGGAACTGAAAATTTCGATGCAATTTCTTTCCCTTCTTTCCTTCCCTTTCCCTGGCGCGAAGGTAAGAAGCAAGGCAGCCTCGCGTATCCGCCATCGCGGTTGCCAACTCAATTGGTCGTACCTTTTAACCCTTTTATTTCACTATTAGATAGTGAATTCGATCTTCGCGTGACGGGCATGTTCAGCCGAGGCTGAGGGGGTCAGAGAGAGGTGATCTGCGCGTATTGAGAGGCTTGACAAATAAACCCCGTCTAATTCAACGAAGAATTAGTGAGAATGTGGTTCAAAGCTGAGCTTTTCTAGATTCAATTCCAACGTCGAACCACTCAAGAACAGCTGTCTCAAAGAGATAGTTAATAGGTTAATAGTAATGTCAAAAACTAAAAACATACCACAGGTAAATGTTACTTCTTACTACCAAAGTTATTACTAAGAGGTTAAAAGTGCAACAAGTACCACCGACAGATTTTCTAAAGTGGGCTAATCAACACACTGCGACACGCTAATCGTCACAACATTGAGCCCGTTCAAAATAAAACAAGAGTTCCCGCCGTATGTCCCCCATTGCTATTGCTCCCGTTAATATACCCATTATGGTTGGGGACTATTACATAAATGGGAAATCAATTTCTTTTAGGTTCTAAAATCAATATTTTTAATTGGCAATGAAGTCTACCTAATTATGATGTTATTCCACATATATTCTCTAACTGCTAACGGTATTCTAAATCACTCGCTCTCATTACTCATTACTTCCTTAATAAGGCGATCCCCATCCATAGTCGGAACAATTATTGAAATCGCAGGGATTTAATTGGGAGGGATTATGCGAAGATAAATCGTACATTTACAGCATTCAGACGGAGATTACAAAGTGAATTGCTAATCTGAACATTAAATGTAAAAGAAAGATCGTTTTAATTTGTCGGCGAAGTTTTATTCGCTCGCACGAGGGAGAGGTCGGAGGAGGAGGGGGGGGGGGTTCGACGTAAAGGGGGCCGAATGACGTGAGAGGGAAACACTCAGCTGCCGCGAAAAATGGAGATTAAATTATACCCACATTTTCGCGACTTTCGACAATTTCACCGTGGTGAACGCAGGATTACACGCAACTATAATTTTCTACCCAGAGTGCTCAGCACAGATAGTTTGGAAAGCGTAACGAGTTAAATTTTGTATTTTTATGTTTAAAACAAAACTTAAAATCAAAATTGTGGATTCGTATGGAGAGAACATCAACTCTTAAGGCTATCTTCCAACATTGTTGCACGGTGATTGCGTTCGAATAAAAAAAAATCAGGCCTGCACTCATCACTGCACTTATGAGTGTGAAGCGTATTTATTTATGCTTTTATAGTCTCCACTCACTCCACTTAGTATGCACAACAAGTGCTTATTGTAAACGTGAATTGTTATTCAGATGATCGTTTATTACACATGCGAATTTGTGGGGAACCATCAATTGGCGAGACAATGTGTACGCCTCTCCTCACTTTCCTCCCTGTATCGTTCTCCTCCTTAGTCTCGTGACTGTGGTGTCTGCGTGACTTCAACACTGCTCACGCATGCGTGTGAAATACTTCAGCTTTGCACATTACTTTAAATGCTGGATCCATAACCGTTTTGCACCAGTAAAATACCTCATTAACTTCATATCGCGCCCATATTAGGCATACACAAGCAGAATGTATTTATTTATAGCACTGCGACAAAACATGCTGTGTTTATGAATTGAATGACCCAAGATTGTGCGAGAAAAGTACTTATCTTCGTCTGCAATCACCGTAGTTGTTTGTTGGTGAAGAGAATTGCTTCCAAGGGAAAGTACTGCATTAGATTGTGTATACTGTATATGTCACTCCATAACGTTAGGCCTATCTCTGCTGAGAAACTCCACCCACGTATGTCATGTTGCCTTCGCTCTACTCGAATACGATGTTTTATTCATCAAAATCTAATTCACTTTAGAGATTTTTTTCTTCCGATTCAGCCCATCATTTCTGAATTTATACCCTCCTTACGAAATTGTAGATTAAATCTTTCATTTCCGATGTTGCCATCCCTTATTTTATTTTTTGAGAATTGTGTTGGTATACGTGTAGAGCAAACGACCGATCTTAATAGTGTTAGTAATAACGCTTTGCTATATTTCTTCTCGTTATGTTCGTATTTAATTAGAAATTGTAGCTCGCGTTTTAAAAGTCTATTATTTTTCTTACACGTTTTGAAACATCTTCCGTGCGAGTCTTCTAGCTTCTTCTCCCCCTATTCATGCCCCCCCCCCCCCCCCCAACCATAAGAGTAGAACGTTCAATAGTACTGCTACACGTCTCAACCTTAACTCACTTTAAGAAGCTGTTAAATGGTTTAAAACTTTGTTAGGAAACTTTTTAATGAGACCTGCAGCAGTGGCATACAGGGTTTGCTAGTGCCTAAAAGAAAGCGCACGATTCATAGTTTCACTGCTTAAGTGAAAAACTTCACATTCAAAGTATAATCTTGCGGTTTTATACATCTTCTCTCAATTGAAATAAGCTGAATGCCCAATATTGAAGACTTCATGACTTGAGAACATGTTACAGCTTCGTTTTAACGTGTCCCTATACCTACGTCTAGTACCAAGCAAATCCGCTAGTTAGGCGCCACTGGTCAAAATTACGCGGGGTTTGAATTTGGATGCCGGCAACTTATCAGACGTCTATGAATGGAAGACGTCTTCTGTTCATGGGCACAGAGGAATGCGGGCGGAAAGCGAGGGTCGGTTATCGCTCCAAAGTGGCCGACGACTGTGTGGTCTCAGATAACAGGAAAGTGTGTTCAGCTTGATATGACAATTCACACAATTAAGCAAGAACGCATTTTATTCATAGCTGCACTGCTAATTACGCTACAACTTCCATTCAAATTGCATTGTTATTACAAAAGTGTTCTTTAAATTAGAATGTGCATTTTAATTTTTTTATCATTTCACGACAGAAAGTAGTTTTCTTGACTAGCGTAAGCGTCCCCCCCCCCCCCCCCCCTCGGTGTCGGTTATCTATTCGCTTTTATGTTATAGACTTATAAGCCTACTGTGGTTTCTTTTGTGTTTAGTGATTTTTTTGTAGATATTAATTTGTTTGCGTTGTGTTATTACGTTGTGTCTATAGGTTGCCTACTACACAGTTTACTTCAGACCCGTATTCAATAACTAAAAATGTGAAAGTAATGAATTATTGGGCATCATTGTCAGTGTCATTTCACAATTGTACTTGGGCCCATGGATAACCACACGCACACCTGTTGGCGACGCTGTCACTAGTAAAGAGTGCGTATTTTTTTATACCTAATCCCATGTTATAAATATATAGCTTCATTTAGCTACAAAACCAGTGTACTGTTTATTTGTATGTATATGGAGCAATCGTCATAAGTTTTCCCCGACTGGGATCGAACCAGCGCACTCCGACATAACGTACCAATGCTCTGGCATAAGAGCTCATCTAATTGCTGAACGTAGCAATTTACACATTTATGGTTGTTGTGGCCCACGATTATTTCAGATCGTAAGATCATAATTAGACCGCCAAGCTGGCGTACACGGGTTCCATTCTAGTTCGGGGCAAATATCATTCATTACTCATTAGTCTCTTGTTACAATCGTACAGTAAATTAGAAGTAATTAAACGGCAACTTTGAACACTGTCCTGTATTATTTATCATCTAAGATTGTATAAAGCAATTCAGATTTCCAGTTTGTTTTCTTTAGTCTTTAAACAAGTGTAGCTCGGTCAGTTTTTACAATAGAATCGAGATTCGAAATTTGGTATCCATAAAATAATGAAAATAAACACATACAATCACTATAAATATGAATATTCTGTTAATTCATCAGTCGATAAATTGTATTGGCGGTCATTTTTGGTGTGTTGTGATGTCAGCCGTCGACCTACGAGTGTGATAAGATATGTTCTGAAATATGATCCGACGCAGGTGCAGAACGAAAGATAACAGCGGACTCGAGTTGTGGAGAGGGTAACACATACACAAGCCTGATAAGACCAAGCCCGTCTATTATTTTGTTCCCATAAATCACAATAAAAATTAGTATTTGATACAAATATAAGTGGATATACATTCGATAGATAGCCTACGAAGATTTCAGTCAGGATATTTTTTATAGTGGTAACATATATTTACTGCCATACATTATTACGTGTATTTGTTGAATCTACGCACTGCTGTTGCGTCAAACTTGAATGGATTATGCAAATATTACAGGTACATAGGAGTGAATTACCAATTATAAAAGGTTTTATATTATTATTATTATTATTATTATTATTATTATTTTATTGTTGCAATACATACAAACTCGGTCAAAACCGGCATAAACATGTTGTACGGACACAAATGTCAAGTATTTCCATGTGTTTACCTTATTAAAATCTACTTAGAACTACTTAATATATCATTGTCCACATTATTTTTTCCAAACCGAACTGTAGATGCTATGTACGGTCGTGGCCGATTTGTACTCATCCCAGCATTCGCTCTTTGTACGGTGGAAACCACGAAAACCACCATCAGGATGGAGAGCTTCTTGAAGTCTTCATTCTTCTTAGTTCAAAAATTTTCGGACTATCCTACACGTGTTCAAAATAATTGCTTTTTGCATCTCGATGTATATGTTCGGTTGGAGACCAATTAATTTAATACTGTCATGGAGTTTACGTGGAACAATGCCATTTGCTGATATAATTAACGGTATAACAGTTACATTAGTCTGCTTCCACAACCTTTTTATTTCAATAGATAATTCCTTATATCTGTTTATCTTTTCCCGCCAAGTTGTCTCTACATTGTGGCATAAAGGGACGGCAACATCAATTAAAATCGTTTCTTGTTTCTTCTTGTCAATAAATATAATATCCGGTCTATTGTGATGTATGGTTTGGTCTGTTATAACTGCCCGGTCGTAATATAATTTGTAGTCTTTACTATCTAATACCTTTTCAGGCTTGTATTTGTAATACGCAGTGGTTGTGTTTATAAGTTTATACTTCATGGCTAATTTTTGATGTACAATGTTTGCAACTTGGTTATGCCTATGGAGATAATCTGTTTGACAAAGCATTTTGCACCCAGATACGATATGTTCAATTGTTTCGCCGTTCATATTACATTTTCTACATTTATCTTCCACTGTGACGTCTTTCAGTATGTATTTTTTGTAATTGTTAGTCTTGATTACTTTATCTTGAATAGCGATCATAAATCCCTCTGTTTCGCTGAAAATGTCCCCGGACGTTAACCATTTGTTCGATGCTACCCTATCGACGCTATCCTTAAGAAGTTCCTTATAATGTCTGCTATGTAACGTCTTTTCTGATATTCTGATCTCTTTTGCTGTGTCAGAATTAAGTTTTTGTAGTAAGTTTAAATTTCCGTCATTTAAATTGAGGGGAGAAAGCGACTTGTCTGCCGATACTATAGCTCTATGAAGTTGTGAATGTGGGCATTTTGTATAAAAGTACTTTCTTAGAATTTCAATTTGTTTATAATATAAATTGTTTAAATCAATCAAGCCTCTTCCCCCTTTTTCTCTAGGTAGAGTCACTCGTTCTATTGCTGACTTAGGGTGATGACTTCTGTATTTGGTGAATGTTGTGCGGGTGAGAATTTCTAGGGCATGAAGTTCTGTCTGTGTCCATTTAATAATTCCAAATGAATATGTTAGTACCGGTATAGCATAAGTGTTAATTGCTTTGATCTTGTTTTTACCATTTAGTTGTGTTTTTAAAATGGATCCTATTCGTTTCTTGTATGCAGAAATAAGTTTACTTTTCATCAGTTTATGATCAATTCGTTTAGCCTGCGCAAATCCTAGATATTTGTATATGTCTTCTTCGTCCATTACTCCAATCCGGTTGTCTTCGTCAATTTCAAACTCTTCTAATTTCGTAATCTTTCCTTTGATGACATGAAGTGACTTACATTTATCAATTCCAAAATCCATACATATATCTCTACTGAATTCTAACGTTGAGTTAAGAAGATTCGTCATGTGTGTCGCATTTAAAGCATATAGCTTGAGATCGTCCATGTAGAATAGATGTGAAAGTGTGTGGCAAACCGTATTTCCGTCCTTTATCTTGAAACCATGTGTAGATTTGTTTAGTATATGAGATAATGGATTTAATGAAAGACAAAACCATAACGCACTAAACGAGTCACCTTGAAAAATACCTCGTCGGATGTTAACTGGGTCAGTACTTATCTGCTCTTTGCCTACGTTTAACTTTAATGTTGTTTTCCAACTCGTCATCGCTGTCCGCAAAAAGTTTACTATCAATGGGTTTACTTTATAAATTTCCAGTATCTGTATTAGCCACGAATGTGGTGACGAATCATATGCTTTCTTGTAATCAATATAGCTAACGTGAATGTTTCTCTTCTTGTTGAAAGCTTGGTTCATTACAACAGAATCGATAATTAATTGTTCCTTACACCCTTGCGACAATTTACGACATCCCTTTTGTTCTTCAGCTAATATATTGTGTTCTTCGCAGTGTCTATATATTTTATTTGTTATGCACGACGTCAAGATTTTGTATATAGTAGGTAAGCATGTAATTGGTCTATATTTACTTGGATTTTTGGTGTCATTATCTTTTGGTTTAAGAAATGTTATTCCTTCAGTAAAGAAATCTGGTAAATCTTTGTCTCCTAATATAAATTCATTAAGACATTTAGCAATCTGGGTGTGCATGTTTGAAAACTTCTTGTACCAAAAATTTTGAATGTTATCGTTACCGGGTGCTTTCCAATTATGAGTATTTCGTATCGTTGATTTTATATCATTTACACTGATGCCATCAAATGTCATTTCTTCGATATCACTCATTGCCTCAATTTCATCTTGAATCCATGTTGCATTGTGATTGTGGATTAATGGGTTACTCCATATCCCACCCCAAAACTGCTCAATCTCTGTCTTCGATGGTATACCATTTCCTACTATTTCTTCTTTATTGTTAATTTGCTGATAGAATTCTTTTTCTTTTTCTTTAAACATTTCGTTTTGTTCTTTTCTATCACTACACTCTTTATATCTTCGTAGTCGTTTGGCTAATGCACTTACTTTTTGCTTTAGAGTATCCAAATATTCGTTTGTAGCCTCGTTCGGTGTTTCATGTATAGTATGGATTTTAAACCTTTCAAATATGTGCTGGCAATATTTTAATATCTTTTTAGATCTATTACCCATCCTGAATTGTTCTAATCTCCCAATATCTCTCCTTAACTCGTTGATGCGTTTGACTAATCTTCGTTCCCATTTTGGAGTCTTATTTGTTTTTATGTTCTGAGAATGTACCAACTTTATTTTTAATCCTAATTGTCTGACCACTGCTACGGCTCCACAATATATTGCTGCATGCACTTCTTCAAACGACAATTCTTTCTTCGCGTAATCTAACAATATATGTGCGTTCATTACGTGCATTACTATGTCCATTTGCTTAGACTGTTTAGGTTTAGGAATTCTAGGTCTCTTGTTCGGTTCTATATGTGCAAATTCTGACAAAGCATTTTCAAAAGCTAAATGTAATATGTTCTTTAACTCGTCTATTTCTTGTGTGTTTCCTCTTGTATTCTCTTCTTGTTCAATGTTATTAATAGGTGGATGTTGGTGATGTACCTCTTGTGTGTTCTGGCCTTCTGGTAGATCTACTTGTTCCATTAATTCTTGTCGTAGATGGTCATCGTTTCTTGATGCTTCCATGATGTGCTCCTCGTTCGCCAAATCCTCTTCATTTTCTTGATCTATTTGTAGTTCTTCCTCTACTTCATGTCTTATTACGTTCAATAGATTAAATGGTAGCATACCATTACTTACAATTATTCTCCTTTGGTCTGCTACTCTTTGTTCGGTTACATCTACTAATGGGTATTCACGTGTAAACGCTCGGTGCAGTTCTTGTCGATATCCAACTAATCTAGTTTCTAATAACGTAATTCTATAGTAGTTGCGCATCACACAAATGTTCATATTATCTGTCCATTTGATACGCTGCCTCGCTCTTCCAGATTTGGTGGTCTGTTGCGATAATACATCAGAAGCATCCATAATCTGTTTGTTTATTTACTAAATGTCAAAGTTCATTGTCCTGTCAAACTAAGTTCTTTGTCACAGAAAGTTAATATTGTTTTTCAAAGAAATCAAAGCACTTAATGTCACACTTTTCTTTACACTCGCAACTTGGCCGTGCCCCGTCAATAAATAACACACGCAATTACAAGGCGCTGAGTTGGAGTTGAATGACAGTTTCAAATTTCACAGATTTTGAAGACGAAATCTTCTTAATTCTGGAAACAAATAAAAAGTGCTTACATACAACCGTAAAACATATATCTAGTTACAATATTAT